>VWZV01002639.1:1256-54392 GCA_013397155.1 Irena cyanogastra | reverse complement strand
TACCACTTCTAGCATGTAGTAATGAATCTTTGCATAGGTAAATTTGTGTTACCTTTTTTTCTTTTATTTCTTCCTTTTTTTTTTAATGTACAGGTGGATATGGAAGCTTTCCTCACACTTACTGATGGTGATCTGAAAGAGCTGGGTATTAAAACGGATGGATCAAGGCAGCAAATTTTGGCAGCTATTTCTGAACTGAATGCAGGAAAGGTACATTTTTAAGTACTGTAATTAGTAAATTATTTCAAGATTTTTATATAATTAATTCAACATACATTTTGAAATTCAGTTACAGATATTAGTTAGAAAAGCTAAAATAATTTTTTCCAAATGTAGTTTTTCATGTATTTGATTAGTGCAAAGTCTTCCTTTGCGGCACTTCCTGTTCTCTTTTGATAACTCTTACCTAGTCCAGTGAACAAGCTACTTGTAAACATATGCAATATTGCCGTTTCTGAATATTGATTTCAGCAGTGCTAAAAAGAATCATCTGGCTGCAATACTGCAGCTAGAGAATGCAGTATAAGAGGAAGGGTGTCCTTTGGTTAACGTAACAGGTTTCTGTTGTTTCTATTGTTGTCTGGTAGTTTCAGGAAAAGATTACTACAAGGTTTTCTGTATATGTCTGTATATAAAAAATGGTAATGATTTGTTATTATTTCTTATAGTATACTGAACATAGGCACACATATTGACACATTTGTTGTGTACTCTTAATAAATTATTTTTTTAAATAGAAATTTAAGAATACGTTATTTTATTTTATTTTTCTTTTACAGGGTCGAGAGAGACAGATTTTACAAGAAACTATACACAACTTCCACTCTTCCTTTGAGAGTAGTGTTAGTAACACACGACCGCCAGGTCATTCCCAATGTAAGTAGCACATGAAATTAATGAAAAAATTAATTACAGATTGAATCACAGAATCACAGTATCAGTTAGGTTGGAAAACACCTCTGACATCATATAGTCCAACCTATGACCAAACACCACCATGCCAACCAGACCATGGCACTGAATGCCATGTACAGTCTTTTCTTAAACACCTCCAGGGATGGTGACTCCATCATCTCCCTGGGCAGCCCATTTCAATATCTAATCACTCATTCTGTGAAAGAAATCTTCCTAATGCCTAAATGTGTGGATATTTCATTTAATACTGACTGGAAGACAGAATGTGACAAACAAGCCTGTTAGCTGCTTTCCTGGCTAATGATGTGTGTCTCTTGCTGAGACAGTAGAGAAGATTTCAACATAAAAAGTAGAGGTATCTGTAAGATGTTTATACACCCTTCATTACTATCTGAAATAAGTAAGATTTTTGTTGTGCATTGCTGAACACAGAAAATGGATGTAAGTATAGCAAACCAGAGTATATAGTATACTGTCTATAGTGTCTGTATGTATATATGTAGCATCAGTGGGAGATGTTCCTGTATGATACATAATTAACTTTTGCACACTCTTTATAGGAGACACTTCAGTATGATCAGGTAGAATAAATATATTCAAGATTTACAATTTAGCATAATGGTTTAGGCAGCTGTGTTAATTACATAATTATGTATGTATGCATTTAGTTATTTTGCATAGGTGGTATTTTTATATGATTATCTATAGTTGCTTTCTTTGGAATACATGTATTCCAAGCACCAGTGTTACCTGCTAGCCATGCTGGAGAAGCTGCCTTTTTAAATGTACTGTCTGTAACCAAAGAATACAGGAGGGTGTTGCTGACCTGTAATAATTGAAAGTATTTCCTACACTCTCAGATATTAAAACTGCAAATCTCTTTCCTGCCAGCCACCTGAAACAAAGGCAGATACTCATCTGTTACTCCAGATTAAAGCACAGGGCATAACCTATTCCCACATGTACTTCTGTATCCATGTTTTAGTAGAAACAACAAAAGCCATTGAATAGCCCTGAGAAGTTCACCTTGTTAAAAGTGCTTCTTCTTCAATTGTTTATTTTGCTGCTTTCATCCACTCACAAAATAATTTCATTTGTTTAGGGGCTAAGTTAAAAAATTCAGGTATTGTATGCTTTAGGAAACCTTAATAATGAGCTAGTCGCAGTTGTTCCAATCTCAGTCAGCTGCATTTCACTAGATATGCGAAAGCAGGTGCTAACTGTTGACCTACCGATGTCTTGGGGCAAACTGGGAATTGCTGGGGTAGTTAGTGAATGTGGGCTACTTCCCAGTATTCTGTGTAGTCTGCTTGGCTGAAAGCCATTATCAGGTGTCCTTGTATGCGTTGTGCAGCTTACATTCTCAGCATAGTCAGCATGTGTGGAAACTTCTGGATGTCTCTTGCTAACATCCCAGAGCTGAAGAGCCTCTTCTGTAGGTATTACTAGGTGAGCAGAAGGATTTGATTACATGTTGCAAAGAACTGGAATTAGTCAAGAACCAAAGAAGCATAGAGGTGTAATGTATCTCCAAGCAACTTGCTGACCTTAAGTGTCTTGAAGACATCAAAAGACAAGAATGGTGGCTCAGAGTTGGGGAGAACATCCTTTTGTAAGAATGGAGGCAACAGTTGCTCCTGTTGAGTTTTTGAGTCAAGAGGCTGCAAGAAAACTGCCATCAGAGATCTGGCTTTTGGGTTTTTGTGTGCGAGAGCTCCATGATACAGATTTGGCTGTGAAACAGAAGAAGAAGCACTAACAGAGAAGAGGAAGAGAACATGTAGCTAAAAGAAGTTTCTGCACCAGGTAAGCTGCTTTTTATTGTAAAAAGTAGCAGTGGAATCTTTATGCAGTCTCTGAAACTTGAAGTAATTTCCAGGAATGTGTAATACTTTAGAGCATAAGAACAGCTGTACCAAGTCAGACCCAAGGTCCATATGGTTGTGTTCAACTTTTTCATCCAGTCTCATCTGACGCTGATTTGAAGAGCTGCTTGTTTTCATTTGCTGTGAACTTGCCATGTCCTGACTTCTTTTGCTTCATCGTACTGGATCAGAAGATACAGTGAGCAGTTGTTTCCTCTTCACTGCCTCCATGCCACAGATGATTTTACAGAAAACTGTAAAATTCTTCTTCATTCACATTTTTTCCAAGGGGAAGGCTTATAGGCTGCTTTGTCATTCCCTATACCATGAGTTTTCGAACCTCTTTTCCTTTTCTGCTATTATCTTTTCAGACTTGGGAGATACCAGCCTAGCATGCAATGTTCAATATGTAGGCATATTATGGATTTACATGACAGACTGATGCTTGTTTTTCAGTTGTGTTCTCTGCTTTCTATTCTCTTGTCCTTTCCTAGTTATTTCTGGTACTTTGCTGTGTTGGCTATAGTTGAAGACTGAATTTATATTAATTCGAATTACCTCTTACAACCCAGCTGATCTGCTGAGTTTGAGCTCACAGCTTATAGTTTTATATAAACACACATACATCTTCTTTTCCATTTGCCTTACTTCATATTTCTTCATATTTATCTTCACCAAATTTTGTTGCTATCTTGTTGTTTAGGCACAGATGTCACATGAAGTCTTTTCGCCAGTCTTCTGTTTACCTTTCTGTTTTATTTACATAGATAACTTAGGAAGGTTTGTCCCTTCACTCTATATGCCCTTTCAAAATCATACATTGAATATACTGTTCATATCCTGCATATCCTCATGCATATCCCTATGAAATACTAGTGGCAAATCTCTCTACTATGGAAAAACATCACTGTTTACTGCAAACTTCTGTCCTCTGCCTCCCTAACAGATTATTTATCCACACAATAAATTTTATTTTTACCCTGTGGGTTCCTTATTATCTTAAGGGCTAACCTTGAACCTTGTGAAGTGCCTTGTCAAAATCCAAGCATCAAATGGACCTCTTTTATCTACAAGACTGTTGGCACCTTCAAGGAATTCTAGTAGGTTGGTGAGGCAAGACTTCTAAAATCCCTTCTTGATTGTTTCCAACAGAATTTCAGATTGTTACCATTTTTACTAATCTGGTTGGTATTACTGTCCATCTCACTGGTCTGTTTCCCTACATTTCCTGTTGAACCATTAAAAAGATTTGCATCACTGTTACCAAATCTCAGTTACATGGCAATTTAAACAGCAACCTGTGCTCTGTACACAGCAGTTAAGCTGCTTAATCCTTCTGCTTCTCTTGGACATCTGCCTTAGAAATTTGCTATTACTTGCTTTGTGTATTTGTTTCATATTCTTTTTTACTAGTACTTTAGGTTAAGCTATCTTGGACTCCCACATGAAGAAGGTTTCTGAAATGGAATCCTTCCTTGCCTGATCTGCATAAGGCAGAGCAGTGTAAATGATTCAGAGGTTACTGGCCCTCTAAGCTGTTAGGTTTGGAGGGACCATGAATTCTGAATAGGCAAACAGTACTTGCATGAAGACTGTTGCCTCCATCTCTTTTTTTTAATGGAAATTAATTGGTCATTTTTAGAAGATTCTGATAAAATCATTCATTCCAAGAGTGAACATTTTGGCACATCTTGATATTTTGGTGGTTTGGCTACTATTACATCTTGGAAAATTGACAATGCACCCTATCCTTGATAAGAGAAACTATGAGGAAGATAATGGCTTCTTTAGAGCTCGGTGAATGTGTCCAGCACAGAATTACTGGGCGGCTTTGCCATTTAGAGCAGATAACCAGCCCATGGAGGCATGAGGCAAAATAACTGCTCTGAGGAACAAAATGACTATATCCTTTGTCTAGATTCTAACTTCAGTGAAACAGCAAGTGGCAGCATAAAGTACAGCTTTCTGAGAGAAAGGAATTTAACAAATAATAGTATCTCAGGAAAAGTTTCTGTTTGTGGTTTGAGGTGACCTTATAGGATTCTGGTAAAAAAGAAAATTGGACTTTCTGAGTGCTTAATTGCCAGGACTAATTGTTTAGTTTCTTTTGGGGGGCTTTGTTAAGATTCATTCTCCCATGAACTGAGTGCCATCAAGAGGTTGAACAGCTCTAGCAATGGTTGGCAGGTTAATTGAAACAAGTGACACCAAAGAAGATAAAGTTGTATTTCAACACAAACTTGCCAAATCAGAAATGGAAAGGTGAAAAAAGGTCATGTGGATTCTTACGGAAAAAAAAAAGCGGGGGTGGGGAAGAAAAGCAACTGAAATAATTTCCTCCAGAAGAGTAGACATAAAATCCTATATGCTAGTTATGCTAGTTATAATAGATATGTAAGGAAGTGTTATATGTTAAATACTCTGATAAAAAATGGGAACACTTCATAGAAGTTCCCCTGCCCATTTATGGCTTGCAACAGAATTTACCATTTCTTCAAAAATGACATGAAAAATGCAAGAGAGCATCCAAGGTTTATACTCAGAATCTTTTTCTGCTAGGATATTTCTTAAACTCATTATGAAAAATCCCATTAAGATTGGTTGGAGGTAAAGCTGACTACCAGTTAACTTAGTTTGCCTTTTAATGCCAAGTTTATTGAAATGTTTGAAAGAAAAAGATCAGCCTTGTCACTTGGTACAGGCATCCAGCTGCTCTCCCCCGTCTAAACAACACTTCTGATAGGTGGGAAGAAAAGAGAAAATCCAGACATCTGGTAGAGGCAAGGAACAAAGGCAGGAGACAGATATCAAAATAATAAACTGAATATTCTCCAGACAAAATTTTAAGTGAGGAGTAGCTATACCTATGATGAAAAAAGAATATGATGCCATTCAGTCTATAGTTTGTGGAAATTTTAGTCTTCTGGTTTCTTTTTACATATTATGGTATGTTATATATATTGATAGATACGTATGTATCTGCAGATACAGAGTTGTTTGTGTATTTACTTTTCGTTTTCAGATTCAGACTCAAAAATATCAAGTGGAAATTATCCAGAGGAGGGAGTTAGAGATTGAAGAGAGAGAAGTAAAAATAAGAGCAAAATCAATACAGACTTGCTTATAAAAATCATACAGGATTCAGATAATCGCTTACTGGAAAGATGCACATTGAGAAAAGAGGGATATTCAAAACTTTGTGGCAGTAGGTGACCTTTTCACACATGAGTTTGACTTTTTATGTCTTCTGCTTAAAGGAGACAGCTTACGATGAGTGAAATGAATTACAGGATCAAACTGTTAGATACTAGTATAACAAGTACATTGGGAAATGTGGACCTGTTTCCAGTAGTTGTGGCATTACTCTTTTGTTTACAGCTGTGAGTCTTGCTGGTTGCAGTTTTTCAGATTTCTTTTTTTTTCCCTCTTACAGCTCCTGGCTGCTCTTTAAAACCACAAGAAACTGTTTCTTCAAAAAGGTAGCTACTGGAACAAAAGTGTTTGATCTTTTTTCTTTATGGTGAAGTTTGGCATCTGACTAAGTAAATCCATACAAATCCATACAAATGAAAATTTGAAAAGTTAGTCCTGACTACAATGAGATGGGATTTTCTGCAGTAACATGCTTAAAATACAAAACCCACAGGAAGTCAAACAGAATAATATAGAGATTGCTTCTATAGTTCAACCTAAGTGTTGAATTGTTCAAAGCATCAGTGGTCTGAATTTAAGAAGAGCAAAGTCAGAAGAGCAGGAAGAATGGATGAACATGCAAGAAGATGGGTGTTTCATTCCACTCTTGCCCGTAGATGAAGAACACATGGGAGACCAACATGGGCACAGTCAAGAGCAACAAAAGCATGGAAGAAGGCAAGAAGGCCGCCACAAATTGCAACCCCTTCTAACACAGGGCAGTACATAAGCTGAATATGCCTCTCTCGAATGGATACAGATAAAGTAGTCTAGACTGAAAATGTAATGATTTCATGGGAAGAAATATAAGGGAGAAGTAATGCTGCATTCTTCAATAACCAAAATATACTTCATCTATTCAATATTATGAGGTTAGAACAGCAGTAAAAGTAAATACAAAATACCTATTTGTAACGACAGCACTTTATTTGAGGAAATGCATAATCTATCACCAATATTTAAACAGAAAGAATGTTAAAATATTTTATATTGCTGACTTTTTTTTTGAGAATAAAACCATTTACATGATATTGGCTGGATTTTTTTGAATAGTAACACTAGCATATCTTTAAAAATACATTTTTATAACTTGATTTTGTAGCAATTTTGAAATGAAAAATTAGAGTAATTACAAGTAGAAATAATTTTCTGCTTAGTAAATATTTTTGTTAAGCAGTTAAAATGCAAATCATCAGAAATTAAAATACAATTCATCAGAAGCCTCTGACACTATATTTATCTTTCTGAAGACTCAAGTACTGCAGATAAGGGCAAGAAGATCTTGGAGCTCCAATGACCTGAGTGCTCTTGGTACATAACTAAAGATTTTACATTTCTCCATGCTCCTCACTGTATTGACAGCTCCTCACTGTTTTTGTGCCTTTGAGAGGAGGTAAGTTTGAGACAGAGTCCTGTATTGTGTATCTGTGTGTCAGGGCTGGCACAGGCAGCTCTTTAAAGTCCGCTGTAGGCAGCGGAGGTCTGGTCGGTACCACCACCAGAGGCTCAAAACCCATTATCTCACTGGGCTAGACCAGAAATTTGATTCAATTGTCTAGACTTTCACTGGCATTTGCCAGGCCCTAAGGCATCAAAAGCACCCAGAAGGGATGCCAGACATGACAGTACACGAGAGTTATGATCAGGGTATTCGTTGCAGCCACTTGGACAAAGAGACCATTCAGAGATGGGGACTGTAATTTCATTGACTTGTCCTGATTTGTACAAACTTTCAAACTTTTTTTTTCCTGTTTACTGTTCATTTTCCGTGTCCTCCTTTTCAGTTTAAATGAGAATCTTTGTTGGCAAACTTTGCTGACCTCATAATGAAAGGTGATACCTTCTGGGATTTACCAAAGAAGGAAATCCTACAAAAAACAGTTCTTGTTATGATTCAGTCTAGCATTATAGACTTCACTAATCTGTAGTTATTAACCTAAAATTTTGCTGAGGAGTACTGTTATTTTACGAGAAGCTTTTATAAGTTTCTTTTACTTTAATTTTCTTTTTCTGTACTTTGAGCATTAATGAAAACCAAATTTTAAATAAAGATGCTTTGTTATCTGGAAATTATTCAAGGAGTTACCTGTAGTATTTCTCATGCTTCAGTGAATGCCTTGGAAGCCAGGTACCTTCTCAAGGGAGTGACTTTGGTTTCCAGAGTGAAGAGGAACATAAGAGTTCATGCAAAGAGATTTCTTTAATACTGAGATCAGCTTAATTTACAATTGCTTGGCTTGTCTGACTCTGACACTAATAGCCTCAAACTTGCCACTTTATTTTATTTCAAAGCCCTCTTGGCAGTACAAGGGTACATTTAGTGGGAACAGGCTTTGTCCATTAAAACCGAAACTTCTTGTGCTATATTTAAAGCTTATTTGGAACACCTAATTTCCAGTCTCTCAGAAGTTTGTATTATTGAAATAAACTGTTAATGCAATGTCCTCCTTAAAGTGTCACAGCAAGGAATTGTTTCAAAGCAATTTTTGCCGCTTGTCATTCACAGCATTCCAGTGTGCATTAAAACTCAATGGAGTTAACATGCAGTCATAAAAACAACAGCAAACAGGTATTTGAAGCATGATTGCCATATTCCCAGCATTGCACCTATAGCATTTTAATTGGCCTCTTACTTCTCTTGAGTTTTTATTCATAAGTATGTACGACACTCTCAAAATAGGTCTGTCTGGTCTTAAGAGGAGTAGGATATCAGGACTGTTAGCAAAAGGGTAGTGCTGTACTGTAGCAGGGCTCTTGAAGGTGATAAACAGGTTAATGTGAGTGTTGGAAAGCAGGCCCATTCAAGACATTTCCTTATAAATAACCTAAAATATTCTGTGTTCATGTATACACTTCATGTGTGGCTGTGAGCACTTGTTTTTTATAAGCTTGCGTGAGTTGTTACCCCTCAGAATTGGTAGCCTCCACTTAGCTGGTGCAGAGAGTTCCCGTTTTTCTGAGTTGTGGAACAAAACCATTGCACAGGCAGCAGCCAACAGTGCAATAGCTTTGATCACAATGGGCCTGATTTCAACTGTTATCCAAAAATTTCTCCATGTATGTTTTTTCAAAGTCACACTCTGCTGTTATTTCCTAAGAATGGGAAGAATGAATAAAAGAAAAACAAATTGAATAAAAGCTAGAGATAGAAGCACAGCTACTAGATTGAGATTTCTGGTTTTCTTTCCAGGATCTGCCTCTCTTTTAGTTTTGGTGGTTTTTTTTTTTTGAATACTCAAAATTAATATTGAATGCCCTAGGATTCACTTACTGCAGCAGCTCAGGACTCCAAAGCACTTACTGTTTATCACAGACTTAGTTCAAAATCTGTTGCTCATATACCTTTACTTAGAGCAAACAGAAAGTGTCATTCTCTGTGCTAGTAATTAAATGGTGTATGCAGAGATCCACTTTTCCAGCTGCTTGGACTACAGAATACAAAACAGAACTTCAGTTTATAGATGCTCCTAAAACATTGTATTATCTCCTATCATGCATTTTAATTGTTTATTTGGTGTATGTGTCAAGCACACACACACAAACTGTAGTCCCTAGCAATGCCACAGATACATTTTACACAATCACAGAATGGCTGAGGCTGGAACGAGCCTTTAGAGTACGTCTTGTCCGATGCCCCCCTGCTGAAGCAGACCACCTAGATCTGATTGTCTAGGACCCTGTCTCCCCTCATCCAGTGAGATGCTTTTCATAGAAAGCTATCAGATTCGTTAGACATGATTTCCTCTGTTGTGAATTTGTGCTGACTACTCCCAAACACCATCTTAAAATAACTGGAAGTTATTTTTAGGGTTATTTTCTCCATCACATTTGCCAAAGTCAAGGTGAGACTGATAAGGTCCAGTTTCCTGAATCCTCTTTCTTGTTATTCATAAAGATAAGGATGACGTGTTTTCTTACATTGTGCATAAACCACAGCCTTTTAAAGATAATTGAAGCAGGTTTGCAATGACACCAAACAGCTTCCTCAGTACTTGCAGAATGTACTCCATCAGGTCCCCTGGACTTGTCTGTATCATACAACATCTCTGGAATGCCATGGAAGGATATTTTGTCATCTACAAATGACAAATGGCTGTTGTGCATACTACATCTTGGCTAGTCCTTTGGTGGCTTACAGACATCCTCTTAGAGTGAATTTCATCGTGGTTTGTCAGCTCTATTCCAAGCCTCCCATCGTTTTCATTGCCCAGCAACAGCATTCATGGTTACCCTTCTCTGGGCATGCTGTGTTGCTTCTCAGTTTACACAGTGATACATAAACTTTGGGGTTTTCCTTCTAATTCCTTGGACAAAGAGAGTGAACAGGTTGCGGCTAAAATTTGCCAACGCTTTTTTTGTGTTATCAGCATTCAAGCAAATCCAGCATCATGATGAAGTGGGCAGTGGTCTTTTAAAATGCTGCGAGTTTGTTAGGCTCTGAATATTCTGAGGAAAAGGACCTAGTATATACTGAAGACTGCAATACACCGTATATTTCCTAGACCTACTTAATTTCACTCTTGTCACTCATCACACTGACAAGTACAATAAAACTAATTCAAATCAGTGCACAGTTAGGAAACAGGCTATTAGATTCAGAAACAGATGGCAAATCCTGCAATAATAGAATGCCTTTCCTTAGTGTAGGCACAGGTGGTTTCCTGTGTTCTAGCCAGATTACAGACTCGGAAGTCATGCTGACTAGTCCTGTGATTTAGCCCGCCAGCAGACGTGGGTCCAACTCCCAGGGAAGCCAGTCGCTCCAAGTGCCGTTTTCTGCACAGCAGTAATGACTTGCCAAGCTCCTCCTTATTTCCTCTGCGTGAGGAGAGATGTGCCTTCTCATGTATCCTGAAATGTCAACTTTGATAATCAGACAAAGATACTGACTTACAACATTAAATGGTGTCAATTCTTTGCTCAATTTAGAGGACAGTGGTCTTCTCAGATTAGGCAGGGCCCCATGACAGCTCCTAAATGTGCTGGGTTTTGTGATAGCACTGCTTAAACATAGTAATGGTTTTCTGCTTGTGGCAAGATGCTTGCTGAGAAATTGTAATAAAAAAAGAAGTGTCCCGTTTTACCTTTCAGTAAATAAGTACTGAACTGAAGAGCCAAATACTGGCCTGATTTGTACCTGTGTAACTCTACCACCACATCCAAGCCACAGTGGATTGAAGTGCAGGGAACTGCAAAAGGATCTGGGCTAAAATAATCTGGAAATGAAGTATCCCACCCGCCATATCTGGTTGCATAATTTCTGTGCAAAACATGGTGTGCATGCAAGGAAACCACAGAGACGTTCTTAGAAGGAGCTGCAGAATGTGTTTGTTATGTTGATTTAGATATCTTTTTAATTTTATTGGTGCATCACCTCCCTGTTGGCATTCATTATGCCATTAATACCTGGGAAGGCCTTGCCGCTCTCTAATCTGACGAATAGTTATTTGATAAATATTACAAATGTTATTAATGGAATTGTTTCATAATGCCTTTCTGCTGGGTCAGAGCAACACAAAGAACAGTTCATTTATAGAGATGAGGGGACAAAAGAACAAAAAAAACCACTAGAAAACCCTGACTTGGTTGGCTATATCAACAAAACTAAGCAGATGATTTAGCCTGTTTACTATTTGGAAATTAGCAATAGCCTTTTCATATGCCAGCTATTATGTACATGTGAATATTTTAAAATAATTTGGGAGAACTGTACATAAGCACAGCATGAGAAACTCCTCATTTCTCTCCTAGAGACAACATGCAACATTAGAAGCGTTGCACAGCCATTTCACAAGCAGAGCATGCCAAACAACTAGCAAATACAGAAGGCAGAGCTGATGATAGGATGGAAATCCATACTATGCTGTTTTCACCTTCTGTGTCTGGCTCCCCATGTTAACACCGGATTCCTTTTAGTTTACTTAACACACACAGAGAAAATCTAGATTCTTTGTTTTGTATCTTTAAGACACCTGACAAAGACACACCAGTGATTTCCTAGGTGAAACAAGGATGATTCAGGAAGGGAAGAAGAGGAGAAAGACACTGTCCTATTCTTTTTGTATTTTAAAATTTAAAATTGCACAGAAAGTTTTAAAACATGAATGAGAGCTGTATAGCTATATTTATTTTAAAATGTAGTATTTTTAAAATCAAAACAAAACCACACGTATCTAGAAATTTCCCATAAAAACATAAAATAAATGTTTACTTTCCATTTGCAACAACAATATTTTTGCCAGCTTTGCTGTCTCTGTTCATGTACCTGCTTTTTTCAGTCTGTCATCCTCGTTTTTTTAACATTCTCCAATGAGCTCATGTTCCCTCTAAGTGCTTATTACCAGAACCAAGTGCATGTCGCAATCCAGATAATTCACTTCACCGTTGTGTTGCTTTTTTGTTATACAGGTTAGACACATATATTTATAATGCAATGAAACCTCAAGCTGAGGTCACTGATGGAAGAAGTATTTATTTGTCTCAAAAGTTGGAATGGAAGACTGTGTTCTTGGTATTAGTTATGATGTGATGAATTTGGGGATTTGACCAGAAGGGAGTACATCCTGAGTTCTGGTCCTGCTTGACAACAGACATGCTGTGTGATGTTGAGCAAATCACTTTTATGCCAGAGTTTCCCTTCACCAACAGACATCTGGTAATGTTTCATCCTTAGCTAGTTATGCAGCCACCAACATTGTCCACAGAAAGCTCCAAGAGCTATTAACATTGGCATCAGTAGCAAACTGTTCTTTGACATTCTTGATATTTTCTAGATGTTAAAATGAGAGAGTAAAAACATTTCAGAAACATTCACAATTGTGTTGGTGCCCAGATAAGGAACACCACAATCCCCAGGCTTTGGATCATGCTCCTTCTCAAGATTCATGAAAGCTGCGAGAGTCAGCATAGGGTTGTCAACTGCTTGACCAATCTACCTTCTATGACAAAATGTCTGAATTTGTGGATGCAAGGACAGCACCTTGACTTTTGCAAAGCTTTTAACACCCTGTCTCACAGTATTCTTATATCCAAGGTGAGATACCACAGTTTGGATGTGTGGATAACTAGACAGATAAAAAATTTGTTGGATGGTCAAGCTTAGATAATAGTAGTAGTAGTACCTCAGTGGTTTATCCAGCAGAAACTTCACAAAATTCAACAGGGACAAATGTCAAGTCCCTCACCTGGGAAGGAAGAACCCCAAGCAACAATACAGGCAAGAGTGGTGGGAAGCAGCTCTGTGGAAAAGGATTTGGGGGCCTTGGTGAACATCAGACAGGAGCACAGACTGTCTGCAAGGAAGGCCAACAGCATGCTGTGTTGTAACAGCCACAGGACGAGAGAAGGCAATCCCTCTCAATCACCATTTGTTAGGCCCCACTCGATCCAATCTGGGGATCCACAGTGCAGGAAAGCAATGGATAAACTAGAATGAACCCAGCAAGGGTATTAAAATACTTGAGCACTGGAGCTGTTGCCCTGTTAGGAGAGGCTGAGGGAATTGGGTTTATTCAGCATGGGGCAAAGAAGGCTACGTGGGACCCTCTGATAGCTGTGCAGCTTGTGAAGACAGCAACCTTCTGGTTCCTATAAGGAGGTTGTCAAGAAGATGGAGTCAGGCTCTTCTCAGTACTGCAGGGTGGGAGGACAGGAGTCAATTGTCACAGTTTCGAAACAAAACTGCCGATCAGTGATGCTCTTCCCCCCAAAGACAGCCAAGCAGTGCAGCAGGTTGTCCATAGGGCTGTGCGACTTCCAGTCTGGCAGGATTTGGAGACTTGAGGGGATGAAGCCCTGGACAGACAGCTGGTACCTCCCGGCTGACCCTGCCTTGAGCAGGGAGCCGGCTGGGCCACCTGAGGACAGCTGCTGGGCCCTGCATCCTCCAGCATCCCACCGGGGCTGGGGGGTGCACAGAGAACTCCGGGATGCGAACTGCTGCGCGAGGACCGGCTGATACAGGCGGACCGGGCCCCAGGGATCGAGTTTAACACCCTCCCCTTCCCTTTCAAAAAGTTGGAGCTTCCGCTGAGCTCTCGGTACCCTTATCTCGTGCTCCTCAGCCTCCGCGGCAGCGCCTTGAATTATTCATTGCTATCGACAGTCCCAGAAATCACCGTCCCCTCAGCCGAGGCGCGCTGCAGCACCGTGATAATAATGATCACAGAGGAGGAGAGGTGACATTGCCGGGGCCGCCCCCGGCGCCAGGGCCCGGCCCGGCCGCGCAGCCAGTGGCGCCATGGCGGCGGCCGCCCGCCAGGGGGCGCTGCCGGCTCGGCGTTGGCCGCCGCCCGCCGAACCTCGGGAGTGAGGGACGGCAGCCCCGGGCTGGGCGGGAGCAGCGCCAGCACGGCTGGAGGGTGGCTGGCTGTCGGTGTGGTCCTTTCCTCAGCGCGCTGCTGTGGAGCTAATGGGCTGTCCCCCTGGCTTTGCCTTGCCTCGTCCCCGCGTTTCCCAGCAGAGGCGAAGGCCTCGTCCCCAGCGCCACGGGCGGTTGGAGCGCTCTGGTTCTCCCGAAATAGAGGGGAGAGTGTGCGACCTCCGGCCCTGAGCTGTGCCCCAAGGACCGGAAAGGAGGCTGGAAACATGTCACTGTAGCTGTCCCGGCAGCAACAGCGTGGTGAGAGATGCTTCTGAAGCGACTGCAAGACCTTGTTTTTGCTGTGCCCTGAGTAGGTGCACTGGGAGAGGGCGGCTGATGAACCCACTCGCGCTGGCACAACTAAAGCCGCCCTCGGAGCGTTTTTTTGGCAGCTTCTCCCCCACGTAACGCAGTCGCTCAGTGTAGGCTGATGCTCTGACAGCTCCACGGAATAGTGGGTGAACTCTCCGAACAGGCACAGGGATCCAAGACCTCTCCTGTTTACGTACAGGAAAGGAGAACTCGCAAAATGATACCAGTGAGTGAATGCCAAATCAAGTTTTAAGTATTATCTAAAATTGCCCTAGTGCATTCTCTTCTCCAGTCTTTATGCTGTGTATTTGCTGTTGAAATAAGGTACAGAAACATCAAGAAAGGGAACTGTGACAGGAACAGCATATTTGCAGGTATTCTTCAAAACACACCAGTGTTGTTCTCCACTGCAGTCAGCATTCCCATTGCCGTGGGAAGAAGTATAACTGTTCTGAGCCCTCCAGTCTGAGTATCTGTTAGTTTAAACCATCTGAATCAAAAATATTTATGGTCATGAAAAATCTCTGATCTGCCTAAATTCTTCCAAATTTGGGTTTGGCGTTGAGTCATCATTATTCCCTGTCAAATGGTTTTGTGAAGTCACCCAAATAATGAGATGTCACTTGCCTAGATACATTAATAATTAGAAGGATTTATTGTAGTAGGCATCATGGGAAAGTGTAACTTTCCCATTAGATGTCCTTAATTAGAAAAGAATGTGTCAGATTTCAGATCAACGCAGGGGAACTACAACTATCCATTAAAGAGAGAAGGACAAATAACGCAAGTGACAGCTCTTGCAGAAGTACAAAGATTTAAATACTTTATAAATTAAGGGGATTGAAGGTGCTCATTTTCATCTCTAAAGCTCTGTGACCTGTCTTCATCGTCAGAAGGGTGCAGTCTCCAAACTGAATTAAATAACGTAAAGAGCAAGTGCTCTATATAATTCTGACAATACAATATTTGTGTAATCAGCAGTTATTCGTCTTCCTGTCTTTCAGCAATGGCTCCTTCAGGTGGGCCAAACTGCTCTGGAAAGTGCTTGATTATGCTAATATGAAAATTTAATAGTGACAATAGCATTTCTGGAACCACAGGAGCTGTAGCTAATAACTTGTTCAGTTAGTGGCAAGATGTGGGATAGAGAAGTGGCTGTCTTTAGGATAAAAATTGGAGAGCTGTTAGATAATTCTAACATGTGGGAGGCATTACTGTAAATCTGAGCAGAATGAGGTGCTTAACTACTTGGGTATGTGCAAGGAGTTAATTTAAGTACCCATCTTTTGTGTCTTCCATTTGGCTCTAGGTAATTCTTCACAGACCCAGGCCAAAGGTTTTACCGGGTGTTACACAGAAGCTAGGAACTAGGTCTTACAATGCTTACATTTACTTAGAGTCATGAGTGGAACTTCATACTCATATTTCTGCTCAGTGCTTGGTTAACATTCGGGCATGTATTTTATTTATGCAGTCTTAAAATCATGCCATGAATGACATCAGAGCAAGGGTAATTTAAGAAATGGTAACATGTGTCTACAGTTTGTTTCAGCTTGCAAAGAGATGATGTTCCGAGATGGAGAGACTTAAAATTTTGCACCATAAGTAAACTAGTCCATCTGGGAAATTGGATCTATTAATCCTATGTCAGTTACACCTGAAAGTTACTACAAGCTGTTTCTGTGGCCTACAGCTTCTACTACAGCTTTTTCTGCAGCCTCTGTGAAATCAGTAACACTGGACCAGTGCCCAATTGACAGGTGGCCACCAAGTTATCAGCTTGTTTTCTGCTTTTGGTAAGTGTTTCATTAGGGATGGTTTTGGGAGGAAAGGTGAATTTGTTTCTTACCAGGAAAGGAAATCCTCTAACATGGAGGCTGAGCCACAAAAACAGGACCTTGTTAAATAAGCCTTTTGGGTTTACCATTTTGTGTAGTGTTTTGCTTGAAAAATATGTTTCTGTTCTTTTATGAGCTTTTATCTGAAGAATAATTACAATCATTAGGTTTGGATTTAGAAAAGGATATATCTAATTTACCTGGAGGAGATGGGTGCTCAAAACGTATGTAGTTCTGTGGAATTGAAAATGTGCATGTTTAAAACAAAGTTCAGATAGAACGTTATAGACACAACTTAAATACTCTTTTAAAGTACTGTGTGGAAGCCTTCTCTTTTCTAAATTCAACCTTTATCACACATTAACTGCTAAGAGTCCTAGGGAACACAGGGCGTGTTCCAAAGGGATACATAAAAAGCACCTTCCGTAAGTTATTAGCATCCAGCACTTGTGTTTTTAATGAGCTGAAATGAGAAATCTTGTAAACTAATTTGAACAAACTACAGTGTCTTACTCATAGCAAGGTGTCTCAGACATCAATCAACTCTTGAAAGTTTGTTTGTGAGATATTTCTCTAAGAATCTTTCATCCTAAATCTGACACTTGAAAACTCAGCAATAGATCTTGACAAGATTCACATATGAATGCCCAACAGATAAGTGGTGCACTGTTTTACTGAGGAAGGTGGTATAAATATTCCACTTTTGAAGGCAGGACTAAACAAAGCTCACCTGCTCATTAAAAGGTACTGAAACCTGACTATTTTACATACTGTTTTGTAAATGAGAGTTCCTGAAACACACCTTTATTTTCAAACCTTCTCTGAAAAACCTCTGGGGATAAGCAAGGTTTGGCATGACAAAGAAAACATTTTATTCGGCTTTAGGAGCTGGAATGTCTGTCTCAGGAGAGTGTTACCTGCGATGCCCATATGTCACACCATCAGTGTGGTTAGCTATTCTTGTAGAAAAAGTAGTTGAAGTATTTTTGGTTTTAAATTAAAATCTGTCTGAAGCCACAGATGAGTCCTCAGCACACTGCTCTCTGGCTAAGGATGCAAATCTAAATTGAAACTTTCCTTAAAAAGCCTCTTTAAAGGTTAGCTGTCCACTTGGAATGAGTGAAGCACCTTTGACTTGAAGAAGAATGAAGTGCTACAGGTGTTTGCACCCTAAAATGTTGGACGAGTTATGCCAGAGAAAGAGACAAAGAAAAAGATTGAATCCAGATCACTGCCCCTTTATTTCTTTGGCAAGCAAGGGTCTTCATGTATCTGAATACAATAATATTAGGGCTTTTGCATCTTAAGAATCTCTGTCACATGAATTCAGGTTGATGACTCAACATAACTGTTCACTTTCTGTGTGTTAAAATACGTGCCTGACTTAATTTTGCCATAAGCAAAAAAAGTAAAAGCAATGTATTGAGCAGATTATACAATGAAGAAGTTACCCAAACTAAATGGATCATTGGAAATTTGGTTGTTCAGACATGGTAGCCAAATAATGCAGACAGATATTTCAGGAGATGCAGAATTTACCTGGTGCCCCTTGAAATAAAACTAGGTATGCAGAGTAAACTATGCCTACTTTTGGTGTTATACCCTGTACAACACTTGTGAATAATTATATATGTCATTACTTATGGGGAGCAATGTATGCTCATAGTAAAAATAAGTGCTTAGACACTGAACATTTTCCTGTTTACTGGGCTTTCAGGACCTTGTTTAATATGAACAGCTAGAGTGTATAGAGCTCTGCCTAGGGAATGGACTGTGAGCCAGCTGAGTGCTCTTGGGTATCAATTACTGAGCACTGGATGATGTTGTAGTAGGTGTAAACTACAGGTGTCATAAGCAGGAAGAACAAGTGGAAAAGGTCTTCTGTAGACAGAAGACACCTCTTGTTGCAGACTGTGGTTCTCCTGGGGAAACTTTACACATCTGGTATCTTCCAAAGGAACAACACAGATATATGCAACCCAGGAGGTTCCTGGACAGTATCAACTGACAAAAATGATAGAGGATTGAGTGGGGACAGGTCTTCTGCTGGACCTCATAATTACAAATGAGGAAGGTTGAAGATGTGAAGGTTGAAATCAATCTTGGCTGCAGTGGCCATGAGATAGTGGAGTTCAGAATCCTGAGAAGAGTAAGTAGGGCAAAAAGCAAGATCATGACCCTGGACATCAGGAGAGTAGACTTTGGCCTTGCAGGGAGACTGTTCACTCAGACTCCTGTGGAATAAGGCCCTGAATGGAAAAGGGGCCCAAGAAAGCTGTTTTATATTCAAGGATTACCTCCTCCAAGGTAATCAAGAGGATTCTCTCTCAAGAGGAGTCTATTGCAACAAGCAGGAAGCAAGTCAGGCAAAAGTATCAGGACGATTATATAAGTTAACAAGGAGTTCCTGGCAAAACTCAAGCATAAAGAGGAGAGACACTGTATGAACATGCAGAAATTATGTTAGGAAGGCCAAAATCCATCTAAAATCGAATTTAGTGGGGGATGTTAAAGGTAGCAAGAAGTCTT
Organism: Irena cyanogastra; assembly: GCA_013397155.1. Lineage (NCBI taxonomy): Eukaryota > Metazoa > Chordata > Aves > Passeriformes > Irenidae > Irena > Irena cyanogastra. The sequence continues at coordinate 35,379 of VWZV01002639.1, read as the reverse complement.
CTCAGAGTACATAATTAGCAAAAGCAGACTAGGGAAAATACATGCCTGCTGCTGAATGGGGCAAGAGCCCTGGTGACACATGATGTGGGAGAGGCTGAGTCACTGAATGCCATCTTCACCTCAGTCTTTTCCAGAAAGGCCTACCTTTAGAAATCTGAGGGCTGGGAGACCAAGGGGGAAGACTGGAGCAAGGAAGTCTTACCCTTGATGGAAGGGGTTCAAGTTAGAAAATAATTAATCAAAGTGGACATATTTAAGTCCATGGGCTCTGGTGGGATGCACCAATAAGAACTGAGGGAACTGGCATCATCGAGAGGCTACTCTTGATAATCTTTGAATGACATAGTCACTGGGAGTGCCTGAGGGCTGGAGGAAAGCAAGTGTCATTCTGTCTCCAGAAAGGGCAAGAAGGAGGACCCCAGGAACTACTGGCCAATTACAGCCTCACCTCAATTCCTTTGCATGTGATGGAGCAGCTAATCCTGGAAACAATTTCCAGGCATATAAAGGACAAGTTGTCACCCAGGGAGTCATCCTTGACCACTTGATAACCTTCTATAATGAAATGACTGCTGTGGTAGATGAGGTAAGGATATTGTCTGCCTCACTTTCTGTAAGGCTTTTGATACTGGCTCTCACAAGATTGTCATGCAGAAGATGATGAAGTTGGCTGAACAGAAAGTGAGCTAGGATGAAAACTGGAGAGTCCAGAAAAGGACCACTAAGGGAATTTTGTCAGCACATTAAAATATTTGAAAGGAAGGTGCAAAGAAGACAGAGCCAGGTGGCTGGGGAGTCTCCATCTTTGCAGATACTCAACAGTCATCTTAACATGGTAATGGGCAGCTAGTTTTAGGTGGCCCTCCTTGAGTAGGGGGATTGAATCAGATCACCTCCCAGAAGTCCCTTCTAACCTCAGCCAAGCTGTGACTCAGTGAATTTATCATGCTTTCATTTTGGGGATGAAGACAGATCAAATAAATAAATCTAATCTATATTTGCAACCAAATGACTGAATCACAAAGTATAAAATGAAAGTGAGGAAAAGAGCTGCAGAAAATCAAGACACTGCAACAAGTAGGGTTGTACTCTCTGCCTACTAACCAGTAGTTTCATTTTTCACTTTGGACTCACTTTGAGTAAGTAAAATGGCTGAACAGTAGCCAAAATAATGGGGAATCAAACAGTCACATGAAAGATGTATTCATTTTTCTGTTATGGAAGGACAATATGTCCAGTTTGTAAGAGAGACAAGAGACAATACTTTCTGGGAGGTCTTGATGTTGCTTCAGGGGTTCTTACCTGTTCCAGAGAATTGGCAGAGCCACTCCTGAGGGCACACAGTTTGTGGTAATTGAGAGTGGGGCTGTGATGGGGCCCCATCCCCAATGGGCCACAGCTGTGGAGGGCGGGTGAACAGTATTGAAGGTAACGAGACACGGAGTGCTGAGGTGTGCTGACCAATCACAAAGGGGTACAGAGGGCACACAGGTGCAATGCGTGTAAGATGAGGGGTATAAAAGGTTGGACTGAAGAGTAATAAAGAGCAGATGCTTGAAGCCTTTGGATGTGGTATGGGGTTACTCTCTGTGGGCTGATGCTTGAAGCCTTCTGAAATTGTGTGGTGATAAGCTGTTTCTCGTGGCCATCTCAACTGTGACATATGCTGTGACACACTGCTGATATTTTTCTGCTACACCAGCAGAGCCACCCTTACTGCTTACTGACTCAGGAGCTCTACACCAGGATTCTGGAGCAACGTGGAGGTAGGGCAGAAATCCATCATGTTCACTTCTTCAATTTAAGATACTGCTTGCCAAAGTATTTTACTCCAATTTTTCGATGAGGAAGAGGCCCAGGGGCTGTTGCCAGAGGAGGATTTGTGTAGCCATATTGACATAGGAGAACTTGAGCTGCAAAACTTCGCAGTCATCTGCAAAGAAGGCCTCAGTCCTTAGGCTAGGTGAAGCAGTTAGGTGCAGATGGGGGCTAGTCTGAATCCTGTGAGAAGTGAATTTAAACATCTACCTCAATCCTGTAGAGCAGGGAATGTAGAAATGAACTTCCCAAAACATTGTGGGACAAAAGAGGAAAGGATCCATGGAAAGGATTTTCCAAGGAACCTGTCTTCCTTTGCATTGGTTTCTGAAGTCAATAGCTCCTCGCTCCTCGATGTGCTGGCCAAAAGTGGCCTCTATTTAGAGGTGGAGGAAGTTGACGGAAACAGTTAACATGTGCCCAGGCTCTTTTTATCTGCCTGACTGTAAACATCCGTGGATATTAGCATAGGTTGTGCATATTTTTCCATTTACCATGGAAGTGAGCATTGTTGCAATGTAAGCATTTTCTTCCATTTGTCTTTTGAGTAAACCCAAGAAAAATAACCAATACCAGAACATTGAAAACATTGCAAAATCACTAAGTGTTACAGCTCATACAGATGTCCCCTTTGACCTATTGTACTACCATAAGTAATATTCTCAGTATTTTTACAGGCTTCATTTACCTGGTTTCATTATCTTTTTAATCAAATGATACTTCAGATATGTTTATTTCTTTTTTTTTTTTGTTCTTTACATGTGCAATATGAATGTGATTGGAAGGGCTGCAGCTTGCTATCCAGTAAATGTGACTTTATACACAGAAGAACAGCTCAAATATAATTGCAAGTCAAAGTCACCAAAGCATTTTCTCTTCCATATGACCAACAGGGCTGAGTTGGCTATCACTGGGCTTGATGAGTGAAGCTTCTGCTTTGCATCCCACATTTTTTCAAAGCATCATGCAGTTTCTATTTCCCTGCTGTTATTATTGTATGAGACAATCCCTAGCTTTAGAAAAGGCAGCAGCAAGTTAGGGCATTAAAATTAAAGGGGAAAAAAAATCTACACAAACCACTTAAGCACACTCATTATTATGGCCCTTGCTACCTCAGGCCACTGGAGAACTTATAATTTAGTCAGCATTATGCAGTTTGAAGTGTTTTATGTTCTGCATGGGAGCAGGCTGCAATTCAAATATCAGTGGCCATGAAAAATATGCACATACGTTTAGTATGAAAATCTCCAAGGGCATAACAGAAGAGACGGGCGCATGTTGCTGCAGTGTGATGGAGAATTTCTGTGAATTAATCATTTGGACATAGTTTATCACCATTTTATATTTTGCCAGAGATGCTTCCTCACCATTTGTTAGGAAAACTTATTATACATGCACACCTTAGAAAGATAATAAGGCCAAAGCCTTTGATGCTTAAAGGCAACAGCCTTTGTTAGATTCTGTTATGACACAGACAACTTCTCCACTGACAGAGCCATTCAGATAACAAGAGTAATTGCTTATTTTATTGAGTTTAGGGAATTGTGCTCCATTCTCCCTTCTTGCCTACTACATTAGCTATTATGACCCATCTTCTACCATAATTTAGAGGGATTGGAGTACGTGCATTTTTAAAGCTTTTCTTGAAAGAATAGAGTGCTGTATTTACATACTTCCTTCATTATTCCACAGGGCCAATACTTTAATATATTCCTTCGGAAGAAGCAGAGTGGCATGTGTGTGCATCTCTTTCTGTCCCTAGATGTTTGTGTGCAGCTTAGTGTCTGAGTGGGTAGGGGAGTGAGAAGGGCTTATTTAGTTGTTTCTTTATACCTTCTTCTGACTGGAGACAACACCACTGTAATTGGTATTAGCAAAACTACAAACAGAGCAATCGCTTCTGACGCTTTAAAATAACTTTATTGATGTCTCCAAACATGTGAGGAATTTTAAAGTAGAACTTTTCCATCTGTAAGGCTTGGTCTGATCAAAATCCTGATAGTAGCTACAGGTGTAGCAAATGAGGCTGCAGAACAGATTCCAGCTCCTTTTGGCTAAAAAGGAAAAAAAAAGGCTTAAGTTTGATTCAGCCTAATCCTGACAAAACTATCAAAAGGTAGCACTGCAAAGAGAGAATAAAAAAAAAAAAGCTTTCAAAGTTTACGTGCCATCCAAAGATTTTAAGAGGTTCAAACCCAATATTTAAGAAATATTTAAGTGTAAGGTTTAATATCATAAAATGCTGCTGTGCTTTACTGTTTTATTACTTAGGAACCCTGATTTTTTCCCGTATAAGCATGTCCTGGTTCTTGCCAGGACAGGGTTAATTTTGCAGTACCCAGGAGGGAGCATGGCTAAGGACCTAGAGGTTATTCTGTACCTCATTTCAGAGGACAAAGGGAAGGAACTCCCCTTCTGAAAGGAAGAGCTCTCTTGCCACCAGGGTGGCATGACTGGAATTGCAGGCTCCACAGTGAGCATTTTGGCATGCGTCACTCTTTTGCACACTTTTGTTATTAATATTGTTGCTGTTACTGTTAGCTTTCTTTTCTCATTGTTGTTTCCAGAAAATTGTTCTTAGCATATTATTCTCTGCCTTTTGTGCCTCCAACTCCCCTCTCAAGTGCACCACAGGGGAGGGGCAGTGGCATAGGTTTTGGTGGGAGTATGAAATTGGAGAATTATATTCCTAAACCGCTACAGACCACTATAGCAAAGCCATGAAATGGTCAGAATTTGACTTATGAAACAACAAAAACCAATACTGATGTTAACAGGAGGACAGCTTTCAAATGGAAGTTGGGAGTTAAATGGAAACCAAAGTGAGTTATACCTCTTCCATTGTGTATAAATAGAATAATTTTCCAGAAGCGTAACCAAATATGAAGGTCGGTTCTGAGCAAATTCCAGCAACTGTTTCATGAAGGAGGAGTTTGTGGTTTTTCCCCCTGACAGGACAGGTGCACTTTCATAGTCCAGACACGCTTGTTAAGAGGCTGTTACATGTAAGAAAGAACTTTGTGTTCCCTAGCTCTTTTTTTTCCCCCTGATTCATGTGAATGCCCTAGTAAAGTATCTGAACTGACTCATCTAGCATCCCTGCTATCAACTGGGCAGACTGGATGCCAGCTTTATTTCCCTGATGCTTGTTCTCCTTTTGTCTCCATGAAAAGGTCTGGTTAATTCATCCACCTTTGTGTTTGTCATATTTAAATGTGCAGCTGGATTCTCTGTTTTGCAAGGATATTTTCTTCAGCTTTTGAAGTCACTCCGTGAGACTGGTAACAAATGATAGCTTGCCAGCTAAGGAATGGGTATTAAAGATGAATTTTTCATAGCAGATATTCATGCAATTGTCTTGTGGCTGACTGAGAGGACACAAGTGTGTTCTGCATCTCAGTGGAGCAGCTGGCAAGATAAGGAAAGTGTCTGGATTAATGTACTCTGCTCTGATTAGCTCCATAAAGAGGTAATTGGTCTATGCAGAAGGCTATACTGGATTAATGAAAGTACACCTTTTTCAGGACGGTGTCTCTGCACGGCACTGGTTCCTGTAGCTGGACCAACTCATTTGGGACAGCCTATTTATGACTAAACTATTTACATTGTGCTTGTTGACTTGTCATTTTTAACTGTGATGACATGACATAACATTTCTGCAGATTTTATATCCTTGGCAAAACTAAGGAGATTTACTCACCATGTACTCAAGCAGTTTGATGAAACAGAGAAAGAGGGTAGAAATTTGACATTTCCTTTCACAAACATTCCATCCCTATTTTTCTTTATAGGGAAGCCACTTGGTTTCCTGCAATGACACCTGCTACTCTCTACAGCTCCATGATCACTTTGGCCGCAGGGCTGTTGGATCAGGAATGTGGTGGGTAGGTTTCGTAGGTAAGTTTGCGCTGTCTCCAAAGGGCCATCCTACTGCTACCCTCAAGTCAGTTGTATGTACAGGTGGTGACCCTGCAAATGTACTTCAGTTGCCCAGCAGCCCAGCACCCAGATAGACCATGCTGGGCATGTGCAGTGACTCTGACAAGCAGGACGTGCCAATCTGGCCAAGCATGCAGACTTTGCATGCAGTAAATCTGACACACTCTGGATTCAGTGAGCTTTCACTGTGTGCCCACAGTGCACCTGACTAGTAAATCCAGGTTGCCATGCATGCCCACAGTAGTCATTTATGATGGAGTTTTGGGCATTTGACAGGTATTTTAAGCTACTGCCTCTGCTCTGTAGTCCAGAAGAAATGTCTAAATCTCTTGTTTCCTGCAGGACCAGTGGTGCTCCAAGTTGAACAAGATGTTGTATCTGGGTAGATGAGGCATGTGGCATCTGCACAAGAGGTTAGCAGATCATCACACAGGAAGGGTGACTGAGAGCCACTTTTTTTCAAGAAAGCTGGACATAGCTGTTGATTACAGAATACACTCTCATGTATTGAGATCAGATGGTGTTTGGTCCAGTTGTTTCTTGACAAAACTCTGAAATACCCTCTCTCTGTGCTACATTCTGTATTACATTGCTGTCTCCCATGCTTCATCTCCTAGGGAGTCCAGTCATTCAAGTCCTAGGTAGAAACAGGACTGGTGCTTTTTAGGTTTGCTAAGACTTCTGTATCAGGATGTCCTTTTACAGCAAAGCTAATTCAGGATTGTCTGAAGTGTTGGTAGTGCTTAATTGCAGCTATTCTTGAGTTGCCTGAAGCTTTCTGGAGCATGTGCTTCCCTGTTTAAGCTTTCTCCTTTCCCACTCCAGTTTGCCTCCCCATCTCCTTTCATGTTGCTTTCAATACATACTACTTCCTGTTCGTGCTTATGGCTGGTAGTGAGAGTGAAGGAGCAGCAGCAAATGAATCGATTCAAGTAGCAAGCAGTGTGTGACTTTCCAGGGCCAACCTTTCCCAGGCTTCCCAGGACAAGGTCAGGGAGAACTGGGCAGAACTTTTGATGGATAATCCAGGAGAGTATTTCCTTTTGCAGTGCTGAGCTGTGTTCCAGGGCACTTGCAGCCCTTGGTCTTTGTCTTTCTTTGATGTAGATTTTTCTTTTTAAAAGCAACAACCAGTGAGTGTATTTTGAACGGGAATCTCTGAGAGTTTATTCGCTTTTCCATGTTGCCATATCCTTCCCACTTTGTGTCACTGTAACCTCTTTGTTGGGAATCTGTCCTTGCTCTTTCAGGTCAGTTATCTGGTCTTTGCTGCCAAACTTCTGGCGCTGTTAATTTGTTCTCTGCTGGATCCGGCTGGGTTCTAAACATTTTTTATGCTTTAGAGGTAGTTTGGCATTGTATGTTTCTGTTCCTTCTTTGCTCCAAATTAATTAACTGCTATTTTACGTATTCTCTGAAAGGTGGAAAATCCACATCACTCTGTAAGCTGAGCATAAAGACTGTAGTCTGAGAGAGCACAAGGGCTAATAGAGCAGAAAGCCTGTGGCCTAACTCTATTGCTTAATCGAGGTTATATATATATATATTAATAACAGTAACTGCAAAGGTAGCAGAAATTGCAGGTAGGGATAGGCAAGATCAAAATGGCTCTGGAAAAAGTTATTTTAGTCAAGTAGGATTTTTTTTTTATTTATTGCTTGGGACAAAGTATGAGTGCAAGCTGAAATTGCAGCAGCAAATAACCCCAGAGCATAGCAAGTTATACTTAGCTAGCATTAAGGTAATGTCATGTAGAAGCAGAATATTTGTGGTTAGCTAAAGTGACAAAAATACAGCTGCACTGATATTAATCCTGTATTAATCTTGTAAAGAGATGGGATTTTAAGAAGTAATGGTCTTTGGAAGGGATCTACCTGCTTGCTCTGCATAGAGCAGTTATCTCTTTTTAGGCATTAACTGAACTTGTTATTCTGATTTTATTATTGATAACCCGACCAGCTTTATTGCTCACTTATCTGTGAATTTTGTAAGTTTATTTAAAATCCTTGTAATAGCCCTTAAATTCTACTGATCATTTGAAGTTCCAGTTTGAGATATTCAGTGATGTTTTCATAACTGATCAGTAATTCAGGATAGGTTTTTAAAGATGCAGCTGCTGGCAAAATACTTTTCAATTACAATGGGAACATCTAAATCCCAGATGGTTTAATTTTATTCTGCAGAGGGCAGTATATGTGTACAGGTATCTAATACTTTAAATATTTGCATTGCTCTTTTTAAAGTTACTTTCACTTGAAAAAAGCTGTTAAATTGTGTAGTAGGTAGCTGTTATTCAATAGGGCTTACACAATTTGGTTATTTTCTGAGATATAAATAGAAAAATACTAGTATTTGAAGTAATTTGCTGTAGAAATAGGCTAATTTTAGTCTTTGACAGCCCATGCAATTTATGCAGTGCTGTTACAAGCTATAAAAATTAGATTGAAACTGTAAGGTATTTTCCAAGTTCCAAGTCTTCTTTTGTTGGTGTAAGAGAGGTATAATAATCTGACCATGAGTAGAGACTTTATGTATTTGAAACAAAATAGCAACTCTCATATTTTTACATTTTTCTAAGGAGTTAATATGATCCCATTCTGTTGTCATATCATTTATTTTAGTCCTTCATTTCCCTGGTAAATGCTTAGGTGTGAAATGTTGGAAGTGAGATGGAGACAGCTTGGGTAGGTCTAGAAACTACTGAGCTTACATTGCTGGACATCAACCTTTCTAAGTAAATAACTGCTGAGCACCATTTGCATTCAGTGGAATTTTTTCCAATAATAAAAGTAGAGGAAACACCTTGAAGGTGTTTATAGTTTTGACCTGTTCTTTTTCTCTCTTTTGGTTTCCACTCATGCCACTGTGCCTTTGGAACTTCTTTCCCCCAAAGAAACACACTTTGCCCTGTTTAAAAACCGTCTGCACCACAGTTCTTTGAAAATCTGGTGTCTGTTTGCTTCAGATTTTTTTTTTTTGTATTACTGGATTCGTGGCTATTGTGTTTCTGGATTACAAAACCAAACTGGTGATGAATTCTGGTATGTTCATGATTTTTCCCTCCAGGGAAATACAGTGCTAAAATGTGCTTTCCCTTTTGCACAGGAAATGTTGCAGATGTCTGTTGAGTTTTGAAAGGGAAATTGCAGAGCAAATTTGGGACTTCACATGCCCACACTGTCATTTTTAGAGCTGTCACATGAGTATCTGGCGTGGATGTTCAAATTTTATCTCAGGTATCAGTCCTCATGGAATTAAAGAATTCCAGAGGAAAATGCTATTTAATTTGGAGTATGTGTCTTAGATTGTAACTCCATAGTTTGTGAGGTAACTGGTGAGAAGATATTGCATAGTCAGCTGTTTCTCATGGCTTGGCCTGCAGCCTCAGCTGTTATGGGATGACACAGCACTTGAGGTGGGGGATTTTCAAGATGATTCATGCTGTAGCAGGATGAGAATATCTTTTGTATAGATGTACAAACAGAAGAGTTTATAGGATTTTTTTATGGTGTTACTGCTACTTTCTGACCAAATATAGATACTAATATTTGCTCAGATGGTGTCTTTTGAGTAGAAATCTAATTGATCTCTGAGTTATTTTATTGGCTGCTCATTAGCATACTCTCTAGATTTTCACTTACAATGCTGTCTAGCACAATGAATGCATAGTCTGGTTTGGTTTGCTTTTGTTAAACAATGTGTGAATTCTGGTCAGTACTGCAAATCCACCATTTATTTTTAATTAGTTTTCCTTAAAGATGAAGAAAAGGAGAAACTGAGTTATTCCAGGTAGCTTGAAAACACATTTTAAACACAGCAGATATCACAGGAGAAGCAGGGATTCTCTGGTAAAAATAAGCATATGCAGATAGATATTTGGACTGCTAAATTCCTTTTTTTGATGTAGATTTGCGTTCTTGCCTGCTAGTCCTCTCCTTTTCCACAGGGCAAGAGAGGGCATTTCCTTGTTGTCCATGTTAGTCATAGAGACAGGAGAAAGAGGATAGTAAGTGGCTCTAAATTCATCTTGGGAAAAGACAGGCTAAATGGCTGCCTTAACTTGGAGCTATTCCTTCTGGACCAGGTGAGAAAGAGAGATACTAAGGATTAGCAATCAGGTACATCTGCAATTGACTGAGCCTTCTGGAGGGACCATCTAGGGTAGCTAAGGAAAAAAATCATGTTTCTTGACCTCAGTGTGAATCCAGGATGACTGATCAAATTGTTGCCAGTGTTGGACTTTCAAAATAAACACTTATTTGAAAACAGGAGGAAATGCCTTCAGATTTACATGGTAAGTGACTGATGATAAGATCTTTTTCAACTGTTGGACAGTCTGAGCTAGATTTAAGATACCCATTTAATGTGTATCAAATAAGAATTGGAACAACCAAGTCTTGATACCAGCAGATATAAGAAATAAAAATAAAAGAAACCCAGCCCTTTGGTGTTACTTTGCTTTCCTTATAACATAATATCCCAAACTGGTAACAATATGATGTACTATAATGTAGTTGCCACAAGACAGAGTGCAATATTAGCATCTTCAAGTTTTCTAGAGAAAACATACTGAGATCACACAGACTGTCTTTTATTTCATGTTGCAGTGTATTGAGTCATTGGCAGACATGAAATCAGATAAATGTGGAGGGAAAGTTAGGAGAGTGAAAATGAATATAGTTAAAAAACAAGCTACAGTAAATAGCTTTAGAGTTGATGTCTAACTTGGAGGTCCAGATTGCACAGTGCCTAAAATTTTCTTGTTTAGAGTAGATTTCTGTTTTGTCTTTAGAGATCCTGAGCTGTGTGCTTTATAAAATGCATTATTTTTCAGAGTAATTGACTAGGGGAAGTCTGGTGTATTTGTTGTACTAACTGAATGGAAGACACCGGAGTCTGGATGCAGAATAATCTTCTTGCAGCCATCTCGTTACTGGAGTTTTTATGTGAGCGTGAGGCAGAACATGCAAGCCAGAAAAAATTCTATATTGGCTTATGCATGGAGAGGTTTGTTGTAGTAAACAGTCAATAAGAAAGAGAGAAGATAACAGAGAAGACCTGGGATTGAAGGTTTTACCACAACTTCCCTGACTTACAGAAGTATAGATGGTCCATGCAATGCTGACCTCTCCCTGCATTTGATGCATTCAGGTTTAATGTAAAAGCCTTAGCAGGGGAGCCAGAGGCCCAATCTACACCCTCTCTGTAGCTAAAGGAGATGTTTTTTTTCAGAGCTGTCAAGCTACTGCTTTTCATAAGCAGTAAATTTATACAAATTAATTATAAGAGATGGAAAAAAGTTGGGTTTGCTCACAGGTAATACATTTGGACTTGAACAATGTGAAAAATTTAAGAGCAAGTGAAAAGAGAGAGAGAGCAGGCTGTATTTTTTCCTTATGTTTAATGAAGCACTGTGAATTTCTGGCTCTTTGGGAAAGGTGTATTACTAAGAGTCATTAATGGAACTTAGTCTTAAAATACACTCAGCTGAATTGCTGACCAAAGAAATGTCTATGTAAAACTTAATGTTTTCCTTTTTGTGAATATTTTAAAATCTTTAAAAAATTTTTGAAGAAAAAAAAAATCAGTGTTATACTTCTTACCATTTGCTTTAAAAAGGATTTTCCACTTGCTCATTTCCAGAAGGTCATCTCTGAGATGTACAAGCTAGCCCTTCATTTAGGTCTCCTTTTACATTCATATTTAACTTTCTTTCATTCTGTGGCCTTTATTAGCTGAGCTCAAGGAGCTTGTAGCACATTTTAAACAGCAACACTGGGAGGATGTAAATGCAGAATAATGTATCAGGACTCAAATTTGCATGGTCAAATGTCAAAAAAATTAGGCCTTCCCCAGAACCATGTCAAGAGAAATAACATAAGTGGCCAGCTCAACAGCAGGCATGCCATTATCAGTTAGTTCAACCTGTCATCACTGACTGGGAGTGGAAGCAGTGGTCATTAGCTTTAACTCTGCTGGGGAAGGTTGTGCTTCTTTTTATTTTATTATATATATTTTACACCGTCTGACAGTATTTCACAGAGCACCACAATGTTATGGTTTCCTCCTTGACAGGGCAAGGAGGGGGAAGTGCAGGTGAGGGAGTAGAAGAGAACACTTGCAATCATCTGTTGTCAGCCAGAGGAGGCAGGAATTGCATTGCCTATCGGATAAATACTCATTTAGAGTAATCACTTTATTTCAGCCCTGTAATGACATTAACAAGCTTGGAATACAGGGAATTACATGAGTCAGAACAAATAATTGAATATTCCACTGCTGGGAAATGCAGCACAAGTCTGACTTAATGTCATGCCATCGCTGAAGCCAGCACTACCATGCAATTAGATGATAAGCTTAAACAGCATATAATTGGCACTACTAGTATGAAAAACATACTATTAATTGTTAACTTCTTACCTGCTTGTAACTTTCATGAAATGAAAGTATCTTACATGTCTTTTTTTAAACAAAAAGAACCAGAGGAAACACTTCAGTAAGTTTTTGCAAAAATAAGAGGGGAAGAACTGGAGTCCAGGATCTAGAAGGAATAACATCAACAAGAAAAACTTCAACACCTTTTTTGAGGAGTGGGGTGGGCATGATTTAGAAAGTGTTAGATTGAGAAAAAGATGAGGATTATTTAATATATCAAATGCTACCCTATTTCATATCCAAATGAAAAAATCCTCATTTGTCCTTTCTTGGTACTGTGCAGGGCCAGGAGTTGGACTTGATGATCCCTTCCAACTCAGTTTATTCTGTGATTTGGTCAGCTTACAGTTTTGTCTCCAGGTATTGTTGCCTGACAAACTGTGATCTCAACTTTGAGCCCTTTTTCAGTCACTCACAGTTGTTACTTAATGCAGAGGCCTTTTTATAGAAATATGCCAAAGTATCAAAAACTACTCTGAGCTCTGGTAAACAGAGAGTTGGCGGCATCTTAAAATGATTGATTAACACAATACTTTATAATCTGTTTGTTTTATCAGCAAACTCTAGGTTTAATTTTTTAGACATTCTTACACCATCCCAAGTCAGTATAATTTGGAAAATTCCATTATTTTAAGCAGCAGTTAAACTGACTTAATCCTTCAAATTATACACTTTAGGATAAAATATTAAAAGGATTCAGTTGCTTATATTGTATGCATTGAATGATTTGATAGCAGTTACTCAGGCAGCACAATTCCTCAAGTATGTGCCAGTTCATGTAAAGATTAATGCTGGACAGATAGAATGCAAATGCAAAAGCAGCATCATCTCCCTCACCTACCTAGATTAGCTCTGAAAATCACAGTCTTATCCAACAGATAAGACATTAAATTTGCAACACTTGAATTAAACACAGTGGAGAACTTCTCACATTTATTATAAAGATTAAAAGATTATACCATCTTAAAACTAAAATCCTCTTCTGAATCTTTGGCCACTGATTTTGGCAGCGTTGGAACTTGCATATAGTTAAACCAATAACTGGTACTAGATTTGCCATTTGTTTTTCTCACCAGTCTTTCATCAGCCATCTCTGACTCTTTCACTGAGACTCCTGTAGGAGCATGGCAGGCCTAGGGAACAGTTTGTTTTTTTTTTTTTTTTTTTTTTTTTTTTTTTTTTTTTTTTTANTTTTTTTTTTTTTTTTAAGAGTTTATGTGGAAGCCCAGGCTCTGTGTAGAACTTCAGGCTGGCAGATAGGATTTTAGTTCAGAAGGAGAGAGGACTCCAAGCTGATGGGGAATTGTGGGTTCTGATAAGTGAAGATTTGCATGGCTAGTCGAGTCTCAGAGATCTGAGGCTTGTCATGTTGAACACTTATTTCTGTTTTCCTAACACAGGAGAATGACCCCACCTATTGCTTTCCTGAAGATAAGGTATTGTGGGTGATTGTACTTCAGATTATTGCTGGCATTTGGAAAACATGACCCATGTGTTTGACAAGTTGGATTGAATAAAACCTAACTGTAATGTAGCAAGCACAAGCTTTAGATTAGAAGGTCAGGTGAAATATCTACTATAAAGGAATGTAGTTGATCCCCAGATGGAATCCAAGTGTGCCACTCCTGCCGTGGTGTAGCTTTGAAATATTGAAGTTTTTCTAATATGACATATTTGGTGTATTGTTACTAATTAGTAATACAATTTAATTACATTTACATTATGATTTTTACTCAATACATGGTGTACTCTCAAGTAATTTCATTTATTCTATCAATAAAAATACTTGTGAACCTGTCTTGATTTTAATAATGGTGCTATAGTTACAGAATGCATTTGCAATTGACTCATTTATCAAAATGTATCTTACTAAAACAATATTGACATTTAAAAACATTGCAATTACTATCATCAGTCAGAACATTATATTCATCTGCTATAATTTTCCACCTGTATATATTTTCTACCTGTTTGTATTCATTCCAAGAAGACAATACTTTTAGTATATTAGTATGATACATGCTTATGCCAGGGTTTTACATTACTGTATTAATTCAGTTGTTTCACCCTGGAACTGGACTAGCAGTCCTGAAGCAGCAGCTAAAAAGGTTAATTTATGCCATAGTACTAATTTGTGGATAATAGTTCTTAAAACCACAAAAATATTAGGAAGTACCTACTGAAGAAAGGTAAATGAATGCTGCACCTGTTCCCCTGTCACTTTTAACATATTTTTCAAGTCTTTAAGCACATCTATTGCACTCTGGTTTTGGCAGCCTAGGTTTAAAGTCGGTGCAGCAGTGTGGCCTTAGGCCTATCTGCTGCCAAGGAAGACTGAGAAGGAGCTGTGAGAAGTCTTGCTGGGTTTTTTTTTTTTTATTTTGCTTGGGTGCTGTTTTTAAACTCAAGACCCTTGCTCTTTGCTGCTACCTGACCCTTACTGCAGCTGTGGCCACATATCCCATTGAGCCAGACGCTGCTCTGTGCATTTAACTGCCTGGTTTGGCAGTGGACCTGCCTCAGTACTGGAGACCTGACCATTAGTTTAAAATCTTGTTGCCACTAGACCAGCTTTGCTATTCCTTTTTAGGTACTTCAAGTCTGTGCCCTTGCTGTCTGCCTTGCTCTCTGGCTCCCCTTCCTTTGTGGAGAAGCCTACTTTTACTGCTCCCTGTTAGTCACTTTCCTTTTCATGAGCCCAAAGTCAAGCACCATCGAGCCTGGCCTTTGAATTTCAAAAAGGTCAGATGGTGCCTTTCTATTCATAGATGAATTTACCTAACTTATCCCTTACACATACCCATGGAACATTCTTTGCAAAAGCTGTCATGACTGAGATTCTGCAGCCTCTCCAGTGTGGAACAGCTCTTAAAATTTTGCCTGAAGGCTAGCCTGAGTCTCTTCTGCTACCAGCAGAGCAAATTTTCTGTGGGCAAAGAGGGCACTGTATTAAACTAAAATAGGACAGATTTAAATTTGATATTAGGAAGAAATTCTTTACTCAGAGTGGTGATACACTGGAACAGGTTGCCCAGAGAGATGGTGGATGCCTCCATCCCTGGAAATGTTAAAGACCAGGCTGGATGGGATTTAGTGAGTGTTCTAGAGGGTAACATCCCTGCCTGTGATAAGGGGTTTGGATCAAGATCTCTTTGAGATCACTTTCAACTTGAGCCACTCTGTGGTCCCATAATACCATTGAAGCTGATTATGTTTTGTTTCCCTTTCTCTGAATATGAGAGAGTATTGAGAAGGTTATGTTTTACTACAGATCTTAAAATGGTGTTAGAGATTCTCCTCAGTACTTTTTTTTTCCAAGGCTGAAAAATAGTTCCTTCCACCTGTCTCCACAGGCCCTGTTTCCTAAACCTACCACCATTCTTCTCCTGAGCATTTATCTTATTTCTCTGCTTTCTTGAAGTATGATTCTGGGAAGTGGCTGCTGTTCCATCCAGGCTGACTGAACATGGAGTAGAATAATCTTTATCACTTTGATCATATATATGATAGTCCTACCAGTATATGCTAAAAAAGATGTTCCTTTTGCAACACCAATGTGACCAAGTTGAGTCTGTCAGTTTATGGTCCTCTCTGCTCTAGCCATTCAGTTATTTATATCCTGTTATGCACTTCAATTCTTCAGGCCACAGTTCTTTGCATTTGCCTATGGAATGTCTTCCTGAAATATTAGGATTGTTTTGATATCACTTCAGTCTCTGGTGTGAGGCCTTCAGACCTGTGACATCTGCAGACTGGTAATTTGGTTTTCTCTGACATTCAAATTTTAAATTATTGTGTTGAAAAGAGTTTGACCAAAGATAAATTCATACTCTATTCCAATTGAAATATATTCTCAATCTAACTTTTATGTTCCTAATATGCACATTTTCTATCAAGTAAGTGCTCACTCTATTTTAAATTAATCTCCACTGCCTTTGCTAGTCCTCTTACATGACTGTCACAAAGGAAAATATCAAACTTAAAAAAAATTACTATATCACATCTGCTGCTTCTCTCTTTCCATTAAGCCAGTTATGCTGTTAAGGAAGATAAGTAGCTTGAGCTATGCTATAGGTTCTTGATGCGTTGACAAATTCTTTGTCTTCTAAATGTTTAAATGCTGATTGCTGAATAGGTAGTCCTAAGGTCTTGAAATAAGGCTGTTTTGTAGCTCCCCCTATCTTCCTTTTCCTTCTTTTTAGGTACTGTTTCTCTTCTGCTACTCTACCAATCTCTCCAAGTCCTCAAAAATTAGTGATTTAGAGATCACAGTGACTCATAAATGTTGCAGGGCACTGATTACTCAACAGAGAAACCAATTTCTCACCAGACAGTGAGAGATAATGTGGCAGGGATATTCTGAGGCAGCAAGGATAAGGTACTAATCCCAAGAAACCATTTCCAGCACATTCTTGAGGTAGAGGAAGCACAGCAGCCATATTGAGCCTGAGATAACAAGGAAGAAGGGGCAAGGGGCTCTCTCTGCAGAAGTCCAAACTGGTGCTGAATTTGTGAAATATGGTTTCTTGTCTAAATAATTTCTGCCATGGTTTTTTGGTTTTGGTTTTTGTTTGTTTGGGTTTTTTTTGTTTGGGTTTTTAACAACAACCTTGTTTGTTTTGGAGGGGTTTTTTTTATGTGTGGTTGTGGTGTTTGGTCTTTGATGAGAATTGTATTTGACTTTTGGAAATGAGTGATGTTAATGAAGAGGTAAACTGTGCTCCCTTTAGGGGAATTGAAAAGAAGATTCCTGGTGAAGGAATGAATTGTTCCTCCCTCCTTTAGTTTTGATGTTTTTCAGAGGAGAACCCACCTATGTGTGCAGATGTTGAATGTTCTGATTTTCTGCTGTTTCTCCACCTCTTCCCTTTAGTAGGCAACCAGAGCAGCTTTGCATCCTGCTTATCCTCTGATAATTCAGCATTCAGTGGACTAATAATATGGGTATTGAGGAAGCCTGGAACAGAAAGTCTGCTTGCTGACAAAGCATAAATAAGCTTTAGCTAGTACTTATAGACAGGTGTATGTAGCAACTGTATCTGAGAGAAGATTTGGAGTGCTCAGCACTTGTTTGAAGGCTGCATCCATATATGGTTTTCATGTCTGGCTGAGCAGCGCTTTGTGTTGTCGAATACTGCATGGGGGAGAGAGGGAGAAATTCTGGCAGCATTTGGTAGTTAGCTGAGAGCAAGCACTGATGCCAGAAAATATTTCAACATCAAAAATAGCTACATTTCTGTACAGGCTTGAATGAGACCTAAGGGTTCAAAATATCACATTCTTATTTTCACTCTGCAACTTGTGCAATAGCAGAAAAAGGACATGAACACAGGATAAGAGTAGTTTTAGACTTATAAATTAAGATTTCCTTTTATTTGGAGTCACATATATGATGTAGTGTTAGACAAGATTCATTATGAATCTTCTCTGGCTATTCAGCTCTTGACTGTTATAGATTACTTCTAAAAGAGCAAGAGCTTTTTCTCTGCAAACTTTGTTTATTGCTAAGGTACCTGTGCCCTCATGAATGTGAGTACCCAGACTGATCTCATGCCACACTATAAGCAGGGAAAAGAGAGATTTTTATTTCATATATAAAGACAGGATGATTTTTGATGCAGTTGTGAAGTATTCTCCAAGAATGTCAACATTATAAATTGAAAGGCGTGTTATCTAAGAGTGCTGTTAGAGCTGGAAGAGCCAAGTTTTCCAGAGTTCTCTTTGCCCGTAAAGGAAGGAACAGAGTATTTTTTCTTCTTTCTCCACAATGGGAGCAAAACCAGCATTTTTTTTTTTTTTTTTGTTTTTTTTTTTTTTTTTGAGAAGCTGAGGACAATAATTCTAAAAACTTAAGAAATCTTTAATGAAGAAATTCAAGTGATCCCTGAACAAAAAAACAGCTGCCACTGGAAGAAGTGCAGCTTGCTGTGTATAGTAATGATTCACCCAGCATTTGCCTTTCTTGTTGATAATAATAAAAAATGCTCCCAATAAGAAGTAATTTCCAGATGGGAAAGAGGAATAATACTTGTATACATTTCCAGTATGTTAGCAAAGAAGTCTATCAAGTTACAATAAAAACTTAGTACAGTTCTGTGATGCAAACAATATGCTTGTAAAGAGTATGGACCTCTCTGGGCTCACAGACACTTTGGATACATTTCTGAGGAAGGGCTGGCATTTTCATGGAAATGACAACTTTTCAATGTCAGACTGGCAAAAGGCTGGTGAGATGAGAAACCTTCCTGATGTGTTTGCCCAGACAGATGTTTAAGAAGAACGCATTTCACAGACATCTGCATCTCTGTGGCATTCTGAATTTGTGCTGGTTCATGGCTGTTCTACCTGCTGGTTCAAAGGAGACTGACAAGACAGATAAGTGCAACATTTGGCTTACTTGCTCTTCTCTTTCTTCTCACCTCAAAGTTTTTTTAAAACATTTCACTGACCTTGAGAAGGCTTGGGACAAGGGATTTTAAGTCTTGAAGTCCTCATTCTGATGGATTAAGCCATTCAGTGGATATTTCTGCAAATGTCTGTGGTATGTCTTTCTTTAAAAACCTGTACATAAGTATCTTTTATGCCTGTACCTTAACATAGGTGCTGCTTCTTCCACTTCACAAATTTATGCAAAAATATAATGCCAGTATAATGTAACAAAAAATAAGCCAGCTTTCTTGCTTTCTCTATTTCTCTAAGCAGGATTTTATAAACTGTGTCATACTACAATCCCTGCTGTTAAGATGTTGCCTGCAGATTCTGAAGAGATATATTTGTTGTGTCCATAATTTCATTGAAGATTTTTCTTCTTCTCTGGTATAGATCTGTAATACATCAAAACTGCTGCTATGTGAGTCATGGCTGTTCTGTTTAAATTATCCCAGGTAATGCAAACTTCATTCTGTGGCAGTGCTAGCTGTCAGTCCAAGGTTTGTATGTGATTTGAAGAGAGTGGCTCTGCATAGAAGCTCCAATACACATCCATGGAACCAGCATAAAAGCTGTTCAGAATATAGTGATTTTATTTAGCCTAAAATCCAGACCATTATTAAACTTGACTGTGATTCAGCTGCCCATTACTGCTGTTTGGTCCTGATGATTTCAGTGTATTTGTGTTATGATGTGTCCCCCTTGAGATCCCCATGTTACCCTAGAAACCACGTGTACAGATTGTAATCCTTTGTACTCTACAAGTTTGAGTAATCAATACACCAACTTTAAAATTATTTCCAGTTTAAAACTGAACAAATGTGAGGCAAAAATTTGGGACCAAATTTCTATCAGTATTTTTCTATTGACTTGTTGAACAGTTATTATAGACAAGACATTGCTATGGTGGCCACAAGGTGAATAAATGTCAAGAAGAATTTTGCAGCCTGAAATAGTTGCCTGTTAAAAATACATATTTTTCCGTTTGTTATTCATACACTCTCATGTAGAAGTGCTGTTTGGGAACATCTCCAGTAGTCCTTGGAGTTATAACTTCTGATGGATGCATAGGTAAATGTTTCCAAAAATGGATTACAATGAGCATCCAACACTGTGAATGTTTAGGAGAAGATCTATTTACTCAGATGTTAATACTGAAACAAGAATCTTCCCTCCACTGCCCTTGCAGTTCCAAACAGAATTAGGACATCCAGAATTTTTAAAACTTTGATAGAATTGGTATCACACTGTAGATGAGTTTTAATAATTACAGCAGGGCCAGGGTCCTGGTCCTTTAATATAGGTACTATTTATTTCTTACTGCTAGAAAAAATAAAAAAAAAACAACAAATACCAAATCCCCAAAATTCTGGTCATTTTAGAAAGCAGATGCAAAATCCACTATTTAGTACTGGTAATTTGAAAGCACTTTTTTTAAGGATCTATGAGAAACTGAAACTTTGAGGAGGTAGGAATAAAATTTCTAATTAATTCTGAAAGCATATAAAGCTCCTTTCTGTGTTTTTTAATAATTCAAAGTTTAACCCTTTGGGGCTACTGCTTTGTATATAGCCTTTTCAGTTGCTTTCACAGCAGTTATGGAGGCTGAAAAATATCATCTTTCTTTGCTATAGTTCAGTCTTTCTCATTAGAATATAAGACTTTTGGGCCATTATGCTGAAGAAATTCAGGGACTTTTACCCATGAGTAGCTTTAGAGTGATGTTCAATTTTTCAGAAATTAGTTTCTCATCAACTCTATTAATTATTAATTATCATATTTTACAACAGCTGTAGTTTTCTGGGTTAGCACTAAAATGATCCTTACATTGTCTTTCTACAGTTTTGTTCAGCTGATTAACTTGAACTGGTTTATTGCTATGCCATCTATTTAAATTAACAATCTGCAGAGAAAGCCGATAAAATGCTTCACACATCTCATTACTGGGGTAGTAATAGTTACTCAATTAGGCACAACTACTTCAGTTTCCAGTCTGTTCCTTAATGATCAACAGAACACATTAATTTAGAATATTACTAACCAAAAAATCTATTTAAAGAGATGTATTTTAACAAGTAGAAACAACATTAATGGGGAAAAATGTTGTTTTACTTACTAAGCACCTGCACTACAACTGCTAACACATCTATAAAGCAGTACAGTGTTACAAACTTTCCAGTTGTGACCTCCAGCTGCAAGAGTGTAGCCTGATTGATTGTCCCTTGACTTTCAGAGGTGATGAACTAGGAACGTCTCTAAACATTTTTTCCCATCATGTGGATGGGGGTGTGTATGGGAGTTTGTATGGGGGGAGTTGAGGATGGAGACATCTTGCTGTAAAGTTTATCTAGCATTTGATATGTTTTGGGAACTTCTGTGAAATAATGGTAATAAATAATCTTTTGCAGTTATTTAAGCAGCTGCTGTGTTTGCTGTAACAATATTGGTCATAGGAAACATAGTTCAGAACAGGGTTTTAACGACAGTTAAAAAGACTGTTTGACAACATATAGCCAGTCCTGTTCCTCAGCATTAGCATTTTTTACCCACTGGAGAAAAATATAATGGAACATACTGTAAAAACTCTGGCAATCTTTCAGTCTCAGGAGCACTACTATAGAGCTGCATTTACACCTTAATACACTTCCAGTATACTCAGTGCTGCATTAGCAAAATGGCAGCTCTGACCTGAAGAAGTGCTCTGCCTCTGAAATGCGAAAAGCGTGACTCATTAATATTTTCAACATTTAAAAAGTGCAGCTCCACTCCTTTCTTACAACTCTGTTGATGCTGCAAACACAGGAATCAAATATGTTGGTACTTCATACATATGTGCTACTAGGATTCTGAAGGTGAGTTCTTCTAGAAAGATTGATTAAACATCATACTAATTCTGCACAACCAGCATGTTATACAATTTTTGTAGGTGAGTGAGCCAAAGCATGGAGAATCTGCTTTGCCAGACATTACACAACTAAGTTGATACCCTTGATAACACCAGAAAAAGAGTAAAGTAAGGAAAAAGCATGCGGAAGTGTGAAATTTAAAAAAAAAAAATCTTTTTGCCTCAGCAATTGATAACTGGAAAAAAAACCTGGTGGTTTATTGAAACTAAAACATATAATGAAATTTTGCAATGAAATGGAAGGAAAAAATTCAAGCTCACTTGAAAACACAGATATTAAATTTCCTTTTGAACTTATCTCCTTATTGTATCCTGGCTGATGTATTTTTAAAGTATGTTCTTTTCATCAAAAATCATGTAATACTTAAACTATAAATTGATTGGTAGTATTATTCTTCACAATTTAAACAAAGCTGTGCTTGTCAAAATAAAGGAACAAAGTACCCTCTGTGATGTAGTATCCTTGACTTTTTAAATCCTGTTTGTTTATTTGCACACTAATTGCAAAAATTGATA
This sequence comes from Irena cyanogastra, assembly GCA_013397155.1. Classification (NCBI taxonomy): domain Eukaryota; kingdom Metazoa; phylum Chordata; class Aves; order Passeriformes; family Irenidae; genus Irena; species Irena cyanogastra. The sequence continues at coordinate 13,337 of VWZV01002639.1, read as the reverse complement.
ATCCATATGAGGCCACCTAGTTCCATGCAAATGAGTTTTTACTGTAGGTTCTGATATTGTAAATATTTATTTAGCTGCACAAGTTATTGAACTAGCCACTACAATTTTTCTGTAAAGGACGGGCTTCTATGTAAAAGCTTCCTGAAGGGGAAAAGACACTAAAAGAAGAGTTATTGGTAGAAACCTCCTTTTTAATTTTATTATGCAATATTATGTATATTTTGTATAGTTATATAAATGTATAATAATAATATGATGTATACTATCATCCATGTACATCATGGCATAATATACTATGATGTAACCAGTCTTATTTGCTGTGTTCAAAGAGTGAATTGTCAGATGCAAACAAAGTTGCAGTCACTTTGAAGTTTGGGGGGAAAATATATGAAAGTACATTTTAGCATATTTCTACATTTTCCACTGGCTCACTTTTTAGATCTTAGACAAATATTTTTGCAATGGACTGAGGTAAATGAAATCTCAAACTCTGAGGAATACTACCTTTATATCACAAAGCTGCTTCAAGTTTCATATATATTTTATGAATGTACACTGGTTATGTCAGTTACTACTACTTTTAATAATAAATAATGACTTCCAAAAGTTATTAGGCTTTTGTCATGCCTTTTTTTTGTGTCCACGTACATATCTTGACAGTTCAGAATTCTATAGAAGGTTTAGAAATACCAGGACTTCTTTAACACATTTGATAATTATCTTCAACATTCCTATTACAAACGTACAAGGTGAGTCATGCTATGTGTTTTATAATAAAATGTGTTTATAAATGTCAGATGCTTATTCTCTCTGAAATATTTCAGACTTTATTATCTGTAACTACACATAATTAAGTGAGCTTGGACTTACACTTTTCTCTATATAGACTCATAAATGAATACTGGAAAGAATTTGAGTTTTCCTGTTAAAAGGAAGTGTCTGATCTTCTTTTGTTTAGTTTCAGTCTCTTTTTATTGATTATCAGATGAAGTTTTAAAAATTAACCAGAAAATAGGTTTATTTAGTAATTATGCTGAATGAAAAGTAATGTAGGTCCTCTGTAGTTCTATCTTAAAATTCAGGGTTCTGAATCTATATTGTTGTAATAATGCAGATATTAACAATTGTGTGCTTCTGCAATTGAAAGCTGCAGGTATTAACCAGACATACAACACATAAGAATTTACATATATTGATTCAAAATCAATTCTACCTGAAAGTATTTAAGTATATGTATTCTTAAGATTGAGTTTAAGTGAAAAGGACCAAAAAGGGCCTTCACTGCATCTGCATTAAAATATTGCCTCTGTATGTACATATGACTAATATTTGCATTCATAGACAATAGTTTTCCCTCATTCTGTAAAGTAACACCTGCAGATTGATACATTTTAAGATCTTCCATCTAGTGTTAAAGATACAAAATGCATGTAAATGCAGGTTTGCTCAAGGGTAGGCACACAAACAGTTATGCAAACTCTATCATTTCAGATTATATTCCTTAACCTCTGAATAATTGAGGAGTTGTTTATGGTTAGTTTTTGGTCTCGTTTTGGTCTTATTGTTGATAATGGTCATTCCCTTCTTCCCCTTGGCCTCTAAAATGTTTTTTTTATGCCAAATGTGCACCATATTTTCTATTCTTACAACTTTAAAATCTCAGATGTAATGTTCTTGACATTTAAATCATGTACTTAATTTGTTTCGTTGACACACATTAGATTAAATTGCCCGTCTTTAATAAAAATGGATTATTTTACTTTTTTGAAACACAAGTAAATGAGATGCTCCAATCTTTTTTGGAAGTAATTTGCTTGATAAATATTATCTAGTCCCAAAAAAGCAGGGAATCTATACTGTTAGAACTGATGTTACACCTCTTCATCCTGAAACCTGATATAGAGCAACACAACTATCATATTTACTTTAGTATAAGCTTGAAACACCATCAGCAATGCAGTCCTTCTCAGAGAGGAGGTCAGGCTGGAAAATACATAGAAAAGAAAGCTTTCTGCTACTGGAGAAAAGGAAAACTAAATGAGTAAATAGGCATCAGTAACTTGATGAGATACTATTCTTTTGCAGGAGGAGTGAAGTCACCAAATTGCATATTTCTTCTGCCCATTCTGTTGGCTTTCCTGGAAAGATTTTAACTTTTTCATCTTGAAGAGCCATGGGATGATAGCTGTAAGGATGAGACTGTAGAGATTTCTTTTGCCATATCAGTAATACTGTGGCATCTTAGTTTTGGTTTATTCCCTGTTGACACCTCTTGAGTTGAGGTCTGACATTTGTGTTGATTCTGACTCTTGATCTTTAGGTTTCATTCTCTACCTGACTGGACATGAGTTTTGCTGACTACCCTTACTTCTCGTTTCTTTGCAGAGATATCAAGTTCCTTGAGAATAGACTTAGGCTCACATGTTGATGTTTTCCTCTCTCAAGTCCAGATGCAGCAGCAATGGTTCCCTTTCTGAAGCTTCTGAAGTTAAATTCTTGGAAAGTGACAGTGTGCATAGACTTAAAATCCTCATCCCCACCGTTTCATAATTTAGCAATGTCTTAAGTCTAATGTAAAGACAGCTGCTCCTCACGTGTGAAGATCAGTGCTGTTGAAACTAATTTCTTACAGGGAATCTATTACACGAATTCTTATGCAAATTTCAGAGTGCAAGTAGTTTATTTAAGGTACGCTTTGTAACGTGAACAATTTTTTATTAAGAGTCTTGGAGAGTCAACTTTTGAACCGTTTGGTTCAGCTCTTTGTTCTGTGCTGTTCGTTCCTCATGCTGTGTGAGTGGCCTCCTCAGCTGCCAAGGACTGAGTAGTCTCCCCGACCGAGTGACTGAAACTTTCAAACTGCAATCACAAATGGATAATATATGATGAATGCTCATATTTGCACATGGATAGCCTTATTTGCATGCAAATATTGGAATTCAGGTTGCTCTTGGTTTTTAGGGTGTATCTAGGAATGGCCAAAAAACAAGAACTCTCATGGTGCACTCTTCTAAGAATCCATGCCCCATCACTGTGGAGGTGTACCACACCTTTCAAAGTCATAGACATTTTAGCGGACTCTTTGTTGCTACTGGGTATCCATGTCCTCCATCACTCAATCCAGTTAGTAAGATTGCCTTCAGTTTTGTTCCATAGAAGGAGATGGTAGTATTGCTCCATTGCTACTGGAATATAGGGAGCTGATGGCAGCACCAGAGATCAGGCGGAATCATGACTCTTTTGACTGGTGAGTTCAAGGTGGTAAGTTGTATTGTCTCCTTTTGCATGACCTTGAGGGAGAAATCTGGATGATTAAAAAGCAGTAATGAATTGAATTTTTCAACATCTTAAAATAGATAAATGTGTATATATACAAATACAGAGTCATGTATTCATAAATATGTAAACAGATACATAGACACATACATGCATTTGTCTGTGTGTAGGTGTATCTCATGGTGGAGAGGACTGAGAGGCTTCTATTGCTCAGCCTTCACAAGTAATTTGAAGTTATTTATCTTCCATGTAAACATCATAACTGCACTCTCCTAAATACAGTGTTTTCTCCCTGGGTGTCCATTCATGACAGTCCTCCTAATGTGCTTCTGGGGTTATGGAGGAACATAAGGGAAGGTACACAGTTGCCTTCCCCAAAGTTGCTGCAGTGTGAAGTTGGTCGTTAGGATGATATGGTTCCTGGTGCCTTAAATATAAGCTGATATTTGGTTGGTCTGTGCTGACCTTCAAGAAGCTGTCCTAGAAATGCTTCATCCACTGTAAGTTTGTAATTGGTTTGTTTTGGAATGAGTTCTCCTGGCTCAGTGCTAGGGCTTAAATCAGCAGGGGAAGCCTGCAGCGAGTTAGAGAATTTCTCCACCAGTTTGAACCTGAACACTTCTGTATTGTCAGAAATCAAGCTTGAGGAAATGAGAGGAAAATGGATGGTGAGAATTCCATTTGCAGAGAAGAAGCAACTGCTAAGTGACATAGATGAGAAAAGATAATCAGAGGTTTTAAAATTCTGATTCAGTAGTGTGTCCACTGCCTCCAGAAGCTGGGCATAATAATTTATATAGAAACTTCTTCATCTTCTATGAAGGTTTCACCCTCTCAGCTGAAGGAAGTAACTATTCCCTGCATGTTCCACATTTTTCAACTTTGATATGTTTTAAGTTGAAAAAAGTAACTGGGTATAGCCAGAACATCTGCATGCCACATGGGATTCCTGTGGCCTTACCATCTTTTACGAGGAAATCTACACTATGCTTTACATTATACATATTTGTGTATGCATAGTACCGAATATAAAACCTTTAATTACATCAGCATAAGGAGGGATACAACAGCTATCAAACATCAAAAGTTTTTACCATCATGTGCATTCCTATCACAGCTATCTGTTGACTTCTTGGACTGTTTTTTACTAAGTACAATATATCTATATTCTGTATGCAAATTCCACTGTGAGTGATTTGCCTGTTTTGTAAGCTAGACTGCACCTGTAACATGTGGGATTGAGTTAAAAATGACAAGCAGACAAGCACAAGGCACATTATCTTGACAAACTCAGCCTCCGAAAATTAGCCTGTGCCTGAATTATTAAAATAACAAGGAGTATTTCACTCAGCTGTGGAGAAATGCTCCTAATTGTCCACTTTAGCCAACTTCTTTCAGACTTCACGATCGGTCAATTTACAGTAGCGGCTTGCAAATTCCTGAACTCCCATTAGAGAAAAGTGCAACAGCAGTCCAACACACCCTCATTTATTTTAATAACCTGCCAAGCAGACATGAAAATGTTAAAGTTGGAAGGCTGTAACATGACAGGAACCTGACTTGTCACAGACACATTATAATCTAGTTAAACTACTTTCTTTCTGCCTTTCATGTCTTTTCAGGTAAGTGGAAAACTAATTGTCAAATTACTAATTTTGTTGGCATTAATATCAATACTAAGGCTAGAGAAGAATGAACAGATAGGCCTGTGGGTTTTTTTCATATTACACTTGAATGCTGGAAAGCATTTTGAAAATACAAAAGGATAAAATTGGAGCCTGGTCTTTTATCAACAATGACCTATTTAAGAGGCATTGAAGCTCTATAAACAGGCTAGTTAAAGTCTCTGGGTTCTTATATTATTATTTAATGCCTGGAAATCTTGTTTACTTCACTCTTGTTTCCTTTGTGCATAATAGTGTACCTGATGTAACAGGGCCAGTATTCACATTTAAAGTATTAATGGCAGAGTCTGATCATGTAGGAGACTACAAGGAACTGCACTACCGAGAAAAAAGTCTTCAACAATGCCAGGGTCACACTGTCTTTTAAAATGAACTGTAAGTAGGTCATGCTTCAGCTGCAGGCAGGGTCGAGAACATTACTGCACAAAGTAATGGGATGGTAGAAGAGCTTGTTGAGAGAAGTGGGGACAGCTCAGGTGACTGGGACGAGGACTTAATTGTGATGAACATGGAGTTATGAATCCATCTACATGAGGAATCCATCTACAGATATGCTGCTTGACCCTTTTACAAGGGGTTGCTTGCCCTACAGGGCATGGAGGTTTCCAGGTGCTTTCTCAAGGCAGGACAGAATCTATTGCTTATGTCTGAAATCTTTTTTTCTATTTGTTGTTTTTCAGGGTGGGGTGAGCGCGGGGGGAGGGTGGATGCTGTTTGTTTGTTTGCTTGCTTATTGTTTTTCTTCCTCATTTGATGATAACCTTTCTGGGGAATTTGGTTTGGCTTCATGAGTGTTTTCACAGATTTTACTGTCCATCATGGTACTGGTAGCTTCCAATGAGTAATAAGGCTTCCACAAAGAATGCCGATATTCTTTAATACTAATGTTTCCCAGCAGTACTTGGAAGCTTTTCCTACTAAGTACTTAGCTTTGCCTCTATTTCATCTGGAATGGACTCATTATTAGCTGAAGTTTTGTGAGAAGCTGAATGTTCAGATTGTAGAAACATGTTACAATCTCTTGTACAATTTGGTACAGAATTTATTTTCCATTGTCTCTTGCTTGCTTATTTTTTCTCTGCTGAAAAGAAACATGAAGCCCATTCTCACAGCCTCAGCACATCAGTTCTGCCCCAGTAGGAACCAGAAAATGTATCATCAGAAAACAAAACTCTTGATGATACTGACTGATTATCAAGAGTGTGATTGCCCTTGAGTGAGTCCTATGGCTATGTAAATGCTCTCTTGTGGAGAACATGAATCTAGGCAAGCACATAAACAGCACTGTGCACCAGTAGATCTGAAAAATACTCTGAAAGATTCTCTATTCCTCTGCCCATCTTCATCCTATTCTCTCTTCTGACCACTCTCACCATTGTTTATGCAAAATAGGTTAGCAAGATTTGGAGTACAACACAAACATTTGCAAAGTGTCGTTTTTGCAAAGAGCAGGAAGAGAAGAAAGACAGGAAGAGAGAAGCCAGTCTGCTGGAGCACAAGCAGGGATGGGCAAAGCTAAGAGGTACAATTAGCTTTTCAGTTCCGAGAAGATAAGAAGGATCATGAGCAAACTTGGGATGGTAAATGAGGCAACTAAGGGTATAATATTCCCAAGGGGGGAATGTGTCTGTGTCCTCTGAGAACTAGGTCACCTGAGAACAGCTGCTACAGGGCTTCACTCAGAGTGAAATGGTAGCTACTTCATGAGGTGTTAAACTCTCTTTTAAGAAAACTCACTCAGTATCAGAATGACTGATATACTGGGTAGGATGGAATTTGTACTAAGTAATTTTCCTGCCTAATTAAAGCTTTTTGAATCATTAGAAATTAATCAAAATACAATGATTTTTTTGTCAGTGACACTGCCTTTATGTGTGACACATACTCTCCTGTACCTAGTTCTTCCTGTCAGCAATCTACAAAGTACTTATAAATGTGCTTTTTACTTTTCCCATTGTCTATTTTAAAAATGTCTCCATTTTGGGAGACAAGAAGACATCCATGAATGTTTAACTTTCCATTAGCATCTATATTTTATGTTTGAAACATTTAAAAGCTTCTGTTTTAAATAAACACATCCCTAAACATCTGTGCAATGCATGCCACAGAACAATTGAGTAAGCATCAAAGTGCTTAATAGATAAAACAGTGCTGGATGTGGTAAAATAAACAGGACTTAATCCCTTTATAACTTGAGTAAATAAATACAGCTTTAATTCAGATACAGTTTTGCCTTTAGGTTGCTCTGTTCTGTTAACACCTATCTGTCAGCAGTAATACCATGTAAATGAGCCACTCTGAGCCTTTCCCCTTGCATCTTGTTTAATCCTCTTCCATTCTTCTAATCATCCTACACACACAGGCCAATATCTATTTTCATCTGGCAAGATAGGATCTCCTAAGGAATTAAAGACGGTTTCCACTTAGCTCCACAGTAGGCAAAGGCTGGCTGTGATCTAGGGCTTTAGGGACTTCTCATAATGCGCTGGTGCTCGCTGGATCGAAGAATTGAGTTCTGGCTACTGGATTTTTAATCCTCCTGTGGCTGATGTTGGGCGCTCCAGTGATTTAAGATCTTTGATTGCTCAGAGCTTGGCCCTTTGATTGAGTGAAGTTCTGAAGACAGCATGTGAGTGATTTCAAGTTAGTGGTTTTAAGTAACTACTGGAAAAAACAGATAGGAAAAGCCCTGTGATTAAGATGCACCATCTCTCTTTTTAATTGACTTTCTGAAGCTATCTGATGCTTTACTCTCTATACACAAAAGAAAAACTATATAGATCAGTATTTGTTCTAATGAAGAACTCAAGTGTCACAGTATTTGTCTGTGCTTTTTCGCAATGACATGTCTGTTAAAATTGTAGACACTAAAGGATATATTTTAGAATCACTTCTTACAGGGCATACATTAGAAGTATCAGCAAATAAAGACTCAATGTACAGGGCTAAGATAAATAGTTAATATAATTTTGGTTTGTAATATATTTTCAAATACTATATATTTGCCAGCTGAAGAAGAGTACATGCAAAAGAGTGCAGGCAGGGGCCATGGAAATCTATTTATCTTGGCAATTCGAAATATTAGCAGTTTGTGAAACGTTGAAATGGCTTCACATATTTCTTTAAAGATGAAGCTAAAGCTTAAAGTAAGACAGTGCCTGGGAATTGAACAACTTTGCTAGCTGGAAGCTGAGTTTTCCTACTCCTGTCTTACTTGCTGCTTAATTGTCAGGTTCACAAAGCATTGCAGAAAGCTGCTTCTTTTGCTTAGTGAGTCAGACATAGGGTAGTAACTTAACCATGTTTCAGGACAACCACAGCAGTTACAGATACCATTCCTATTAACTGGGTATGTAAATTAGTTCTCTTTCTTAGACCTTTCTGCAAAGACAATAGCATTGGGATCTTTGCCTTACAGCAATTCAGACGTTTCAGGCATGCACCAAGAACAGCTAGGTGTTTTAAAGGTGTATATGATGCTGCATCTCTTTACTGACCTTGCAGATGAAGGGTTCTAGGTTATAGTTACATAGCACATTTGGTATGTTTTGTATGTGTTTCTGTCTACAAACCATGTGTGCATGTCTCCTCGCTCCCACAGAGGTGTTTATATGAATGTAGTAGCTTCAGGAGCTATGAAAATCATTAACATTTCTCCTTTAGTGAATTAAAGTCTTGCTTATCTTCTCCAGTGAGGGTTTCTTGTGCATTCCCTTCACCCAGCTGTCCGTTCAGAGCAAAATGTCAGGTTTTCCTCCACATTTCACTCCCTTGCTTTTGCTTTGTGTAGACTCTTATCTTACTCTTTTGGGTGCCTGTCTCACACTGGTCTTATGTCTTTCCCACAATTGTCTTTCACAAGCTAAGGTTTACAATCCTCCCAGAGTTCAGTTTTTGCATTGAAGCTGCACTGTCTGAAAAATGGGAGTGTTTGATGCTGATACCCTTTTGTTCTGCGTGAACATCCTCTGTAATCTTCTCGAGCTGGCTTTAGGGAATGCACAACTTTGCTTTTGCACTTGAAACTGGGCTTGGTGAATATGCTAATAAACTGTGCATGTGAGTTTGGGAGTCTTATTCATGCAACGTAGACCGTTCTACTGCATTTCTGATGGGCACATACTTGGTCATTTGGGCGTGCTTATATGTGTGCATGTGATGTGGAAAATCTGCATAACCAAATATTGGGCAGTATAACACTGCCTGTATAATCATTCATGAATTTTATTAAAAGTGAGCTGGGACTGGAATAAGGATTAATTATAAAAAGTAAAAAGAACATACTTTTCTTCTTACAGCTTTCTTTTTCTCTGATTTTTTTTCCTGGTGCCCTAATTATTTCCCATCTTTTAAAATTCACTTTAATTTTAGTTTAACTCTCCCTGGGCATGCAAACTTGACAGTTTTCTTTTTTTTCCTCAAAGATTGATTGACAGCAGTTTCAAAACTGTGACAGTGCTAATTAAAACCTTGAATCTGTGTTTTTATGAAACCTGAAACTCTGTGGTGCTACAGGATCCACAATCTTGTGTCTTGAATGAATTTTTTTAACAGCTAATATGGAACCATTATTAGTTGCCTTTCCTCAGGCTTGATATCCAGCTTTCTATTTATCACTGATTTTAGAGCTTATGTCAACAACTTAAGAAGTAGAAGCCCTCCCAGGCAATGCTATCTGTTCTGTCTAGCCAATGTCATTTTATATTTTGCCTTTTCCTCTTGGCAGAGCTGGCCCTTACCAAATAGCAGCACAGTTTAACTCACAGTCCTGTGTGTTCATGGGGAATTCATGGTAGGAATACTGTGGTCATATTTTACCATCTGTGGACTGACTGACTCTACTGAAACTGTGTTGTCAGGAATCTTCTACCTTACACTTGAAAGAAGAATATTGTTAGCATAAAGCATTGAGTGCTGTATGCATCAGAACTGGATCCTGATATCTAGCTTGCAAACTTTCTGGAGGCCAAAGTGTTTCCAGAATCTTAAGGTAGGCATGTCTGGAAGCTAAGGTAAGCATCTGCACTAAGCCACAATTGTTAAGGCAATGTAGAATAACAGTTCTTGAATTCTGTTGGTATATGACTGTCTTCCTCTCTCTAACCCTATATTAGTCACTTTTACAGTAGAACAGAGAAAATTTAAAAAAAATTAAAAAGAAAAGTAAAAAAAAATGTGGAGTGTGAGGATTCAGTATTCCTTTCTTTGTGGCACTCAGTAGAAATGAGTTGCTGTAAAGCTGTGTGAGAAGACATCGTGCAGCAAGCATGTTAGCAGTCCTGGTCAGAACACCCAGAACAAGTCTTGCTGCTTTTCATGGTCTTGATAGCACTGTGTTACTTCTTTGTAAGTACTGTTCATTAATATAATAAATACTTAGGGTGACAATCTTGATGACATGAATAAATCAAATAAAACTGGAGGGACTTCCATGTTTTAAGAATATGTTTAACTATGTTATACAGAGATATTAGTATAAATAATCTGTATTATCAAGCTTTGGCCTTTTTAGGGGGGATGGTTTTTTGATTGTCTGTCTGACCATGACAGAGGGTACATTTAGATTTTCTGCAGTCTTACACAACACTTAAAAATGAGCTATTTTTTCTTTCCAATTCTTGACATAAGTGTTCTGAAAGACAGTTGTATTTGAATACTTTTTTATTGTACTTTTAATACAGAGTGATCAAAACCGGAAAATATAACCCATATTTAATGTAAGTTTGTCCTAAAATGTGTAAAAATAGAAAGTTCAACACTTTTTTTTAAATTAAGTTGATATTGCTACAGGTAATAATTCTTGCAGAAACAAAATCAAAACTGAAACAGTTTGGCTGAAAGGTCTTTCCTCTGTCAGACACTCAACTTCTGGTGTATTAGCTTTAACATTCTGCTAATTGTTGGTTCTCCCAGTCACCATAGGCCCTGATTTTTCTTTTCTAGATATACAGCATAGTCATGAGGATCACCTGCTGGAGAAGGCACTGCCTTTCCAGTGCCTGAGTCCTTTCTGAACATGATACATTATTAGACTCAGCTGCCTCGCCTGTGAGCCTGAATACGCTGCGTAAATTTCTTTGTCTGAGTGTTTTTCCTCTCTTCTGAATAGTTATGTTTTCATCCTCATCATCTTCTTCCACTGAATCAAGGTCAGAAAGACCATCCAGAGAAAAAGACAGAAAAACAGCATTGTGACAAGAGATAGCAGAGCTCAGCGTGAATTGATTGGTGAAGGATGATTTTGAAAGATCTCAGCTGCTGTGAAAACAGCCAGTAAAAAGATCCCAACATCTCCAGTTGATAAGGATGATCTGTCTCTTGCCTCTGCATCTGCCACCTCATGCACACTTGCTGTATGTATTTAGAATGTATGTATTTCTTAAGTCCCTGCCTGCATCACTCCTTTGTCACAATAATTTTCATGGGAAAAATTGCTATCCATAAATTTGTGAGCTGTTCAACTATTTTGGAGTACATCATAAGCATATCAGGGTATAGAAAAGAGAGGTGAAAATGCACTCAGCTATGGAGGGCAAAAAGCAGGTGTCTCTGATACATTTTTTCCCTTCCCTGTGCAAAAACCTTTCTGGCAAAATTATCATAAGGAGCTAACACAGTTATTCTTAAGGAGCTGCTTTTGCAACGTGTATCATCTTGGCTAGAGTGGTTATTGTCTTGGCTAGAGTGGCTATTGCTTGCATTTCTTGCAATGTCTGCAAGAAATTGAATCTGGTGATAGTAACTGCATGAGTTACTATCGTAACTTACTGCGTAAGTCTGAAATTAGGCACAGTCATGGCAGTGATTGTGCCTAATTGGAGACAAGAGATATTCAGAGAGCAAAAACTGCTAATTTGAGTCACCTCTGCTCATAAAAATGGAAGGGATTATGTGATTTTGACTCATTTTTACCTCAAAGGAGTATTTATCAGTCCCTGAACATTGTATTTTCAAACAAAATAATAATTTTCCCGCCCTTATAAATTACTGATAGCACTTACAGTAAAAGTGTTCTGATTAAGAAGTGCTAGGCTCTGTATAATATGTTATAAATACTTTTTCCTGCAAATGCTTATAAGGTAATTTTATGACAAGTACAATAGACTATAGCCAGCTAAAT
>VWZV01002638.1:58364-74136 GCA_013397155.1 Irena cyanogastra | reverse complement strand
TTTTTTGTTTGTTTTGTTTTGTTGCGTTGGTTTTTTGTTTGTTTGTTTGTTTTTCTGGTTCCCTGTCTGGGCTACTTGTTCTCTGCATTTTTTTACTGGAGAATTTCTGCTTACTTGTAACTTGTGAATAATTGAAAAAAGCTTTTCTCTAAATGTTTTAAGAGTTATTTTACACCAGAGACTTCCTGTTACTCGACAGTTTTTTGTTCACAAAGGCATTCCTGTATAAGGAAGTTGGTTTTGGGTGCTTGTAAACTTAAAATAATATAATATACATGACAAATGGAAAACATAAATAAATATAAAACCAGATTATATTTAAGCATATGTAAACATATCATGGTTTAACGCCTATAGTTGTATAAAATAATAAAATGGTATATTTTTCTTTCAATGTGTAGCCATATTTTTTTACTATCTGGTAAATTTGCGGCAATCTGAAGCACTTCAATGTATGAGTGAATGACAGTGACCAAAGTCATATGTCACTCTGAGAAAAGTAAGTCACAACTAAAAGTAAACTCTGTTTCTATGAATTAGAAAATTTAGTTAATCAGCAAATAGAAATGGGTCATAGTTGTTTGCAGTTTCCAAGTAATTTGAAAAGCAATCTACAGTGATAATTTTGCATATGGTCCTAATGAAAGTACCTCCAGTGTGAATAACAATCCAACTAGTGCTGTGCAGAAAGTAAGTCTCTCCGGGTCTCCCTGTCATGAATAAACAAGATGTCTTGTATAAACAAGAAACCTTTCTGAATAATTCTTCAAACTTCTGCATTGCATTGAATGTGGCCCCCTAGATGGAAAAAAATGGGGATTTAGGTGCCTGTGTTAGCAATGAGGTGTTTTACTATCAAAGATATTACTGATGAGAGCAACTGGGACTGTGGCATCTGTTACAACAGTGCTCACATCTGGTCAGCTGCAGCCCGGCCTTCATATCCGGTTTCCAAGTTTGGTAAGTCACTCTGCCTACTTACTGCTGATGAAAATGGCAACTCAGATGATAAAAGCCAGCCATCTGGAACAATCAGATGCCATCCTTTTTTGTTATTTTACTCTGAAAAAACCCAAAAAACAATGCAACAACAACGAATTACAATGGATTAATGGATTATACTGCATATTTTGAAGCCTATGCACACATTTGGGTTAGAGTAGATTTGTTCAGAAATCTCTGTGTAGGGAAATCATCTTCAGAAACCATTGTAACAATCTGACATCCTGTTTTGAGAAATAAGATCTGTTCTGAGATTTGGCACTAGGGAGTAATCTAGTCCTGCAAAGGCTTGGGGGCAGTTAAACATACGAGGCTGAGTGGGAACGTACATTTCCACTGGATTGTGGAAGTCAGCAATTCATGCACACTGAACTTACCACTGGTAAGTGACATCAGGGCTGGATTGAACTTGTGTTTTACATTTAACACATTGAAAATACCTCCCAACAAGTGGTACTCAAATACACAAACTTACACATAAATACGTCTGGATGCATGTACACAATTATACACACACTTCCAAAATGGCACCATTCAGTTTGCAGTGTGTTTAAAGGCAGGATTTCCATAATTGCTCACATGTAATAAAATCATTCTCTGTCCTTTTGTGGCTCTCAGGAGGCAACTGAGTATTTTGAATTAATGTCAAAAATGTTTTGATGGCCAGACATGCCACACACAGGACCTTGTAAAGCTGTTGGCGTTGTCTCCACTGTAAACTTCTGACTATGTGTATATGGAGGAAATTATTAATTTTAGGCATCCTGTATAAAACACAGAGGAATTTACCTACAAAAATTTTATATGGATGGAATTGATTTAAGGAAATAGGAATGCTTGAAATGTAAATATACTTTTAAAATAAACCTCAAATGGTATAATATTTTATTAAAAACAATACTTTATAATATGATAGTGATGATAAGCCACAAGACCTAAGCTTTCTGTGATAAATTTTTGCAAAAGATTGATTACTGTAACATTCTGAAAACAGAGAGAACAATACTCAAAGAAAGAGGTAATAAGGGGAGGTGAAGGGTTTTGTGATGGAGATAGTAAAACTAGATATGGTAAAACTCAATCTAGTTTTGCATTTTTAATGCAAAATTCAAGTTTCTGAAGGGCTTGTACTGCATATTGTCTGCCCATCTAGAATACGTGGAAGTTATGGCAAGGAATTATTCTCATGTCTGCTTTAACTTCAGCAAAATAAGTTGTTTAAATACTGAGATTTTTCTCCTGTTCTAAGGATGTTTTAAAGAAATTTTCAACAGAAAAGTAAATATTAATTATATTTTTGAAAGGCATCAAGATATCTTAGTAAAAGTAAATCATTTTTTTCCATTTGTCCATCTAAGAGTGTAAGAAAAAGAAGATCAGCTCTTAGAACAACATAAGGACTATTTCTTTAACTACAAAATAAATTTAACTGACTTTATGAACTGATCTTTTGGCCAGACTCATGCAATGTCAAAATAGCTAATCGTTGGTAATGGCAGTTATCATTAGTGAAATCGTTCATTCTTTCCTGCTATTAAGAGAAACACCTATTGTTCCCTTTGATTGATTTTGAGTCAATCTCCTCCCTTTGCATAGAAATATTCCTCTGAAAAATCAGGAGAAAATTTTTAGATGCTACATGCAATATTAAACTGCAAATTTGGGTGGTTATATGTTAGGCAAAAAGCCTCAATTTTTTTTCATTTCTTGTTGCATCTATTCTCAAAACATTTTGAGTTCTAAGGATGGAGTAAATGAGTTAGGAAAATTATGGCCTGAATTTATACACAGAAAAAAGAAGAATAATATAGTTATCAAGTAAGGAGTCTTTTAGGGTAGGATAAACGTCTGTATTTTCAAAACTTCCAACATACATTTTTAAGAAATATGCTAAAAAGATTTGTTAGGTTGCAATATTCCATAAGTATTTTTTTGTCTAGATCTTTGCTTGTTCTTTTCAGACGCCTTAAATAGTCTTCTGCTAGTGTCAATAACATGAGTCATCAGCCACTTTACTCAGTGTGGGTGAGCGTGGTGGAAAGAATGGTCTCTTTACGTCATTTTACACGTGTTTTCTGTTGTCCTCTAGGTGTCAAAATAGCTCTTCCTCTCGAGCGATCTGCCATGCTAGAGATTAGGAAGAAAAACCTTATGTGATATTAATGAATAACTTGTGCTTGATTCAAATCAACATTAACATACACCAGAGTGAGGCATTATGGACATGTGGAGAAAAAGAAGGGAAGAACACAATGGAGGTTAAATGACAAACATATATGAATTGGGGAAGAGAGGTCAACAATTTAGTGAAAAAGGAAGTGAAAAAGGAAAAAAGAAAATTGTTTCTGTCTTGTGACTAGGGCATCAAAGAGGAGGAGTTGGAAGCCACTGTGCTGCTGGACAGTTATGACCTTGTTGTCACTCCTGAAGCTCGGTGGGATGGATGCCATGACTGGAGTGTGACTAACAATGGCCACAGGCTGTTCAGAAGGGACATGGGAAGAAAGAGACACAGAGGGATTGCCCTCTACATCAAGAGTTGGATTGAGCATGAAGAGTCTCTGAAGAACATCCATGAGCAAGTGGCAAGCTGGTGGGCAGCGACCCCAGGCCGAGGCAGCAAAGGGAGCCTTGTGTCGGTGCCCGACAGGCTCCCGACCAAGGAGACACCGCTGGCTCCAGCTTCGTCCTTCCGCCTTCCTGCTCCTGCTGCAGGAGGCATCACGGGCTCCTGTGCTGCTGGGGGACTTCAGCCACCCCTGCACATGCTGGAAAAGTAGCTGTAGGCAATCCCTGAGATTCCTGGAAGGCATGGAGGATAAATTCCTGACCCAGGATCTGTTGGTCACCAACACAAAGGGGCTGATAGGGGATGTCAAGATAGGAGGCAGTGATCATGCCTTGGTGGAATTCCTGTCCTGAGGGATATGGGTCAGGAAAGGAGTCAACAGAGGCCTCTGAATTTCAGGAAAGCAGACTTTCAGCATTTCAGGGAGACTGCCCTTAGAGGCAAAGGAAAGGAACAAGGCTGATAGATCTAAAAGAAAGCCTTCCTTTGAACAAAAACTATCAATCTTCCAGAGCAAGAAATTAGACAAGGCCACAGTCAGGAGAAGGGCATGGCTGATAGAACTAGAAAAAGAAGCCAGTGCACAGACAGTGGTGGCAAGGACAGGTGACTGGGGAAGATTGTAGAGGAAGTTTGGTTTTGTAGGGGTGGGGTGAAGAAGGCCAAGGTAAAGCTGGAACTGAACCTGGAAAGTGACAGAAAGAATTACATGGCTTCTACAGAAGTTAACCAGAAAAGGAAAGTCAAAGAAGGTGTGTCTCCAATAAACAGAGCTTGAATAGCATGCCCATGGAATACCATGAGTTTAACAAGACCAAGTGCAAGGTGCTGCATCTGGGTTGGGGCAACCTCCAGTATCAACAGTCTGGGAGATAAACGCAGAGAGCAGCCCTGCCATGAGGAACTTGGGTATGCTGGTGGGTGAAAGGCTGGACATGACCCAGCCATGGGCACTCCCAGCCCAGAGAGCCAAACGTGTCCTGGGCTGCATCCAAAGCAGTGTGGGCAGCAGGGGAGGGAGGGGACCCTGCCCCTCTGCTCTGCTCTGCTCTGGTGAGAGCCCACCTGGAACCCTGCATCCAGCTCTGGGGTCCCAGCACCGGAAGGACCTGTTGTATTGAGCCTGGAGGAGGGAGGCCAAGATGATTAGGGGGAGGGAGCACCTCTCCTTGAGCAAAGGCTGAGAGAGCGAGTTTGTTCAGCCTGGAAAAGACATGTCTTAGGGGTAACCTAATTCTGGCCATCCAGCAGGCAAATGAAAACCTACAGGCCAGAAGGAGAAGGACTTTCTTGCAAGAATATGTAGTGGCAAGATAAAGGCGAGTGGCTTCAAACTAAAAGAAAGTGGGCTTAGAGTCAATGTTAGGAAGAATTTCTTTACTGTGAAGATGGTGGGACACTGAAACTGGATGCCCAGAGAAGCTGTTGTAGGCCCATTCCTGGAAGTATAGAAGGCCAGGCTGAATGGGCCCTGAGCAACCTGGTCCAGTTGAAGGTGTCTCTAACAAGGGGATTAGAACTAGATGATCATTAAGATGCTTTTCAGCCCAAACCATTCTATGGTTCGGTGAGATTGCTAATAACTTGCCATTGAAGATGTCTCAGGATAAATTGTAGTTCAAAGCACAGCTGTACTGTTAAAACAGATGAGATTATTAGATTAATACAGCAATATCAGGCTGTCACTTAATGTCACTGCCATTAATGTTACAAGTGCTGTAATACATCTGAGCAAACAGACCTGAGAACTACTAGTGGCCTTTGACTTGGAAAAAGCCAAAGGGGTAGGGCAGGACTCCACAACTAATGGAGACATTGGGTTTTTTTCCTGATTATCTAATTTTAACAGCTGTACAAAGGGTAAATAGCCATCCCTTGAAAGGAGACACAGATGGAGAACTACAGTGCCTTCAAGGGAAGGGAAGGTTATGGAAAAGGACATCTTGCATGCTATCATCGGCACATGCAGGATTACCAAGGGAACAGGCCCAGTCAGCATGGGTTTAGGAAAGGCAGGACCTGCTTCAAGAAGTTGATCTCCTTCCATGAGCAGGTGATCTGCCTAGTGGATTAGGGAAAGCAACTGAGGAAGCTTGGGAGAGAAGGAGGCTCAATGGTGACCTTATCACTCTCTGCAAACACCTGAAAGGTGGTTCTCCCAGGCAACTTTTGACAGAACAAGAGGAAATGGCCTCAGGCTGCACCAGGGGAATTTCAGGTTGGACATCAAGAAGAGTTTCTTCACAGGTAGAGTGGTCAAGCATTGGAATGGGCTGCCCAGGAAAGGGGTGGAGTCATCATCCCTGAGAGTTCAAAAAATGACTGAACATGGCACTTAGTGCTATGGTCTAGTTGTCATGATGGTGATTGTTCAAAGGTTGGACTTGATGATCTTAGAGATGTTTTCCAACCTTAATGATTCCATGATTCTATGTAGACCTTCAACAGCATCCAGAGGATTGTGCCTGAGAAGGAGTTGCTAGGGCCACAAGCCAGGGACTGGATTGGTGGGAGCAAGCGTCTAGCTCCTCTGAGGTTCAAGTTTGTGTGGATACATCCTGTGGGTGTTTTTCAGGATTGAAATTTCTGTCTACATGTTCATTCCCACTCAAGGGGAAAAAAAGAAGGTCATATATATTATTGCTTGCTCTGGTTGTGGCCTTGTGGCTCTGTACCTCCCAATTCCATTCTCTCAAAAGTTAAGGATAGGAGAGTGTAGAAGAAAACCAAACCCAGGAAAAGGATGACCCTGAACTAACTGTGTCAAGAAGCAATACAAGGTCCTGAAAAAGAAGCATATTCTCATATTCCTGAAAAGAAGCAATTCTCAGTGCATAAGGTCTGATCACTCTCTCTTGATTGCAATGTTCTTACCGTATAGTGTTTGTAAGCATATGAAGTGCATCCTGCAATATTCTGTAGTAAAGACACACACACACAGAGTAGCAAAGTGTGATGGGTGATGTGATGTCTCACTTTGTTTTGCATTAAACATGAGCATCCGTTTGCCATCAACACGAGGCTTCCTTGCTTGCCACCTGCACGAGATGGTGGCCGGTCCATGATGTTAGCTGGCGGGTGGCAGCTGCCCTCACACGTGCCATCACATCACGTGCTGGAGCCCAGCACCTGTGCACAAATGAAGGGCAGCCAGTGGTCTCATTTCTGCTGAAGCAGACAGCGCATTGTTCCAACTAAATTAACTAATTACCATAAATAAATCACACTGCATTCTTATTGGAAAGCTTATCAGACAGTACTGTTGTGGCCTTTCTGTTTGGGCGTTAGAACCTTATCTTCATAGACCATGTTTCTGAAGTATAATGTACATTTTTGGGTGGAAAGAAACTCATTCCAGGGTTTGAATGAGAATTAGATTCACAAGAGTAATACCAGTATTGTGTTACTCTTGAACATGAAAAATGATTTTATTATTTCATGAATCATAGAACAGAGAGTAAAAAAAATACCAGTAAAAAATCTCCATTACCCTGCTACAATATAAAATATTTGAAAATAAAAAATATAGCTCCTGAAAGATGCCTGCAAATTTTCTATCATTAGACTAGAATGCAAATATTCCTGTGCAGGCAGGAGTCTTAAAATGAGAGTGTTATTTCAGAGACAAGCATGAACATTCTTGTTCATTATGGATCTACACATTAATCAGTAAAACATTGCCCTACACTGCAAAAATAATGCATCACAGGGTTCACAAAATTCTTAATCTTGTTAATGTTTTAATATTATATTTATGATAATAATTTTATTTTTCTGGGATATTTTCTGTGTAGATAATACAGAAATAATTATGATCTATACATGATCCATAAAAAGAACAAAATGCTGTTTCAAGAGGTTCACTTTCTCCTTACTACTGATATGTTGGCCAAATGTTCTGCCTGTGCCAATGGGCACATTAAGAAGTAGGGAACAGTATAATATAATGCTACAAATTTAGCTCATTGCTTTCTGATTATGGTATCCGTTACATTTAATTTTTTTAGAAATAATGGGATTAGTATTAATTCACACAGAACTGTCCTGTTCTGTAGGATTTATTTCCTAGTTATCTGTAGACTGCAGCCTTTTACCAAACAATATTCTTTATGTAATAGAAGTGGTGCAGTAAAGGGAATTGTCCTCTTCATCATAAAATATGCAGTGCCTTCCAATTAAACAACTTGCAATTTATAGAAGCCAGATGCTCAGTCCCTATAAATCAGCCTAACTTTACTTAAAATGGAGTTTGTTTTCACTCAGGAATTTGCTAGCCACATATTTAAATAACCCATAAGGTCTTGATTACAGAGATATTGCCATTTAAATGATACTAGCAGAATTAATTTAACAGTTTCGTTCTCCATATTCAAATAAAAGCAAAGGTAGACAGGGTCACTAGAGCATTTCTGTTGCATATCTGAAGCTTATAAAATCTTAAAGCAATCATGCCAGAAATATCTCAGTAGAGCTATGTTCTATCTTGTTGTTCCTCGAAATCTTTGCAATCTTGAAGGTGATTAATAGGCAGCTGGATCACGAATAACCTTGTTTGTCTACTATGTGCATAATAATCTTGTTCATGCAATTATTGGGCATACACCTGATACAAAGCAATTTCACTGGGTTGTCCTTAGGGTGAAGAGTTTGAAGTACCTGTTGGCAGAGTAAATCCAAGGACAAGGAAGTTATGTTGTGTATTTGGACACAATATTCAGAATGCTGAAGCAAGATAAGGCCAAGAACAATGAAAACCCTAATTTTTTTATGTCTTGAGAGAAATAATGAGGTCAGCTCTGCTTTTTAAGCTTATTTTAAATCCTGATGACAAAGAACAGATAAAACCCCAAGGTGCACAATGCTGCCTTCGCTGCAGTTGTCACTCTGGTCCTTAGACATATTAAGGCTACAATGAGAGCATATGGAAAATCTGAAGCAAGAAAGACCCACTGTTAGTGGAGGAGGATCGGGTTGGAGGGTATTTAAACAAACTGGGTCTACACAAATCTGTGGGCTCTGTTGGGATGCACCCACAGAGCCCACAGATGTGGGCTGAGGGAGGTGTCCCATGTCATTGTGAGGCACTGCTCGATTATATTTGAAAGGTAATGGTGGTTGGGAGAGGTGTCTAAGGATTGGAAGAGGGCAAGTGTCACTGCTGTCTTTGAGTAGGGCAACAAGGAGAATCCAAAGAACTACAGGCCAACAAGCCTCGCTTTTCTTATGAGAAGCCGATGAGGCATCTTATTCTAGGGAAAAAACTTTTCCAAATATAATGACTATATGGTGATTGGGAATAATCAGCATAAATTTCCAATGAGAATTCATACTTGACCAAACTGATAGACCTTTAAAATGACGTGATTAACTTAGAGGATGACAGGAGAGCTGTAGATGCTGTTTATCTTCCCTTTAGAAAGACATTTGATTGTGTCCCATGAGATCCCCATAAACAAAGTATAGTTTAGATAAAGAACAGTGAGGTAGATCAAAACTTCTAGTTGCCAGGTTCGAAGGACTGTGATGAGGAGCAGTAAAGTCCAGCTGAAGACCAGTCAGTAGTGGTATGTCTCAGGAGCACATACTGCAACCAATAATTTTAAAGTAATGACCTAGATGGGTAGGCTGGAGAGCACCCTGAGAAACTGGCAAATATTTGATTTATCAACCCAAAATTTGGTAGTCTCCAGAGGTACCTTCTAAACTCAGTGATTCCATGATTGTACCTTAAAGATATATTGCTATAGGAAAAAGGTCTGTAAAGAAAATAAAATAAAAACCTAAATAACACCAGTGTCATTAAAAAGTTAGGTCTAAAAGGTCTTGAATAGCTACAAATCAGAATTGAACAAGGAGAATTTATGGCAACATGAGAGAAATTCCTGATTACCTCTTTCACGAAAGAATTAGAACGATAACAACATGAGTACAAGGAGTAAACTTCATATGGTTGTTACCTGCTAAATCAAGCCAATAGAATGATTACTACCAACAGAAGCTAGGGCCACTAATAAAACCACATAAATTCTTTTCACTTGAATTTGTAGTATAGCAGTTCCACTTAAATACCATGATTTGCAAATCTTATTTTCATCACACATTTGTTTTTTTCCATCTATGCATCCATTAGTGTCCAAAAAGAGCAAGTGGTACTAATTCTGATGGTTTTTCTGAAGCAAGTGTACAACATGTCTTAGGAAACTCCTCACTCTATTACTCTGTTACTGTTTACTCAGACCATATTGCTTGAATACACAAATCTTATCTGACTGTAGACAAGTCAATCAATTGGTAGTCACATTTCCTATGCAGTTACTCCTGTATCAACTCCTTCACTTTAAAACGTGACAAACTACACTTGAAAAACATTTTATGTCTTCATATGTAGAGACTCAAGTGTGAGGAACAAAAATTACAATGCAAGATTATTTGAGATAAATAGCTATGATTTCAGAACAAGAAATTATCTGATATTTCAGAATCTTACTACTGATTTTTAAATCTGAAAACAAACATTCTTTTCAGATCTTCCTTTTACAGTGGAAGAGCACCAGAAATGTCTGCAATTTTCATGCATATGAGTCCATCTTTAAATTGTATTATGAGTTAGCAAATGGGTGACTGGTTTGGAGGTCAGCAAGTAATCAGATTTACAATGTTAATTAAAACTCTAACATGTTGCCATGAAAACAATCTTGCATGATTATCAACCAGAGGCTTGTGAAAGATGTACAAAGCTGAATCTGGTATTTTCTTTTAATATGCTCCAAACGGTAGAACCTGTTCTACATGGCAATATTAGATGGAATGAGTTTAATTAAATCTAATGATCTGCCCAAAAGTCAATGTGTGTGGAAATGGAATTAATGAAATTCCTAGTATATTTTCTCTGATTATAATCAATTAATACATAGAAGTGAATATTAATAATAACTCATCTGAGAGCAAGAATATTATGTATAGAAAACATTTGCCTCTGTCTGGCATTGATTAATTTCTCATTTGACTTCAAATTGCAAACAAAATAAAAAAATCTGTAAATTACAAGACAAATTGTGATGTGCCACTTTTGTTTTGTTTCTAGCTATAATGTTTGTTTCCCATAATAATGCAGTTTTTTAAAGGATAGTGGCTTTTCTGCCAGTAACTCTGGTAAACATGATATGGGTTTACACATAGTCTTATTATTTACAGACTTGTAAGGGTGTATGTATCTGCTTTATAAGTGAGAAAATGAGATTTTTTTTTTTTGGTCTTCCTCCCTCTTCTCACATCAGTCAAACCCTACTGCAGCTATCTTGTATACAGAAAGAAACAATTGCAGAATAAACTGGTAGGATGCAATGATGGCTTGAATGTTTCCTTTGTGGAGGGCTCCTTAAGGTGACATATTTTGCTTCCACAGTGATTTTTCTGCTCTTCCACTGTCTGCACTTTTTTCCAGAACCTCTTGTATTTTGGGAGGTCCCTTGATAAAATCACATTGTACAAAATCACTCTGCAGCATCCCAGTATGAAAGCTAGGCTTTGCATGCTTCTAAGTAGGATGTTATCTTTGTTCATGCTTATTATTTATCAAGAAAGAGAAAAAGAAAGGGTCTCAAGAACGTTAAATGATGACTGGGACCTCAGACTATACCACAGGTCTAATCTGGATATGTTAGGAAAGCAAATGAACTCTTATAAAAAGGCAGCTGTCCCTAAAGCAATAGTATGCTTTGCTTTCCTCTACTCCATACCCCTAAGCCCCCCTTCTTTTTTTTTTTTTTTGCTTGCTCTTTTATTTCACTTGGTGATTTCAGTTCACAAAATATAACGATGTCTTAGATTTTTCCTTTTAGCTCCTTCTGTTAGTTTGAAATCTGCCAGTGTAAAGCAGGTAACAAATCTTTTAGGGTATGATTTACCATCTGTGCATTTTTCCTGTTTTGTTAAACAGATCCAGTTTGACTAATGCTTCCTCAACTGTGATTCTGATCATTTTTGAAAGATGTCCAACAGAAATTTAGAAACCTTCTACATTCAAATTTTTTCTTCTCAAAAGCACAGGTGGCAGAAGCTTTTCGGCATTATTCTGTTGTCTTTGAGCTTGTGTTCACCTGCTTACAAGCACAGTCTGGTGCTCTTGGGCAAATAGAAAGTCCATGTAACTTAATTTTTTTAGGTATAATTGCTGGTTAGAACCAGCATACTGTCTGGAGACAGATACAGTTATGGTGCTCACCATAGTCTCTGGAGATGAAAGTTTTCACCTTGTATTTACAGCATTATTCCTAAGAAAGGGAAGCAGTGAACACTTGAAAATTTTGACATGATAAATATAAAACTTATAAAATGAGTGTTAAGTTCCAATTAATGAGAGATGCCTCTGATGGAATTAGGAAACAAATAAGACCATATGCTGAAGTCCACGTACAGATTTTATTGATTTTATTTAACAATGAATGTGATGTGGAGAAACAGAAAGAATTAGAAAAGAGGAGAGAGGAGAGAGAGAGAGAGAGAGAGAGAGAGAGGGAGAGAGAGAGAGAGAGAGAGAGACCAAGCAGAAGATAGCAGAAGATAGTCACCACCCATGGAATCAGTGGTGTCTAGTTGGTCTTTCTTCACCCTGGGCTTCTCGTCAATGGGGGTCTACAGGTTGTTCAAAATTGTTCCCTATTTATACACCTTAGTGAACAAAAGAATTAATGTTCATTGGCTACACAGTTGTAGTATTGTATTCATTAAATTACTCCCTTGTTTCTTATGTTAATTAGTCCTACGCTCAGTCTTTTTTTATTTGGTGAGTTTCTTGTGTTGGTGGGCTGCAACCTCCACCTGCCAGAATTTCCCAGTCAGAGCTGATTTCAGCATAATTTATGAACTGTCCTTCCTTGTGGCCTGTAAATTCTGTATTCTTTGTGTCTATTATCAATGTTGCATTCTTCTCCTCCTGCATTGCTCACCTCCCCTTAGGTTTGAGATATCACCTGGACAATAATACCACTTCTATCTTCTCTCAAGTTCTCATCACTGTGGTTTAACTTACAGTTCAAGTTCCACGTACTTGTGGGGGTATATTCAGGGGGGCTCTGGCGGTCATTGGTGGTCACAGATGCTATTTCTACCCTAACTTAAGGGTGATCTTTGTTTGATCAATGATATGCCTATGAGCAGTTTCTTCTTCACAGAGTTTTTCACAGTGGCAATTTTTGTCTGGGTGCTTTACCCAGGATCTATTAACCAGGTCTCATCTCTGATAGGCCTGGAGTTAGTACCATCCTTTCACTTCCTTCTGTGCTTATTTCATGGCAAACTCCTTCTGTGATTTTAACAATGTTTGAGACAGGCAACTGTGCTATTTAAGTCTTTACAATGACCTATTCTAGTCATAAGAGTCCAAATGGATTTTTTTAAAAGTAATTTTGGGTATTTCGGGAAGAGTTGATCCAAAAGATTTTATCTCAAGAAGTAGAAAGGTGGGATTAATTTAACCTGCTTAAAATGATTGACTCCTTTCCTGATTATCAACTGCCTGCCTTAAGCAGTCCTCTATCTTTCTGCAGTTAACGGATTTTTCAAGACACCATAGAGGCTTAAAACAGGTAGGAGTCGTTCTTTGTGAAGGGTGCCTTTTTGTAGTGGAATAATTTATGATCTAAAGTGGTAACCATTTCTGAAAAGAAAATTACGATGTTTTTAGAGATAAAAACCCAAGAACTTCAGAAAGAAATACTCTTGAGAAGGAGCCAGAACAGGTAGGTTTTTTCTGACCCAAAGTCTTGAATCAAGTCATTTTCATCACAAGACAGGGCGAGCTATGTTGACCTAGATAAATGATGTCACACAATGTTTTGTATTCTAAAAACTAAAATAATTTGACAGTAGTTTTTGCTATCTCTTTACCATTAATTAACAATAAAAGACCTCCTTATGACACAATTCCATTCTTCTTATGTAAAGTTATAAATAAATACCAATAAAATGGTGATTTTGTGTGCTACATAAAGGTGTTGGACAATATGCCTTTCCAGAAATTTAGGGGATTTTTTTATCTTTTTGTAATTCTGTCTCTTTGATGTTAGAGAAATCATTTATAATAGTCACAGACAGTGATTAGCTCATCAGAGATGGCTGAGAACCCTTCTGCAACAAATGAAGAGAATTACCTAACAAATAAAGGGACTGATTTTAAGGAGGTTATTGTTTACATAGAAAAAGTGTTCAGTAGCCTTGAGATTAGTCTTTTTTGCTTCATGTTCGACTGAACTGAAAAAGAAGGTCATTTGTGTAAGTGTAGAGTTCAATGTTGAACATTCTGTGGAAGTAATGAGATCTTCTGGAAAGATTGTCATTTAGTGTATGGCTCTTGCTACAAAGGGACTCCTTGCTCTAGATGAATCAGATGCTGTTAATTAAACTACATAAAATAGGTTAACTAATGATGAAAAGAAAGAAAAAAGGGGCTGAAAGAATACTGCTTGCCTTCTTTTGAAGGAAAACCTGGAAATACTCATAATTTGGCCAGTATATTTATATGTAGGAATGCAAGGAAAGTCATTAAGCATAATCAATCTGTGCTAAATTTTCAATGGGTTAGCAGTTTTTCATTTGAGCATAATGGACACATCACTTTCAGTGATCTTTAGATGATGAAAGATAATTTGAATAAAAATTCATGGTTTGCTTGTTAAAAATTTCAGGGTTTCAAACATATTCCTCCAATTTATGCTCTTCCTTTAAGAGTAGCTTAAAAAGATGGAGAGATGGATAGAAAAGGCCTTTCAACTTGAGATAATTTCCTCTTGTCCTATCATGTTATGTGGGAGAAGATATCGACCCCCCCATCTTGTGAAAATGTTCTTTTGGGTGGCTGTAGACCATGATAAGGTGTTCCCTCAGCCTCTTTTTCTCTGGGCTTAACCACCCCAATTTCCTTAGTTGCTCCTCATAAGACTTGTGCTTGAGGCTCTTTCTCAGCTGGTAACCATTTCTGAATGGTTCCCTTTCCACCAGCTTCCTTGGATGTATCATGCACTCTCCAAACGAGACTGCCGTACAAAGCGCCTTTCAGCTGAAACACCAAGTTTATTTTACCACTGCGAAATGCCTTTTTTTTTTTGCTGTCCTTCTTTTTCTTTCTTCCTTTCCTAGCCTCTAAAGACCTAAAAGCCCATCCAGCCAATTCCTTATCCACTAAATACTCAACCCTTCAAATCTATGTTTCTGCAGTTTGAAGATAAGGGTGTCTTGTGAAACCATGTCAAAAGCCTGGCAGAACTCTAGGTATGATGAGATGGCATTGATTGGCATTTTCTTGTTCATTTTTGCAGTTACTCCATCACAGAAGGCCACAAAACTATTCAGGCACAATTTGCCCTTTGTAAAGCCATGATAGCTCTCTTGTATCACCCTTTTGACTTGTGTGTGCCTTAACATTGTTTCTGTGAGGATCTGCTCCATGATCTTCTCAAGGCCGAGAGGTGAGGTTCATCAGTTTGTAGTTCCCCAGGTATTACTTTGTCCCCTTTTCTAAAAACAGGAGTGATGTTTCCTTTTTTCAATTCACCAGGGCTTTTTCCTGACCTCTATGACTTTGCAAATGTGACAGAAAGTGTCTCTTACCTTGGTTCCAGCCAGGCAGCAGGCCTTCCTATAGGTTGTGTTGAGTCAGCATATAGGGCCCTCTATTCCCATCAGAAAGGAGTCACTGATGACAACTATTCTTATTTCTTCTCTTATCTGGTGGTTGTGACTGTGGGGTGGTAGACTGACTCACTCTAGGCAGTTCCTCCAACCTAGGTGTACCTTTGTACACATTATCTCATGCCTGGTCCTCAAGTTCTAAAGCCTCACACTTACTGTATAAGGTCAACTGGGAAGGTGAGATAGGTCAGGAGAGGTTTGTGCCCATGACCACAAGCACAAAAATTATTTTGTGAAAATACTGAAAAAACTGAAAAAACATTTTTTGCCTTCAGAATTATCTGACTGTAGCTCTCCTTTTCACTCCACTTGTAGTGTGATGAGTCATGTTGTCCTTCTGTTTTTCAAACAGAAAAGCATTTAATACAATCATATTTCCTTAAGCATTGTTAAGACATCCCACACTTGACTATTGGTGTTAAATTAACTTTGCTGGAAGCTTTAATGAAACTAGTACAGTTTGGGGGTTGCCAGTTTTACAGTCAATTCCCAGATGAATCCTGGGGACAGAAG
>VWZV01002638.1:23501-58349 GCA_013397155.1 Irena cyanogastra | reverse complement strand
GAAGAAATCTAGGTGTGGGAGAAAATGAGAAGATGCACAGACCTTCCCAATACAGAGAGAGGGTTGAATCTGTTGGATGGATGCAAGGGTTACTTTGGGTCACAGCACAGAACATACCTTTCCCATTCTGTCACCGACATGACTCCGGGGAAATTGCTAGTATTTTATCTACTCAATTCTGAAGAATTGCGTCTATCCCCAGTAGCTGTAGACTTCTACCGTGTGCCATGAAAACTTAATATCTGTGAATTTTATTCCCTCTCTATCTCAAGCTTCTTTGAGGGACCAGAAGGTTTTACAGCCATAAAAAGAGTAACTGAAAAGTGACACCACAGAACTGGGAAAATAGTCAATTTTTAGTATGATGTCTCAGTAGAATAAAAACCCACTATATACTGATTGTCCATTTATCTTTAGCAGAGAAAATTTACAAAAATAAATTTATTACCTTGATATTATCACTCTCTATCATGATATTGGATGCTTTAGTAACAGCAAAATAACACTTTCCCCAGGAGAAGATTAGAAAGTTTTTACAGTAGAAAGATCTTTCTTTCTTTCTGCCTACACTACAAAGACTTAACATCTTTCTTTTGGCAATATCTCAAAGCAGCTAAGAAAAAGAAGTTACACAACATCAGGTAAATAAGTAACAGTAATATTTTCTATTTAGTTCTGCAATTTTTCTTTTCTGGTTTGAAAGCAAAACCAATGAGGGACTCCAAGTCAGAAATACAATTTATTAGAAGAAGAAAAAAAACCAAACCAAAATACATGCAATAATACAAAGGAAAAACCACTGACAGAGTCAGAATACAGTGTGACACCCTGCTAATTAGGGTGGTGGTAGCAGTCCAGATGAAATGGTCCTGTTGAAGTGGTGATCCTGTAGAAAAGATTTAGTAACTCTTGTCCTCTGGAAACCAGTAGGTAAAGGGCTGTTCTTTCCCAAATCCCAGATTATACCAGGTGGGGATGCTTAGGTCCACCCTCCTGGGCAGAGCATCTCACAATGGGTTGATAGCATTCTATGAGTCATTGGTGACTCTTGATTGCCCACTAAACAGAAATGTCTCCCAGAGGGAGTCATCTCTGAGTCATGGGCAAGGCATTGATGGGCCCATTAACAGGAGATAAGGAAAAACAATGCCCCTCTTGGTTTCAACAGCTCTTGAAAGACAGGAATAGAATACATCTTTATATTGTAACCTAGGACAATTCCTAATATTACAATTTCTGAGTTTTTAATTGCTGACATAGCGCGTTGCACAATAACTATTAAATTCTTCTTCCCATCAAGGCAAAGACAAATCTTCACAGATGTATAATTAATCCACTTTGTGCTTTCAGAGCCACGGGTGATGAAACTCAAAACTACACATCCAGTTCTGGGCTCCTCACAACAAAGACATTGAGGTGATGGAGTGAGTCCAGAGAAGAGCAACAAACCTCAGAAAACCTCTAGAGAGCAAGTCCTACAAGAAGTAGCTGAGCGAATTGTGTTTGCTTAGCCTGGAGGAAAGGAGGCTCAGTGGTGGCCTTAACACTCTCTACAACCCCCAGAAAGGGGGCTGTAGCCAGGTGGGGATCGGCCTCTTCCCCCAGGAAAGCAGTGACAGGATAAGAGGACATGGCCTGAAGCTGTACCAGGAAAATCCCAGCTACTGTCCAGGGCATGGAAGGGATTGTGAGACATTGGAATGGGCTGCCCTGGGAGGTGGAGGAGTCAGCAAACCTGGAGGTTTGGACCTTGTTCAAGAAAGGACAGGATGTGGCACCTAGTGCTATGGGCAAGTAGCTGTGGTAGTGATCAGTCAAAGGTTAAACTCATTGATGGAGGTCTTTTCCAACCTAAATGATTTTATGATTCTGTGAAATAAGATTTTTCAGGCAAAGGAAACTATATAAAATCAAATAAAATTTAGTGTCAAGTGTATTTATTAGAAAGAAGTAACACTTTTGTAAAATTTAGAGACAAATATTTGAGTCTTCATTTATGATAATGATAAAATGAATTCTAACAGAGGTATCCTGTAAAGGCTGGAATGCATGTTTTCAGCACTTCTCCTTTTGTTAGTTGCCTCTGATGTTGCTGTCTTGCTTCAAGAAGATACTATGGAGAACAAGATGTCTAGAAGTGTGTCTGGTAGCCTAATAAAGACATTCTGTCAGCATACTCTGTCTCCCATATACTTTTTTGTGGTTTTGTATTATATCAAAAAGTAAATATGACTATGACCTCTAGCACAGATCTACCCTTTACACCCTTATAGCTGTGTGAGGAAAGACACACATTCTGCCTTCAGATTTACTTACAGGGCATTGTATTCTATCCTATTCTGTCTTCCAGCATAATGCAGATTTGCTCTTCTACAAGGAAATGAGGTGTGGAATGAAAGGAAAAGCTTTACTTTAGGGTTTTCTTCCTTGTGTACAAAGTATGTTAAGGGACCCTGGGATGATACATTTTTCCTTCACTTCCCAATGAGATAAACTACTTTAACTTATAAAAAGAAAAAGTAGACAGCTCTTTCTACAAATTTATTTCCTACTCATATCAGTCTAGCAAACTAATAAACGAAGAAACCAATCAAACAAAAGAAACGCAAATGAAAAACAACAAGAGAAAATTTAGATTTGGAAACTTAAATGTATCTGATTTGAGCTAAATGATCTAAAAATGTTACTAGAAGGCTGAATGTTAAAGTAGAAATGTTCAGAAATCACTCAAGTTGCTAAGGGACAATTCAAGAGTAGCAGAGGCACAGATGGTCTGTAGATCAACAGACGAAGAGAAAAAAGTAAACCATCATGAAGAATTAAACAGACCTAAACCAGGCTCTCTTCAAAAAGGTGAGCTCTGGCCGTGCCAAGTCAAATGAAAATATGGTATGCTGTAAATAAAACGCTTACCAAGTAATCAGATGGGATATACAGTTACTTAGAAATTCTGATACATGTTGTAATTATGGTTTGACAGATTTCTGCAGACTTCCTATACTACTGAGAGGATAAAAAAGAAATCAAACAAAATAATGAATAATCTTCTAAGGTACACTTGCTCTCTCCTGCTTTAAGGACACAATATATTAGCCCACCATGGGTTCCCTTACCTTGCCCTCAAGCTTAAAATCACATACTTCAAAAACGTTTTCCTTGCATAATGGTTCAGATTAGTCCTTCAATAGATATAATTCAAATAAGTTTTCGTTCTACTTCCAGTCATAATTACTCTCTAAAACTGGAAACTATTTCTCATAGCATTCTGTGTTACTGTTCTCAGACAATTTAAATTTCAAAAGAACCTGAAGCCGTTGGGCTTTCATACCCCACTGTTACAGATTTATTGTACTAACGTACTTTTCTCAGCAGGTTACTACCACAGAATTACTGTATTTAGATGCTTGATATATTCTATAAATCATAATGTTTAATTAAAGTGGTGTCTACTTGGAATATTTTTATAATATATGAAATTAAAAATTTAAGTACTCTATAGCCTGATAACGACTAATCAAGTGACTTTCAAACTGAATGTATCATCTGAGACTGCTCCAAATATTTCCTCTCAAAAAGACCTTTCAGGCTGCGTACATTACTGGTGTAATTCTTAGGATTTGGAAATTTGTGCCTGTTTAAACTACATGGATGTACAAAGAGGTCTACATTAGTATTTTGTTTTCTGAATGATTCAAAGTAGAACTTAGGAACTGAGATATGTAAGCACCAAATGCTTACAAGTGGGTTTTTTTGTTAGGATTTTCTTTGTCTGATTAGTTTGTTGCTTTGCTTTAATGGGGAGTTGTTTGTTTGCTTGTTTGTTTGTGGGGGTTCTTTTCTGCAGTGGAGTTTTCTCATGATACAAAACTTAAGGTCCAAAAAATTGACATGGAAGTGCTCAGATTTATCTGTTATGCCTACTCTGATATCATGCTCTACCATTTTGGTATGAATATTTTGGTGAGTAGCTAAGCTACATATTTACATATGTACATATTAGTTTTTAAAGTTAGATTTAAAGTTAGACAAAGCATCTGGTATATGGAAGGAAAAGCAAGTCTATAGCTTGCTTAATAAGGACATGATTATGTCATAATTCAAGCATAGGTACACTGAATGATTTTGTATATATAATGTATTTATATGATTATAAATATTTACATTTGTGTTGTTTATGTTATATATTTTTGAATGATATACACAAAGACTAAAGCAAAGCTTGTAATCAGGCATCATAAGTCTAGAAGTAATTATTGCTGTAATGTAACTGGTAGACACTGAACATGCACAAGTGCTTTTCTAACATCCTTATGCAACTTCAAGTCTTCTTTCCATCAAGTTACTTATAGCTTAAACATCTGGATGTTTTATCCTGTCTGTTGTCTACCATAACTGGCAGTAGTTGTTTCTTAAATGTGGTGTAATTCTCACCCCCCCCACCCCCCATTTCTTCCACTGTAAATTGACAAAAAAATTCTCTGAAAGGAATGAAAATGATATAGGTCTTCATGAGTAATGTTTATAGGACAACAAAATCATGATTCCTTATCCTTCCTTCTTCTCTCCCCTGTTGTGTCTTTGATATGAAAACTGGTTTTATGCTTCATATGAGAAGATGTAAAAAGCAGAAATGCTGGTATACATTGCAACAGGTTAGCTTCCTGATGTTTTAGTTCTTTCCTTACCTACAGTAGTACCTTGTGGTAAGATTTGGGGTTGCTTTTGCCTGATATTGAATTCTAAGTTTTTCTTTGCCATAAGAAATTTCATTGCAAATATCTGGGANTCAAGTTTCATCTGGTGAAATTTAGTTTGAGTATTAAGAAAAATTACTTCACTGAAAAGCTGGTCAGGCATTGTAGCAGGCTGGCCAAGGAAATAGTTTTAAACATCTGGATGTATTTTAAAAAAACTTATTTAGATGAAGAAGATGGTTTAGTGGTATACATGGGACACTCGGGTTAATGATTGGACACTCAGGGTCTTTTCCAACACAAGTAATTCCATGAATAATACCATTTTGGCCCTTGGAGGTAAAAAAAAAAATAGCTGAACTGCCACAATTTCACAGGAATAGTTGAATTACTACAATACCTTCTGCCCATTAAATAGCATTATATAGCATGAAGTGAACACTGAAATGAAAGACAGCCACATTTCTGTGTCTTTTGTCCTGCATGGAATGGAAAAATAACACAGAAGCTGACAGCATGCAGTCAGGCAGGTGGGAGTCAAATGAAGAAAATATGATGTTAGAATGAGTTAGTAGGAGCACATATTTTCCTGAAGCAGCTTAATAAATAGCTTTTATAAAAAAATGGCTGTTGTTTCCACCCCTGCATTTATCTTAATTATATTAAATACCGCTTTAAACTCTTGTTTATAGGAGTATTAAATTGATTGCAGTCTCTAATTTTAAAATATCTGCTATTACATGGCAGATGTAATGATTTTCTGCATACTTTTTTCAATCTGTTGTTTGAAAAGGCCTTGTTTAGTTCAGCTTATGACAAGCTATTAAAACTCCTGTGGCATTTCAGTTTAGGCTGACATCATAGCCAAAGATGCTGTGCTGGGGGTGCTAGATTGTATAAAACAACTTGCTTGGAGGCCATAGGAGCAGGCCATTGGGATGTGTTTACAACAGCATAGGAGAGCTATTTCACCTTGGTCTTCCATCCAGCTTTTTTCATGCCGTTTATTACATGGTTCACTGCGAGTGTTTCTGATGTTAGTCTTCCTGAGGATGGACTGAGAAGACAGGATATGCTTAAATTGTTCAAACTGCCTGATGTGACAGAAAATGAAGCATCCTGGGGTGCTTCCTTTCTATACTATCGTCTGCAGTACTCGATAGGAAAGCACTTTTTTCCGATATCGTGTGTGACTGTACTAGCCAGGCTTGAAATTGTTGTGACTGATGTAAGAGAGAAAAAGATAACTCATCTGTAGGCTATTGGTAGCTGGGCACTTGATGGAACATGAGTTGTTCATGGAAAACTGATTTCTACAGTTTTGGATAGCAAGAAATTGATGCCCTTCCTTAGTTAAAGGCATGTGAAGCTTGCTGAAGCTACATGATATCAAGTAGTAAAATTGCTCATTTACCTGCTTGCTGCTTGNATATCTGGGATTTGCTAGCCATCTTATGAGAGAGATGAGAATTTTTTTGAAAGGTTCTGCACTGGTGGATGTATTTTACTAGTAGAAGATGTAAGCTAATTTTTACTAAAGGATATGGAAAGGACACTGGCCTGTTACACATATCTGAGGAGAGGCTTTGCTATATATTCTCAGAACTGTACAGTTTGGTTAAGATACGTGTGTGTCAAACCTGTATACACAATTATTTTTTACTCATTTTGAAAGGGTAAAAGATGAGTATTGAGATGGAACTTGATATTGGTGAGTTTCATGTGTATTACAAATAAATTGTAGTGGCTTCATCTGTGTTTTTAAATACTTCAGTCAAATGTCAAATGTAAAATATTAAAGAAAATCTGCATACTTTAAACTCTTTAGTGACTCAGTTGACTTTTTTTTGCCTATAAATTTAAAATAATCTTATTTGGAGAGTGCAAATAGTGCAGAGCTGATACATAACAAAACTAGTGAAGGATCTGGAGCAGAAGTCTTAAGAGAATTGTCTGAAGGAGCTGGGGGTGTTTACCTTGCGGAAAGGAGGCTGCAAGAATATTTTATTCCTCTCCAGCNAATGAAAGACAGCCACATTTCTGTGTCTTTTGTCCTGCATGGAATGGAAAAATAACACAGAAGCTGACAGCATGCAGTCAGGCAGGTGGGAGTCAAATGAAGAAAATATGATGTTAGAATGAGTTAGTAGGAGCACATATTTTCCTGAAGCAGCTTAATAAATAGCTTTTATAAAAAAATGGCTGTTGTTTCCACCCCTGCATTTATCTTAATTATATTAAATACCGCTTTAAACTCTTGTTTATAGGAGTATTAAATTGATTGCAGTCTCTAATTTTAAAATATCTGCTATTACATGGCAGATGTAATGATTTTCTGCATACTTTTTTCAATCTGTTGTTTGAAAAGGCCTTGTTTAGTTCAGCTTATGACAAGCTATTAAAACTCCTGTGGCATTTCAGTTTAGGCTGACATCATAGCCAAAGATGCTGT
Source organism: Irena cyanogastra (assembly GCA_013397155.1). Lineage (NCBI taxonomy): Eukaryota > Metazoa > Chordata > Aves > Passeriformes > Irenidae > Irena > Irena cyanogastra. The sequence goes on along the minus strand of VWZV01002638.1, from coordinate 51,203 downwards.
GCTGGGGGTGCTAGATTGTATAAAACAACTTGCTTGGAGGCCATAGGAGCAGGCCATTGGGATGTGTTTACAACAGCATAGGAGAGCTATTTCACCTTGGTCTTCCATCCAGCTTTTTTCATGCCGTTTATTACATGGTTCACTGCGAGTGTTTCTGATGTTAGTCTTCCTGAGGATGGACTGAGAAGACAGGATATGCTTAAATTGTTCAAACTGCCTGATGTGACAGAAAATGAAGCATCCTGGGGTGCTTCCTTTCTATACTATCGTCTGCAGTACTCGATAGGAAAGCACTTTTTTCCGATATCGTGTGTGACTGTACTAGCCAGGCTTGAAATTGTTGTGACTGATGTAAGAGAGAAAAAGATAACTCATCTGTAGGCTATTGGTAGCTGGGCACTTGATGGAACATGAGTTGTTCATGGAAAACTGATTTCTACAGTTTTGGATAGCAAGAAATTGATGCCCTTCCTTAGTTAAAGGCATGTGAAGCTTGCTGAAGCTACATGATATCAAGTAGTAAAATTGCTCATTTACCTGCTTGCTGCTTGAAAAATTATACTCAAAAGAATGCCTTTCTCATCAAGCATTCCATCTTCATCTTACAAAGGGAAAAATGGACTTGACAGTCTTCGCGTAAAGCCAGTCAGAGAATAAAAAAATCCCAGTATCTCAAGCAAACTAGAAATTCATATCTATCAAGTTTTTTTGAGAACCAAATTCTTTCTCTGATATATAGATTTTGTGAAGTCTGTTGTTGTTTTGTGAAAATCAGTTTTCTTCTGTTCCCCTAACCTTTTATCTTTTCTGGTATCAGTCAGGGAACAGAAGATAGTGAATGAAACTACAAAAAAGAAGAAAAGACTAGTTCTTTCTTTTCCTCTGGGAATTGAATTTGGATTTTCCTACTTTTGCTGGGCATATAAGCTGACCTCTAGCTTATCCAGGCCAATGTCACAAAATTACATTTCCTAGACTTGTGCTTTTGATTTTGTAAAGAACTCACTGTTGGGTATGTATATGTATTTGTCAGTAATGCTATTAGACATTTTCAATGCTTATGCTATTATTTTTTAGTTTTCTTTTCTGAACTAGACAAATATTTTCTGCTGAATATTTTATTTTTTATTAACAACAGTGATATTGAAACAGTGTACAAATTATAATATAATTTTTATTTTTTGTCATAAAGATAAGGGCGTCAGGTAGATGTGATTATTTTAGGTCACCTAGCCAGCCAATGTCAATGGTTCAGAATAGCTGTCATCTGACAGAGTATTATTTGTTTCTTTATTGGATAAGTGTGTTAGGTAGTGCTTAGAAACTTTATTTATATTTTCATTTCAAGATGTCCATTCTATCCTTTGAGTCAAAGTCATATCTTAGGTCCTGCAACAAGGTAAATACATTTCAATTTTAAGTATCTTTTCAGTTTCTCCAATATACTTGCAGGAACTCAATAATGTGGATAAGGAAATAAATCACAAGAAAAGTAAACTAGAATTGGGGGACTGGAAATAGAGTATCTTCAAGCCCAAGGATTACAAGTTCTAGGTCATCACATGTGGGTTTTTGTCTCCATAACTGTTAAGGCCTTGAAATTTTAGTCAATTTCCTTTCAGATTAAGTGTTTGAGTGCAGATTACTTTTGCTCAGTCAAGAAGATGTGGGATACAGAACAGTGAAGGGAAGTGCTGTAATTTTCTGATTATACCTGTTTTCATTTAAAATTCATAAAAAATGTTTGATTCCAGAAACAACATCTGGACTTTGGAAGTCTATTGTGGCCTAGACATGAAATAATAATTATAAACACAAAATTAAATTTTTCCTTTATTCTCTGTAGAGAATCACAGCTATAATTGCAGAGTCTTCACTGGAATAAATTCCTTGACACAAATATAATCCCCCAATATGATATGTACTCTATATTGTATAGTCACAGGCTCAAATTTCCATTTTTTCTATTTACTCATTAGTTTATGTATTATCTCAGCAGTAACTGTAATATGCAATAATATTCCACTCCCCACATCTCTTTCAGAAAGCTACCCTTTCAAAAGCATTACCTTTGCGATTGGAATATTCTTTTGCATGTATAAAACTGCATTTCTTAGACTTCTTGTAAAGTTTTAGATGAACATATAATTTGGCGTAGGAATAAAGAAGAAAAAATCGTTTTCATTTTAAATAAATATAAAAGACAATACAGAAAGGATGAGCTGCCTTTCCAATCTACCTCTTCTTTTAAATGTATTGTGTTCTGACTTTCCTGTCTCTTGGAGTTTGTTTGATGGTAAGTGAACATTCACCTTTTCAAAGTCAATTTGGTTTTGTGGAAATATTGTTTCCCAGTTTAATAAGATAACTTGGAGCAGTGACCACAGAGGGTAAGCTGTGCTGAACCAACTGACAATTTTTTTCTCAAAAAATCTTCTTAGACAATCAAATAAAATTTGGGATAGCAAAATGAACTTGAAACTGGCTGAACTGGCAAGTGTAAAGGCTTGTAGAAAGGGTCAAGTAGTCCAGTTGAAAACTGGCCGACAGTGATGAAACCATGGGTTGGATATTGGGGCCAGTTTCTTCACTACTGACCCATATGAGAGATCAGAGTGCAGCCACGGCAGTTGGTACTTGATAGAAAGCTGGGAGGAGAGGCTGGTACACCAGGTGGGTGTGTCATCATCCAGAGGAGCCAGGGCAGGCTGGAGAAACAGGTTGATTGGAACAGTAAGAAGTTCAATAAAGAGAAAAGCAAACTCATACATCTGTGGAAGAGCAAAATGCTGAGAGACTTTCAGTATATGCTGAGGGATTTTCAGCAGCAAAGCAGCCTAATGGAAAAGGACCTGGGCATCCTGTGCATGAGGAAAGGATTAATAAAAGCTGTTATTTATTGCTTCACTAAGAGTGGCCAGCCATGGGCTGTTACTTCAGCTTCTTCCATCCTTTTTATTTAATGTACCATTTTCCTTATCCTATACCTTTCGTTACTGCTCAGCTGTTTTGGCTGTACAGAATTTCTGATTTATAAGAATTCACTATTTTCCCTCTAAGCCTTATCCATAATAGAACACAAGGCTGAAATAACAAAAGGGAAAAAATCCTATGTCTACATCATTCTTGTGTCTTCCGTTGACCTTTTCTAGCCAGCAAGTGTCTGAGACCTAAATTGGTTGTTCATAAAAACTGTAGCATAGCAGAAAACTTAGGCAGTCGGAAGAATTATTTGTTAGAAATATATTGTCATGAAAATTGCATTTTTTCTTCAAAATCTTAAAGCATTTCCTTGACAACACGTCATTCTGACCATAATGTTGTCCGATATCAAGAATTCAGTGTCTTGAATTGGCCTGGTAAAAGTCATTGCGAGGTCACATAATGAATAAAAAAAAAAAAATTAAAAGTAGATTTCTGTTAATGTTTATGCTATTAGAGACGTCTGAATTTCTTAACAGCAAAGGGTTATCGAGCACTGGAAGTAGTTGCTCAGTGAAGGGGTTGAATTACCATTCCTGGAGGTACTCAAAGAACACACACATATGGCATGCAGGGACATTATTTAGTGGTAGACTTGGAAGTGTTAGGCTTACAGCTGACTCATGGATCCACAAGCTCCTTTCCAAACTAATGACTCTAGGATTCTATAAAAAAATCTAACTTAGCGGCTGGATTTATAATTTTGTTTGAAATATTTCTTCAAAATAACCATGAAGTGAAACTGATGGATGAAACAAGTAATTGATTATTGTATATTTTCTACTAAGATGTACTTGAAGGCAAAATAACTGGCAAGACCAAGAGTTTGAATGTCAAATGTATGTAAAATATAGTGTTTGGAGTGAATATAGATTGATGCATTCTTACAACTTAAGTGGATGTTACAAAATGTTCAGTAATATCTCTCAACCCCTGATAAAGCATTCCCCCGCCCCCCAAATCTCAGAAGTTCAATGAAAAAGATGAATGGGGGAAGATTGTAGACTGGAGTTAATAACAGATCATGTTCTTTTCTCAGAGATAAGGGACATTACATGTTGAAAAAATGGTAGCAAAGTTTCTTTCTGGCATAGCTGAGGTTTTCTCATGAATTAAAAAATGTAACATTGTTTGGCTCAGGACAAAGTAGCTAGCTTTGGAAAAACATGGTTTAGAGACTGCAAAGTTTAAGTAAAAACTACAAGCAGCCATTCTCCCTTTATCTTCTCTGTTTTCTTAATTATCAGGGGAAAAAATGCTAACCCAAACCCATTGTAGGCTGTTCTACAAGGAATATTTTCTTTCTTTGAAGCCTGCAAATAGAAAAGAATTTATGCTGTGCATTTGTATGCCAGAGTCACATGAAAATAAAATCCTATAGAGCTGTGTATTCCCATACAACATGACTCTGAAGGAAAATTTTCAATGACTTTCAGAAAATTGCTTCAAGATTATGGAAATATTTTATAGAAAAGCAGTTTTGCTGCTAAAAAATGATACATTTTGGCATATGAGAGAATACAAACAGTGTATCTTAACAATAACACTCACAAGAAATGGCTTCTCTCACGACTTATAAAGCTTCTGGATTACAGTTTTATCCTATGACTTGCTTCCTTCTATTTTGCCTATTGCATTATTGCAATAGAGGTCCAATACAGCCAACAGTTACATTCAAATATGCCCCTCTAGCCTACAAAAATGTGCACTGAATTTCAGTAGTTTGATGGAAGAGTGGAGCTAGAAACGTGATCTATAATGTAATAAATTTTGCCAGTAAAAAAGTCAGAATTCTTTTTTGGCAAAGTTTTCTGAAATAAATCATATTTTTCAGTATTTTGAATATTTTTTCTTCACCACTTCACACGCTTTTGGAATATTTTATGGTGTCATTTAGGATGCAGCTCAGTTTATCGAAATGCAGCTTAGTACAATTTTTATGTGTATCAGGGTATTTGAGACAACTGTACAGTAGTCAAGGTACACGACCCGTGGAAGATTAATAGTGCAGTTCTGGAAGATTCTTCTGATGCTAGATATCCTAGAACATTTAAATGCTGTTAGACACCTACATTCAGGAGAAAATATTGCATCCATACTAACTAGTTCACACAATTTTTAATATCTTTCAGTATAGAATTTTTCTGATAATGCAAATTACTACTGAATGTAGAAATGTACTACCAATCTCTGGACTCTCAAATGAAGCATACTAAACTTTTGTCTAAAACTTGGTACCCATAACTCAGACACGAAAATGTGACATATACCAAAAAGATGGCTACAGATTTCTGAAGTCTTGAATGAGTCCTATAGTTAATTCTTGCTGATATCCTATTATCATTGATATAATAAACACAGAAATATTTATTCTGTCACTACCCCATACAAGTACACTACAAATATACAAGTACTAGCCTTTTTTTGTTTATTTGTTTGTTTGTTTGGTCTTTTGTTGTTTTTTTTTTTTTAATTGTTGCAAGAAGATGATGTCTCAGAAAAAAATAGAGTAATTGTAATATGTTTGATTTCACTAAGAGATTCTTACAGAGGACAAGCATAGCTATCAATTTAGCTATGCTTTAGAAAAATCTGATTGTCTCTTTGTTCTCTAAATGATAAAATAAATGTGTAAATACTGCTCCACTTTCACTTTTCAAGTCAACATAGGAAGTATGTTACTTTGATTTCTTCTGTCTAAATCATCAGAAAAAATAGATAAAGAAAATATTCTCTAAGCTGTGTTTTTCAGAGTAGCATTTTTATCCCACAAAGGATTGTATTCGTGAAATTGGTCAGTAAATGCATCCTTTGTTTAGCTTGAGACTGTGCTGTGCAAAGCTAATAAGCAGTCAGCTGTTTTCTGCTGCAAGCAGCATGAGGGAAATGGTAAAGTTCTCTGTGATGAATATTCTGTACATAAGATATATGAACTCATTACGTTGTGATTCAGATATCACACAGATCACATGATGCTTAATTGCGGTAGGCTCATCTGAGCAGTATAAAGTGAAATTAAAGCACCAGCAAATACAAGCAAATTTATGATATAATTAAAAGCTTTCTTCTTCCTTCCTTAGGAATAGGAATACTACTACTGCTACTACTACTACTACTACTACTACTACTACTACTACTAATAATAATAATAATAATAATAACTCAACTTATAAAAATGCTCAGTGTAGCAGGATGACTTCAGAGTCAGCAAGATTTTGGAATGGATGACGTGTCATAACTTCTCTGTCTTAAGCCTGACTGCTAATTTAAAAGCTCTGTACAGAATCCTTCCATGCACAATTTCTACCAGATTTCTTGAGTTCTCTGTATAAGTGCTGCAGCTTTAGATACTTTTGAGTGGAACAGAGGAGATGCAGGTGATAATCATTCAGGAGGCTAGCCGGCTCAGTTATTAATTGAGGTATCTCAAATACCATCAAGAGAAAGAATTGCTTGCCCTTTGGTAAGGAAGTGTATTGCCAAGATGTGAAGTGATGTGAGGATTCTTTCAGAAACAAATTTGAGATTAAAAGGTTGTGTCATAAGGCTTTGTTTTCACACTAGACTCTGTGACTGAAGAAAGCTATTTTCAGAAAAGCTACTATTCCATAAGTCACTCAAAAGAAAAAAAAAGTTTCCTTTAGACTGCAAGATTTTTTCAAAGAATTTTTTCATGACCCATAAAATTCACTTATGTTTTGATTGGAATGAAAGAAAAAATAAAAAGGATATCTTCAGTTCAAATAAAAAATTCATAATTTCCATTTAAAAAATAAATGCATGAATTAAAATAATTTCCATTCAAAGCTAATTTTTATGTCTTGAATGAAAGAAAAACATGTTTCTTAACCTGATACATGATGAAAATTGAGTATTTGAAAAAAACCCAAATCCTCAAAACATTATATAGAAGAGCATTTTACCTTTCCTCCTCAAAAAAATCTGTTAATTCTCCTAGTAGAAAGCCCATTTCAATAACAACGAAAAATCCAATTACATATGTAAAGTTACATAGAAAACAAAATGTAAGTTTTTTTCCTGTTCTTGTTATATTTGTTTGTTTTTGAAAAGACAATATGATATGAAAATTCAATATGAAAAAAGAGAAAGCAGAATGGAAAATACACTTTAAGAAGCTCACTATTTAAACTCCAAGGAATAAATAATTTTAAATAAATTAGATTTCATAATACAATATAGTGACATCTGACTTTTTGAATTTTGTGAACAAAACTTTTGTGGAAAATCTCCCAAGATATCTTGGATAAGCTAAAAGTTTTATATAAAAATTTAAAATACTGCATGTTGAGACATCATATTTTGAAAATGAAGTACATTTTTTGCTGCAGAGTGTTATTATGTTGTTGACATTTTTATCAGACATTGAAAGTAAAAGCTTAAATACTGTTTGCAGAGGTACATTCATCCTACTGCAGTTGTATTCATTCTTGCCTCTTAAACTTTTTTCTGAATAACTTGAAATATTTCGTTCAGTAGAATAACACTCCTTTTTTTTTAATCATAATTTTCCATTATCCTGAGAATAGTACCATGGAGATGCAGTGAATCTGCATTGCAGTTATAAAGAAATGCACACGTTCCTCTAGATGGAATTTATTTTAAGATTTATTTCTTTTCAACCTAGTAGAAATACTTAGCTCTGGGAAACAGAAGCCCTTAGAGACAATTGCAGGAACACTGGCCTTTCTGTAAACGCAATGACAGGAGTCTTCCTTTGCCTTTTGCTACCTTAAAAAGCTGATCGAAGGAGGGGATTGTCCTGCTTTTCTCTGTGCTGGTGCAGCCTTACCTCAAGTCCTGTGTGCAGTTTTGGTCACCACAATAAAAGAGAGATATAAAGCTATTAGAAGGTGTCCAAAGGAGGGCTACAAAGACTATAAAGGGTTCTAGAAGGGAAGGCATATGAGGAATGGTGAGATCACTTGACTTGCTTAGCCTGGAAAAGAGGAGACTGAGAAGAAACTCATAGCTGACTACAACTTCCTATGTGTTCTACAAATTCTATCAATTCTTAGGATAAGTAATGATCAATATTACTGTCTTATTTTAAAAATAATGATAAGCACAATGAACAGCAACTCATTTGTCTTGCCTAAATCTATTAAAAGATTCAAATTAAATAATTCATACTTACATAACACATATTAATAATGAATATTTTTAAAGCCCTTGATTTCCATAGAATCACAGAATGATTGAATACCCTAAGAAAGAAGGCACCTACAAAGATCATTGAAGTCCCAGTTCTGGGGGACACACTCCTGCACAGGACACATCAATAGCTACACTATGTTGTCGCTGTGATGGCGAGAGAACAACACAGACTCTGAGGCTGGTGTTCAGGAAGAATCTACTTTATTACAAAAGTTCTCTGCTTTTATACTCTACTCTGATCCAACTGGACCGGATTGGTTAACTAATCAATACATTGTGCCTAGTTGGCTGGCCAGCCAAACCTATTAATAAACTATCTTAGAAGGAAAGAAAAAAAGGCAGAAAGAAGGGAAAAACATCACGTGCCTATTGTTACAGGAACAAGTTATCATTATTTTGGCTAGGACTTCTCTGAGTCTCTAGCCAACCCCGAAAAGTGCAGTTTTCTCACTCCCTGACCAAGGCTGTGGGACCACACTATGTCCCTGAGAGCTTTGTCCAAACACTTCTTGAATTTTGTCAGGCTTGGTGCTGTGACCACTTCCCTGGGGAGCCTCTTGAAGTGCTCAATCATCCTCTGGGGGAAGAAAATTTTCCTGATTTCCAGCTTAAACCTCCCCTTACACAATTTCAGACCATTCTCTTGGGTCCTGTCATTGGTGACACAGAGAAGAGATCAGTGCCTGCCCCTCCTCTTCCCCTCACAAGGAAGCTGTAACTGCAGTGAGGTCTCCCCTCAGTCTCCTCCAGACTGAACAGACCAAGTGACCTCAGCTGCTCCTCATACAACTTCACCTCAAGGTCCTCCCCGACCATCTTTGTTACTCACCTTTGGACCCTCTCTGTTAGTTTTATATCGTTTTTATATTGCGAGGAATGAGATAAAAATGACAAATGAGGGTAGATGTCAAATAGCAGCACAGTAAAGGTAACTCTGCTTGTTTCAATTAATTTTTCCTAAACAGGTCTGTTTGGGAACCTTGTTCAAAAGTAAGGTTTTGCTGAAAGGGTATAAATTATGTAAAAGATAATTTATTTTTATTTGGAGTAAGAATTAAGAGAATTAAACTCTAAAAAAGCATTGAGTAGTCCCTGTATTTGAGTAAGAATTTGTTTACGTTTGCTAAAATTCATGTTAAAACAGGCACCTGACACCAAACAGTATTCAGTGCCGTTGAAAATCTTCAGATGGTTCTGTGAAGTGACAATTCCTCATTCCCTGTTTAATTCAAAGATTTCATTCTAAAGTTATATATTTTTAAAATTAGCTACGATATGTAAGGAATACGGACATGAATGTGAGGTATTATGTATATATTTCTGTCACTTTTGATAGCAAGGTGCTGTGTCTTACTTGAGTGTGCATCTGTGTGATAACTGCAACTAAAGGTATTGCTGCTGTTTATAGACATCCAATAAAGATTCATAGGAGTGTTAGTTAAGCAGCATCAAAAGGAAGAAAGAGCTATCAAAGTTACCTCCTTCTTAAAAGTCTGAATTAGTGTTTATTGCTTAGAAAATCACTTGATTCATACAGCTTTGCTAAAAGAATTTGATAGGTTTTGCAAATGTAATTCCATATTTGAACTGGTTTTACCAATGACATGTTCTCCCTGATAGCACAAAAATAATACTTTAGTCTGTTGCTGGATGAATTGACAGCTTTGCCTGTTGACAACCACATATCAGTATCTGAGCAGAGCTCTAGACCTTCAGCTTAGCAAGCTGTGATAGTGGTGTTAACAGTGTTTTATGACACACTGATTAGCAAAGAGCGTGCACCAAAGGCTTCTTAAGTTGGAAACCTTTTTTGCCCTGCAATATGATGTTGTATTTTAAATTCTACAATATTTGGGAGGCAGAATCCAGCACTTTCTTTAGGAAATGTATGAATGTTTAGTGTAGGAAAAATATATTGTGGAGAAGAATATGGGGTCTTTGAAGAATGTTTTCTGTTATACACTAGGGCAGAATTATAAAATACATGTTAGGTTTTTAAGAAAGCATTTACAAGGTCTGAGTGAAGGTAAGAGAGATAATATTGACTACTTGATGATTTTGACTGCTCAACCTGAAAATAAGACTGTTTGTTTCTCTTTAGTAAGTTAAAATTTATGATACAGTTGGCTGCAAATATATTGACTTTAGTTCTGGTTTTAATCTTCTTCTTTCAGATCCTTAAATGGTCTTTTAAACTGCTTTATACTTTTGTCTTCACATTAAAGCAAACCTCAGTTTGATGGATAGAATCTAACCTAATTACTTCCAAATTAAGGTTAAAACAAAAGGTTAATTACCTGCATAATACTATTATTGATGATCGACTTTAGCTGTTCTTGTTATAGTGTTTCTGTAACAAACCCACTCCAAGGTGATATTCCCAATTCTCTGTTAAGAAGAACTGGTGGTGGTGGCATATCATTATCCACCTGTTCAGTCCAACATGAAATTTAACACCGACTAGTGAGGTGCAGCTCCAAATTGTGTGAACATTACATCAGTACTAGCAAGTTTCCCCAGCCTTCCTTTCACACCAAAATAGAAAAATAGAAATTTCCACTGGTAGAAGTTTTCTACCGTTTCTACTAGCAGAAAAAAGCCAGTGCCTGTAGGAATATCTTTATTGGCTATTTCCAGACTACTTGAACTGAAACTGCAGTCTAACATCAAGATCAGTTATATGCTAAATATGCTGCTAATTTCCAGAAAAATATGAACTTGAAATTGGCAAGTTTTAAGCTAACAAAAATTTATGGAGTTTATTTGGACCATTTTGTATTTCTCAGTGTTTTTATGAAATGGAGAAAAAAAGAGGGACCCAAATATTCATAAATCATATATATATGATGGAGGAATATCCTGTTTTAAACAATCAAAGACTCTGCTAAGTTTTTTCGTGTAGTAGCATTACAGTATGAGCTCTTCTCAGCTGGTCATCTATGGTGACTTCAAGTGCCTTTTACAGCTCCTTTTACAATGTTTTTTGGACATTACCTAGCACTATAGTTTGGAGGTCAGCTGTAATCCCCATCTCTTGATAATTTTTTGTGAGGTAGGACACTCTGCCAGAATGCCAGTTGTACTAAGCCCATCGTGGCACAACTCTTGCCTGTCTTGCTGAAACAGTCATGGGATTTTTCTTAAAAAATTATTTGACACAGAGAACAATAAACTGTGACTGTTGAGGTATAAGGGGGTCTATTACTCATATTTCTGAGTATATTCTCTTCCAAAGGGTGAGATAATGGTCAACAGACATGAAAATTAAAATTCCTGTACTGTAGGTGTCTTTTGTCCAGCCACTATAATCTGAGAAAGCTGAGTCAGATTTCTTGGATGTTAGGCTGTTTGGAGAATAACTTCTTTTAAGATAGTATGGTAATTGTCTTATTTCCAAACTCACCAAACAGTTTTCTGGAACCTTTTTTCTAATTAATGCTAGCAATCTATTATGAATTATTGCAATTTGTCTTACTGTTTGTGAAAGTTACTAATTTGACAGTGACAAGTAGCTGTAGATTAAAACCTCTAATCTCAGTGAAGACAAGGAATTTCTTCACACTATCTTTTGACATCAAAATATTAGTGTCTTTACCAGTATGCAAAACTGAAGATCAAATACATTTGAGAGTTAAGAGAGACTATCTCTAACTGGTCTATCTGGCAACTGTGCTTCAAAACACCACAAACATTTAATGAAACATCCACTGAAATATTTTTTAAAGAGAAAATAAGTGATGTTGTTGTTGTGTAATTCTTATGTAATATGTTTTGAGAGACCAGATACAAAAATTCATTACTCCAATTTTGTCTCATTCTAGCTCCAACATTAACAGAATTGAACTGGTGCCCATGTGGACTGTAAAAGTAAATCAGATGTTCTATTTTAATTTTTTCTCCTTGGTTTTTACATTTATTTAAATTCCTTTTAAGTCAATGTCAAAAGCCTGCTGGGAGCAGAAGCATATTAGACACTTGACTTTTTTCTTTCACTGAAGCTGTCAGCTTCAGCACAAAGTTAATCTGCAGAGAGAAAGCAATTCTGAAAAAGTATTCCTCAGTCTTTTCCTCTTCTCCTGTAAAGCTTTTTTTTTTCTTTTTTGTTATTTTTTCCTTTGTGTAGCACATCCATTTGAATTTGAGTATAAAAATACACAAAAAGTGATACTAAAATGTAAGCTTTTAAAGAAGAGACTTGGGTATAATATCTAGCATTAAGCATAGACTTTCCATTTCTTGAAAACACTTTGTACTCTGCCTCCAATATGTTCTTTATACATTCCCACAGCTATTTGTTTTCTGCATTTTGTCAGCAATTTACGCTTTGCTAGGTGTTATACTCTAGTTTCTATGGAAAGTTTGGACCTGTTCAGAGGAAATTGCAATATGTGATGGCCAATTCTCAAACATATTGCTTTAGCACAGGTAGTGAGGAAGTTTGGCTATAAATGTAAAGAAAAAGCTGTGGGAATTCTTTGGCATGAGAGATAAAACTGTAAAAATAAAGACAATTATTTTGAAACCTTTCCAAAGTAAGAGGCTCTTTTTTCCTATGTATTACAAAGACATAACTTGCAGAACTGAAACTGAAATCATGAGGTTGTTGGTCTTGCAGCTGTTAAAGGAAGCAAATAAACATTTAATATAAATATGCACACTAGAAGTTTTTTAGAACAAATATTTAGTATTCTAGGTAAATCCATTGTTTATTCACTGCTTTGGTCTGTAAAAAAACTGTTTGAAAGAATAAGTAATGTGGTGAGAATCCAGGGGATAAAAACCAAGATATATTTTACAGAATGTTGAACTCAAATGTAGCATAAAGATTTAGTTCAGAGAAAAAGGAGCCTGAAAGCTTTTGAGTGACTTAACCTGGGAAAGGTTGAGAATGTAGTTTAAAAGGAACTAGCAGTAAGACCAAGAACTTGTTTCCTCCATTTTAAGGAACTTTGGCCTTTTGCAAAGTTAAAGGCAGATGCGGCAGCTGAATGAGACTTCACAACCTGCTGAACTTCAAGCACACTGAAGTAGCAGCTGTGTGTGGTTTATCCCCTAGGGCAGTCATTATTACAAGTTAAGACAGGGAGGTTGCATCTTTCTTTTTTATGCATATATTCTCAGGAGATGGAACCTCTGCTCAAAGAACAGAATCCAGCTGAGGAATTCAGGGTCTGTCAGGGTCATTAAGAACTCCATTTGTTCACTGTACCTCTGATTGAGAATGGACAGCTGCATTGTAGATATGTCCTACTTGATGTCATACTTGTTATAAAATGTTGTTTTCATGGATTCTGAATTACTTATCATAAGGAAGATTATTTAGCCATCAGCAGCAATATGTTTCAAAAGGAGACAGTAAGTCTGGTTAGACAGACAGCCTTTAAGTGCCTGGACCGTGTTGAAATTTAGGCTCAAAAAAAAAGAGGAAGTAAAAGAAATAAACAACTGGAAAACCTGCCATTCTAACCCTATCAGTATCCTTTCACATACTAAGCACATCCAGGTGTCAGGCTATAGTTTGAAGTTAATGATTTGTTTTTCTGTCTATCTCTGCTGAATATTTTTGAAAAACAGAAAAAACTAAACCAAAACTTTAAGCAAACTAAAAGTTCATAAACTCTCAGAGACAGATTGAAAAGATTTAGTATTTCCAAGATTGCAGAATCCTAGAAGTATAGAGCTGGTTGGCTTGGAAGGTATCATCTAGTTCTAACTCCCCTGCCATGAGCAGGGACTCTTTCCACTAGACCAGATCGCACAGAGCTCCATCCAGCCTTGCCTTAACACTTTCAGGGGAAGGGCACTTACAGCTTCTCTGGGCAACTTGTCTCAATGTCTCAGCACTCTTACAGTGAAGAGTTCTAGCCTTATAACTAATCTGAGTCTGCCCTCTTTCCATTTAAAGCCATTCCCCCCTCATCCTATCACTACATGTCCTGCTTTTCTGTAGGCCCCATTTAGGTGGAAGGCAGGATGAGGTTTCCCCAAAGCCTTCTCCCCTTCAAGCTGAGCAGCCTGAATACTCTCAGCCTGTCCTCAGAGAGATATTTCACCCCTCTGAACAGCTTAGTGTCTTTTTTCCTGACTTATTCCCACAAATCCACATCTTTCTTGTGTTGTGGCCTCAGCACTAGAAACAATATGGGATCTCACAAGAGTAGAATAGAGCAGCAGAATAAGCATCCTCTCCCTCCTGCCCATGTTGCTTTTGTGTGGCCCAGGACACTTTTGGCTTTTTGGACTGCAAAGGTTTTGAGATTACTGTCCATCAACACCCCAAGTGCTTCTCCTTAGGGCTGTCCTCTTTTCATTCTCTACCCAGCCTGTACTTGTGCCTGGGATTGCTCTGATCCAAATGCTGGACCTTGCACTTGTTTTGTTAAACTTCATGTCCTTTACAAAGGTCCATTTCTCAAGCCTGTCCGGGTCTCTCTGGATGGCATCCCTCCCCTGCAGTGTGAGGGCTGCCCCACACAGCTTGGTTTCTGTGGCAAACTTGCTGAGGGTGCCCTCAATCCCACTGTCCATGTTGCTGACCAGATGTCAAACAGCAGCACCAGTCCCAACACCAACCCTTGAGGAAAGCACTGGGGCATTTGGAGCTGTTTGAAAGTGGACAAAGCTTCATATGAAGATGTAGAAGAAACAGTGGTGAAAATCTGCAAAAGCAGCGAGCATACATTATTGAACTGGTAGTAGAAAATAATACATAGATAGCGTTCTAAGTAACATTTCATATAAAATTTTTGAATGCTACAATTTCTAATCATATTCTGGACCTTTTTTGTTCCCATGAGATACTCAGCTTTTCCATGTATTGTACATCTAACATGTCTGTTCTCTCCTGTTACATAACAATTAGTTCTGGTTACATCAAACTTTAATTGGTAAGCCAACACTTCCTTGCTTTCTGTGTCAGCTTTGTTGGTCCATGGATTTCAATCTCTGAAACACTAAATAAAGCATTTATGGCCGATTAAGTTCCCTTCAGCCTTTTATTTTTTTCTAATGATTATTCTAAAAAATTGCTTCCCTCATATGAATTCATAAAAACAGTTATAAATTTTGCAATATATAATTAATGTTACATAAAATTACTTTTTTTTCAGAAGCAAGCTAAGGCATCAGAGAGAACTCCAAATGTAAGAGGCCCATCCCTGCATTGACAGTGCAACAGAAAAAGATACTAACACCGGGATAAGAAAGCACTATTTATCTGGCTTTCAGTAAATACTTAACTTGGAACTGATTCTTTCTGTGAATGGAAATTTTTCCCATATGAAAGGTCTTTAATTGATCCTTCAGTGCCCAGTAGCTAAAACTAGTTCAGCAGTAATATGTAAAGTTCTCCATTCCACATGAAGATTCCTAATTTTGTTGATGGTAGACGATCTCACCTGGGAAATTGCTTGCATATTTTGGTTCAGTTGGTCAACAGAATCAAAACCTACCAACTCAGAAAAAGAGGAGAAGTACTTGTTTCATTTATCTCACTTAATCACAAGTGTTCTATAGTTACCTGTTGTACCTGTTCGGTCAATAGAGGCAGCTACTTTCCGGAGTGTAGTTCAAGTTTTCAAAAATTCAGAAGGAAAATTTTCTAGAAACTTTAATATTATTCTGGAATCAACTTAGTATATAAACCAAACCCTGTTTTGTGCTAGGATACAGAGAATGTCACTGTATTTCCAGTTCATTCCACGCTGGCAGACCAAATGACTGTGTGAACAGACAGCCAGAGTTTTTGACATTACCTATGTTTTAAAATGCCCCCTTAAACTCTGTAATTCAGGTACAGATACCTCATAATGGAGAGAGTAATAAAAAAATATCCCTGTTCTCACATTTGTTTTAATGTAGAAAGCCTATATTAGTAACAGTACAAGAGCAACTCAGAACAGGAAATGTGGGTTTTAAGAATAAAAACCATGATCAGACTTCTAGAAAGACAGCTGAGAGTAGAGTCTAGCTTTGCCTGCATCAAATACTTATTCTGTTGGTTATGACAGTGTATTTCATTTTGTAATCAACACTAGTCTTGCACTTTACAGACTAATATAATCGCTGGATGCAAATCTAATACTCATACAAAAAATTCTTATGCAAGCACATCTTTACATCAAACCCTTACTCTATTGTCCAGGGGATAAAGTACAGCTCCATTGTAATTTAATCCTGACACAAAACCAAAAACTAGCTTTATTGTTGAGGATTCATAAGTGAAATTATTTCCCTTTCAAACGGAGTTGTATTATCCCATGTAGATTATCTTTTTTTTCTCCAACTTCTACCACAATAAGTTTCACCCAAAACTGAGACGCATGTGTGGTGTAGAATGTATTAAGTTGACATATTGGTTAACATAAATAAAAGAAGTGAGATGAAGTTAAAATATTAGGAGATATGGTAGGAAACCCAAGAGTACATGGAGAAGCTCAGGTGGGAATACAAGTCTGTGATTTACTTTGGAATGTCTAATGATCAATAACATATTTGGTTCAAAGAAATGGTTACAGGAAGAGTTGCTTCAGAGCTGCTAAAAGGTTTTTTTAGCTTGTATTTTAACCTTGTTGTATTTGCAATCCGTCCTGGTTTAGGAAGCGGGACTCAATGTTTTCCCATTTAATATTTTCCTCTGTTTTCTTAAGATTATTTAGTTTACTCATTAAGATCTCTGACAAATTTAGTGAAATCATAAGAAAATCTAAAGCCTTGAGAGGCATGATTGGGCAAATTAACAGGTTTGTATGATACCAAATATGCACATTTACTTGTACCAACTCCCAGGCTAAATTTGGTTGAGACAAATTATACAACAATAAAAAAAAAGTAAAAGATTTTCCCACACCATTTTTTTTTATAAAAAGACAAAATAAACTTAGCATAATTAAACAATCTGTAAGATACTTTGACTACTATATGATCTCCCAATAAGTCATTTGTGATGAAAACACAAACAAATCAAAAACATTAATAAACTAATAATATGAACAATTATGGTACCAATTTGAAGTTCTGTTGGTCCCACAAGGATCATCTGTTGGCAGGTTCCTGTATAAAGAAAAGTAAAAATTTGGCCTAATATAGACCAATTATAAAAAGGAAGGAAAAATTTCTTGTCTGGTATAATGCCACTAAAGCAGTGACTTCAGTTTGAAATGCTGGCACTCCTGTATCTATCACAAAAGTAACCAAAAAGCTAAAAAGGCCTAAGACAAAAATGATTACCACATCTTCATAGTCCTCTGTGAGCCTTTTCTTGTAAATCTGTTGACAGTTCTGCCTCTCTGCTGTTGATCTCCAGCGGTGGGGTGCTGGCATTGCCAGAAAAAGAAAACAATACAAACTTCCAGACACATTACTCCTTAGCGAATCAAGTTTTTTAACTGCCTGAACTTGATACCTCTTAGGTGTAGTTCCAACTTCTATTACATGAAGTGCTTGCTGTTCTCCCATATTTTCAGGAGGGTCTCCTCTGCTTAATTTCATGTCTGCAGGGAGTGATACTGCCTGTAAAATTTCGACAAGGGCTGCAGCTTGTGAATTAGGGAATGCTTTAACGGCTTGAACTGAGTTTCTTTTAGGGCTTTTAGCACACTTCTAGTTTGCACCTTGGAGCCATGAATTAACCTTATCAGTTTGGCAGATAACCCTGGCTTCACTTACTCCAGTGATTTTTACTTTCATCTAGTCTCAACTCCTCCACTGAGCATAACGAAAGGTCTGAATTACTAAACCCTCTTTCAGAAGTGTTTTATGGGTTCTACATCCTACAATTCTTCCTGTAAAATTCTCTCTCTCACTGCATTCCAAAGCTCTGCTTGAAGCTTTTGGACACGATCACATTTTGCAGCAAGCAGTGCCTCTTCCTGCAAACTGTTTTTTTTCCCTTCCTTTAACAGAAGGAACAAGTCTTTCACAAATCTTGTAAAGATAGCATTATCTCATCTTCAGACTTTTGCATAACCGATCACTCATTATCCCAAATCTTTTCATACCAACTTCACTCCAGGAACGTAGAGCTAATAACAATTTTTTCCACGAAGGACAACAACATGTTATCTTTACACTGGCCACCCAGAAGAGCCATTGTCCCCAAAAGCTCTCATACACATCTTTCAAGGGGCAGACAGTGCAAAGTTTCCAAGAGTTCATACACAAGGAGCCACTCACCTCCCATAGAGGGAACTGTACTATTTTCAAAGGCACTTTGGGTCGGAGAAGAGCGTCATGCAACAACTAGAGCAAAATAAAGTTATGATTTCAATAATACAAGTATCAGAGAGATGCCTTTGCTCAAATTAAGGTGCAAACAAGACCACAGACCAACGTCAATAGTACAGATTTTATTTTGCAGTAAATACCCTCAGGAGGTGGAACCTCTGTCCAAAGAACAGAATCAGCTGAGGAATTAGTGAGACTGTCAGGGTCATTAAGAACTCCATTCGTTCACTGTACCTCTGCTGATTGAGAATGGACAGCTGCATTGTACATATGAAATGCCTTGGCTCAGAGGTAAAGAGAGATAGAAATAGGAAAGGGAAGAGCAGGGAGAGAAAGAGAGTGAGAGAGAGACAGATGAAGTAGAAAGATAGGCACTACCCCATGGATCCAGAAGCATCCCATCTGTCCTGTCCACCCTAGGTTTCTCTGTGGTGGGGGTCCCGTGAAATATAAAATTCAATGGGTTGATATACATTTAGCTCTATGTGGGAGGGGGATGTTTTACGCTGTCTTTTACAGCAACACTGTGGATCATGTGCAGTCCTCTGCTGGAAAGCCTCAACAAATTAATCTGGGGGCTATGGCCTCTCCTCACTGAACCCAGAGATTATTTTCAAAACAGCTGTTGGCTTTTTGTTGGCTTTCCACACGGATATGTTTTTCGCCCCCAGGCCTCGTTTATTTTTCCTTAGACCTAAGATAACAGGACCACCTTTAAGATAATAGTACCACCTTTGCATTATCTCAAGTTCCTGTAAGGTGGCTTAATGCATGGTCCAAGTTCCTGGAATCCAGGAGGCATATTTAGAGGAGGGGGAAGGAAGGAGAGAGAAGAGTATGGGCATCAATGGCACAGATAAGCAGTTGGTTCTTTGCATAATTTGCCAATAAAAGTATTTTAGTAATTTTAACAGTGTTAAGACAATTGTGATTTTTAAATCTCTTACACATGGTCACTAAATTCTAGATTTTAGTTTCTATTTAAAGGCTAAGAAGGTTAAAAATAATACCCTTTGCTTCTACAGATTTAGTGATTTTTCTGATGCCTTGGCTGATTTTAAGTAATTTATATTTTTTGAAGAACAGGATGTAGAAGTTTTCAATTAGATTATGCTAGCATATTCAAAATTGTGTTGTAGTTGAGGGAAAACAAAACAAAACCAAACCACAAAATTCATAACACACCAAAAGGTCCTTCAAATTAATATTTTTTTCATGTCTATAGTCTGTTATATTCGTCAGCATCTGGGACACTAAAGTAACTGAGGAACTGTTTTCATTAGGTGACTGCTGTACACGAGCAAAGGGAGAGGGGAAGGAAGGAACACTGAATGATGCTGGTGGACTAAATAGGGACAGCAGAATTAGCAAAAAGACTCAACACCTCTAATTAAAACATGATCTTCCAGTTCTCTTTCCTGACCTCCCTTTAGCTCATATGGGTTTTGCAGACCCTTTTCATTACCAAACTTGTAACGAAACTAGCATTTGCACATTCCCTTGGTTTGCTTTTCAAACACTAACTGTGGTAGGATTATGGATATATTGAGAGCTGAACTGACTGAACATGCTTATGCAGATGTGCATAAGATACACATAAGGCTCAAAATACTTGTTCTTTACAGAAGGGTGTCTTCCCTTAATGAAATTTCTGTAGTTCACTGCAGCACAATTATATTCAATGAATCTTGCCACTAAATCAAGTAAGAATAAGTACAGTAAGATTTTAGTAAATGTCAATGCAGCTTTTAGAAATATGCAATTATACTTGCAAAATTTTGGTCCATACCACAGACTTGCAGTCAAAATATACTCCTGTATAGAATCTGTAGCCTGCATTACCCATTCTTTTACTAATTTGTTATACCTGAACCTCAAATTAATTTTTCAGCAAGCACAGCATTTTACAATAGACATTTTGCAAACTTCCATGTGTTCCTCAATGATATGCTTAGTCATGCTAAACATAAGTTTTCTTAAAATTAAAAAATTTGGATTTAAAAATATTTATGAAAAAAAAAAGAAGAAAACGAGCGAAAGAAAAAATAAATACTTTTTTCTGGTCGTATAAAAACATTATTCTTATACTTCCCAAATTATGTAAATTTTTCTGTGTGTTTAAAAAAAATAAAATTCACTTCAGCACAAAATAAGCAGAAATTCTCCAAAAATTTTTTTCCTCAGAAAGTTAGACCTAAAGGTATTGATGGCAAATCATTATGCAGTCCACAGAGTTTTCTGATGTATAATTGTTTTCTGAAACTCTTCTAATAGCTTTATGTTAAGTTTGCGTCTTTCCCCAATAACTCAACAATTCCAGAATTCAGAAAACTTAAATTTACAAAGTCAACTTTTCACATTCTTCTCCAGATTATCAGTGCCAGAAAAAGTTCTCATTGCAGAAAGGAGAATTTGATAGTGACAGGGCAAAATATAGAAATGAAAATATGTTCGTTTAAGTGATAATGTTAAATCATATTTCATAACTTAGTAATCAAACCACATTGCAGGTAATAATCAGCCCTATCACCCCCCTGTGATTTTATTATAATGCTTTTACACAAAAAACCATGTACAATTATTTAACAAAAAGTCATGTGAAAATCAGTGCTGGAAATGGCATGAGAGTGTCTGAGCACTCTCACTGCTTACCATGTGTGATAACCTCTATTGCATAATCGGAGGAGTAATAAATTTCCAGTCATTTAATTTTGAATGAGAGCATAAAATTTTAAATGAATATCTTTGCTTTACAGATCTCAAATTTACATTTACTTCTTCTTTCAAGAATACAGCAACTTTCTAATTCCCTAGAGTTCCATGTAATATTCCTAAAAGAGGAAGTGGCAGAGAAAATTGCAGCTGTTAGGCAATTAATTAGGTACAACCAAGTTTATTATCCTTTTAATTATATTCCCTTAACTCTGATTTACTTCTGTCTTCACCTATACTCATCAGCTGCTAAAGCAAAGGTCTGCACAATATAAATCAGGATACTCAACATAACTGTGTGCAGCTTAATATAAAATGTCCAAAAAGAACATCCCTCTGGCTCAGTATCTGATCTGAAAATTAGCTGAATTAGTAACAACACATGGTGAAAACAATAGTCCCATGGGAACTAGTACTGCCATGAAGACTGATAGGATCTACTGCAGACTCAAGGAAAAAGTAATTTTACAGTCCTCTGGAAAAGATTTCAGCAGTGGGAAATCACAGGTATATGGACAGCAAGTAATTTTAATTAGAAGGCTAGTCACTAGATATTAATGATGGGAGCAATACTAATAATGCTTCAAACCTGAGATATTCCTCTTTTCAACACAATAGATAGTCTAATGACAGAGTTTGTTTTCATATAATATTTTCATGCTAAATATCCTTGAAAGGCTTTTCCAAACAACACAGACTAGGTAATAGTCAATTTTTAGAAGCAATTGGTATTCAGAAGCAATTCCACTTTTTTCCTGCATTTTAGTACAGAAATGCATAGCATAGCATCTACTGTGTGAAGTAAAATCATTCTTCCCTATCCTCTTTCAAAGTCTGTATTTCCTATTGATTTGTGAAGATTGACAAGTGTTTGGCATTTCTGGGTCAACCTCACTACGGTTGGTCCTGACTTTTGCCTATTGCATTCTTTACTGGAAGTCTCTTTGTCCATCTACATTCTTTACTATGAAATAGTAAAGGAAATAGTAAAGAAAATAGTCAGTTTGAATTTTGCCCCTGCCTTGCCACAGACCTGATCTAGTAAGAACTTGTGTACAGCAGCCTGACAAGCCACCCTGCATTGCATTGTGCTCCCTAGCCTTCCTGGTCCTATTCCAATGCCTCCACGGTGGATGCCTTCCAGGGGAACAGCTCTGGAGACCTGGTTTAGCCCTATCAGGGTCTACCAACACCCAAGCAGATGTGAAGTCAGGTAACATATCACTTGCAGACATGGGATTTGCTTTCCCATGTATTGTGTTCTTCAAAGCTTGAAATGCCATTGCAAAGTCTACACTGTGGCCCTCTATCCTAGCCATTTCTTAGGCATGATCAGATCTTCCAAGAACACCTGCAGGAAGCAACTTACTCTCACAAGATGTTTTGAGATGTTTTGTGGGTTTTTTTTTTAATTTTGACCTCTGTTTCAAAACAAGGCCATACTCCTTACCTGAAATTTATAAGGCGCTTAAAACCAGGCAGATTTCCAATACATATATAATTTCTATTTCATGTGTTTGTATGTATTCTGTGAATGCTTTCTTCAGTAGTCTCTATGTGTAACTTGTGAACAGAAAGTTTATGGCATCATAATTAAAACACTTCTACTTCAGGTAAAAGATTTAATTTCTCTACAGGCATCGATGGCTGTTATGGATTTTATGTAGAGTCACTCAAATATACAAACAATCTTCTCTGAAAAAAAAGCTATTACTTTTGATCTATTTTCACTGATATTTTTGTTGCAATATGAAAAAACAAATGCTTTCAGCTTGCATTATTATTTTCTTTCTTCTTTTCAGCCACAAACCAACAGGTATTGGGGGACATATCTCTTCTCTTTTTCCTAGAGAATCACATTGAAATATATTAATATTCTCTGAAGTTCTGTCTTCCTTTAGTTGCCTTCCTTTTAAAACCAATAATGACAAATCTACTTCAGTGATAGCTTTTTTCTATCACTTGAGCTTTTTCTCTACCAAAAGTAACTTGTTATATTTAAGGAGAAATTTTTAAACAAGTGTAACTATTTAAAAAATATTTTTGATAATTTAGAAGGCATGTCACTGATTATTAGCACCATGAACTTAACATACCAAAGGGGAAAAAACCCTCATCTCAATTGTCAGATACTCCAGCAGAATCAAGGGAAAGAGAAAGAAGACAGAAGGAGAAAGGAGACATGAGAAAGGGGAAAGCGGAAGAGGAAAGGAGAAAATGGAAAGGAGAAAAGGGAAAGGAGGAAAGGAGAAAAGAGAATGGCAGGGCAAGGCAAAGGAATAGCATATATAGAGTAACGAACAATAAAATGCAATGAAACATATAGGTACATAAACACAAGTATATAGAAAGACATTTGAATTTTTATTAATCTGATTTCCTAAAAGACCAAAGAAACCAAAGGAAAACTAGACTGTTATGTTTTCACATCAGCTTTCCATGTGGTTGTTTAAGAGTACAGTTGTACAGTAATTATAGACTTGACACATCTGGGTCAAAACTTCTTTCTCATATAAAACACAAACTTGAATCTTCTTGCACTTAGGCAAATTAAATAATGAAAATTCTTTGATAAAAATGAAGTTATTTTTGCACAGTAAACTACGTTTTGAAACTATTTTTCCCAAGGAACAGATGGTCTTTTTGACAGGAGAATTTTTTTAGATCAGTTGTGATAGGACATGAAGTCCTCTTACAAATGAAAACCAATATTTTGTATGACAACACACACAAATCTAAGCTTAAAATTAATAGACAAAATTAATAGTATTAAAAACAAGAAAAAGAAACACTGAGAGGCATCATATCACTTAATAGGAATCAGATTGTGAAGAATAGCAGAATGGTTGACAAATAAACAAAAGTAGAACATAAAACCAAAATTTATAGTAGTTATATCGTTCAAAACCGTGGTGGAAATGCAGGAACTGAATGTTTCTGATGTTTATATTTATTCACTTTAAAAGTAAGACAAGAAGATAAATTATCATCTGAGACACATTCACCATGATTCACCTCATAACTCCGTACTGAATGTTTAGAAAAGCAGTGTCCACTTTAAAAGGTGATATTTTCACTAGAAAGTAAGTGGTCAGATTACTACCATCAGTAACAATGTATTAATGACAGGCATATATTGATCTGAATGAGAAAATAAACTTTCTCAATGAGAATTAATATTGACAAAGTTTAGTAAGACAAAAGAAAAAAATGCATATTTTTTTATAGCAGCAAGTAACTGACTTCAGTTTTCTTTAGCTTTTCATCTTTATTTTATAAGGATCAGGTTAAAGGACAGAACTAATTTAAAAGCAATTTTTCAATACGAGTTCAATATCTAGAGAGCTCAGGGATGTCAAAAGGGTCAGCAGCCACCCACTCCCGCCTGGCTGTGGGACATGGCTGCCCCTTTCTGGGTATGGGTTCAAAGGTGCAGCTGTACCCTGGAGAGATGCACGGAGGCTGACCAACATGGGCAGGGCGAGCCCTCAGCAACACACAGGTACAGACAGCCTCACATAAAACACAGGCACTTACAGACAACCTCACATAAAACACAGGCACTTCCTCCTGAAGTTTCTTGATACCCGCATATTTAATGTGATTGGCAAAGTTTGTTTGTTGTCACAGGCTCCATGTGTGTTTTGTGAGGTCTCTGCATGTTTTGGTTTTGGTTCCATGCTTTTGCCCTTATTTCCCAGTTGCCAGAGATCCCAATAAGAACTTGAGACAATCATCCTCAGTCTCTCCCACACTATCATCAATGAGCCTGACTGACTGAGCTTGATTCTCATCACTGCATCTTTCATCATTTGTCTGTCTTGTTTCCAGGCATAGCCCCACATGCAGCACTCCACTCCTTAGCCTGGCACAAGCAGGAAATTTTTAAGCTGTCAAATACCTGCACTGTTCTAGAACTCTGCCTTCTTGACTATAAATAAACACAACTGTATATCAAGCACAAAACAGAATGTGCCTCTTTTGTGTTCTGGCACTTGGTCTAAGAAATGTTTATTCCACCATGTAGTAGACAAAATATTCAGAAAGATGGAATATCATTAGGTTATACTGACATTGATATGCATGTCCTGGTGTAACTCCTGCGCTTGAGTGTAATGTACCCACAAATAGTCCCTGCTGGAGTACATTTCACCAAATACTTACACTTGAAGTTATGCAGTGCCATAACACAATGCAACAGAGACTAAATACATCAGTGGAGTTTTTGACAATATACTAGGATTAAAAACTAGATTGGATAAGGCCCTGGACAACCAGATCTAATCTGACATAGCTTTCAGTGAGGGATTGGATCATGGATGTCCCGAAGTCGTCTCCAAGAGAAACTGTAGTTTGATTCTGCTTGATGTCTGATTATACTCCATACTAGAAAAAGTTGTTAAGCAACTTTTATGAGTTTATCTTGTAATTTGATGGCTATTGTTAACAACATCAGGTTCTCTCCAATTATCTCATTGGTTACCATAGGCGGTCGCAATTTAGACTTTCTCTTGTAAATGTTGCTTGGGAGTTAGGTGTGTTACACAATGAAAAATGAATAAAGTGTTATTTTTCAGGGCCATAGTAATTTCTAAATCCACTGCGAGTCTAACCAATTTCTAGTAAATAACCTTAGACTTAGCTTAATCACCAGTTGGTTTTAGACCAAAGATTCATCGCTATTCCTCCTAAATGTAACTTTTCCACTTTACATGTAGTTAATCTGAACAAAGTAACCCCAGATAAGCAAAGCCATCTTGTGTTCTACAGTTTAAATAATAATTAAAAATGAAGGCTTATTTATGAAACAGATTTCTAGTATTACCTAGGGAATTATGAGCATATTAAAAGGGTCATTAAATCACGCTCAAGGAGAGATAGGTATACATATTAGAGCAATAATTTTTTCATGCAGAATTGTTAAACAAGTATCCTCTATGAACAGATTTCTATCAATAATACAGAAGGGTGGTCTCTTGCAGTAACCCGTTGCATTTACTTTCCCACATTGGTCTCTTTTTATGGGAGTGATAATTCTTTTGATTGTAAGGAAAGGAAACTACAGGTAAAACCTGTTGTAAGTTAAAGCTAATGTTAAGTAACAAATTAACTAAGACAAGGGGATTTTAAAACATCAGGCTATTATATTTATTCCATGTGGTAGGGCAAGTGTTTTGATCCCTGGCGTTTCCTACATCAAAGGCAGTTAAAAGAGCTACTTTATCACAGTAGAAAAAAAACAAAGGATGAGATGCTTCTGTGTGATGATACTTCTAGTGCCTCTCTGGGCCATCACTCAGGAAACGAGGGGGAGACTGGAGAAAGATATGGTTCATTACCGCCATTTGAAAACAAGGTATAATGGCTCCTTCTTCATCTCAGGTGCCTAATCCAACAATAATTGAACAGAACCAGGTCAATGAATATCAGATGTTAGAGGAGAAGCAAAAGATATGTCATAATAAGAAATCCTACTTTTCATTCTAAATTCCTTCTTCTTATCACACCCATACTGAAATATAAAATTAACCCTGATTTCTTTTTCTGTGAAAGTCTGCAAAATAGGGTTTGTAAAAGTGTACAACATCAGTAACTAATAGGAGAAAAAAAAACCCCAAAACTATTTAGTGTAGACTTAAAATATACAAGAAGGAAAAAAATTCACATGGGATGGTCAACCCGACATATGTTACAAAGAATTCACAGTAGATGAAATCTCATCTGATAGGAAAGAGATTTTGATTAATCCTCTGTGTTAAATTCAGGCTAGTAATTGATATATGCAGTTTTGCAACATTACAGAAGCCTGGAATATTTAAAAAGGAAAATGTTGAGGTAATGGAACCTCATTTGGTTGGTACTTATCTCCAATGTTTCCACCCATCTTTGTATGCCAGTCCCTTGTCTCATTGTAACATCTGCTTAAAAACTTAGTTTTAAGTCTAATTAAAGGGTAATGATTTTATAATAAAAACCACATCTTTCATTTCATGGAAATATTTATTTCATAGAAAAGAATGATGAAATGTTCCTAATAATTTCAGTTTTACTGTACATGTAGAGAAGACAGAGATATCATTTATTTCATTAAAGTGCTTATTTCTAGAGATTTTTGAAGTTGTGGAAAAATCTAAAGCCTTTCACAGCAATTAATTTAGTGAAAGAAAATTTTATACAGTAAATGTTTGCACTTTACATATATTGGTTCTGTGCATGTTAAATGTACAAATGAAATGTACCATGCCAAAAGTCTGACTACTAAATTACATTTTGTAGGAGAAGCTATAATTATGTCTTTCCTTTTTATTAATAACTACATGTGTTACTGAAATGAAACCAAAAGAAATTGTAGGAGCTATATATAAAGTGGATTAATTTAACTCTAGGTCTCTTTTGTTTCTCAGTATTTAACAATGACAGCAGTCCTAGATAGCTGTGACTATAAACTTTCAAGAAATTTGTTTAATTGCCTATTCTCTACATGAAGTAGAAGTTGTCATTATTTGTAGACTGTGACTTTCTTTGAAGGTTATTTTTGGGGACATAGAGAAAAAAAAAAGTATGTCCAGACACACAAATCACTTTGGTATTTCACACTGACATGAATTA
>VWZV01002638.1:0-23466 GCA_013397155.1 Irena cyanogastra | reverse complement strand
GAAATTTAATATGTTCAGAGTTGAATGTAATTGCTAAATGGTTGCTTAGTAGAATACCAACACATTTCTTCCCTACATCCTCCTCTCTTCTTCCCTTCTTTATTACTAGATTATATGGTAATTATAAGTCTCTTGAAGAGTTTAGGAAAAATTACGTGCTGATTAATTAATGATGGTACCCTCATGTCCATATATGAAAAGCAGAATGTCCATAACAAGATAGATGTTTTTATCCTCTAGCAATCTGAAGATGTAATAAGAGGATAAGACACTGAAATATTTTATTGAATTGAATGCTTATAGGAATTCCCTCATTCTAATCTGATTTTAAATTGTTCCATCTTAGAATTTCTAACCTTCATCCTGAGATCTCATTTATGAAAATGATCCTATTTCAGCACTGTTTCTCTTGTAGAGAAAAAACTCCAACAACAACCAAAAATTAAAAAAAAAATCCCAATCAAAAAAATGACAAACAAAACACATTTAATAAAAAACACATTTAAAAAAATCACCAGGAGCAATATTATTGTCTCCATTAAACACTGCAGCTAGACTATTAACTTTAATACCAGAAGATTCAAGAAGAAAATCTGGATGTACCATGTAAACTGATGAGCAAATATTTTAGACTAAACAGTCTGAGTAGCAGAACGTTGTTAAGAATATGAATATTACAATTCAGAGTCTGCTTGTCAAGTAGAACTAATCTTATGGGAAAATATGCAACAATTACAATTTAGTAACGATGAACTCAGTTTTTCACTGTGAGATTGGAATTTTCAGCTACTAGTTACTTCAGAATCATTTAATTTGTTTGCTGTTACTATGGTAGAACTTAATTATTGCATTCCACGCTGTTTAATATCTTTGATCTGGATGAAGGAATAGACTGCATCCTCAGTAAGTTCAGAGATGACACTAGGTTGAGTGGGAGTGTTGATCTGCTGGAGGGCAGGAAGTCTCTGCAGAGGGAACTGGACAGACTGGATAGCTGGGCTGATGCCAGCTCTTTGAAGTTCAACAAGACCAAGCTTCAGGTCCTGCCCTTGAGTCACAGCAACCCACACAGTGCTGCAGGGTGGGGCAGAGTGCCTGGAAAGCTGCCTAGTGGAAAAGGACCTGGGGATGCTGGCTGACAGAGGTCTAAACCTGAGCTGGGGTGTGCCCAGGGGGCCAAGAAGGCCAATGGCATCCTGGCCTGTATCAGCAGGACCAGGGCAGGGATTGTCCCTCTGTGCTGGGCACTGGCCACACCTCGAGTTCTGTGTCCTGTTCTGGACTCCTCACGGCAAGAAAGAAGTTGAGATGCTGAAGTAGGTCCAGAGAAGGGCTAAAGAGATGATGAAGGGTCTAGACTAGAATTCTTGTGTGGAGCAGCAGAAGGAGCTGGGGTTATTCAAGGAAAGAAGGCTGAGGAGACCTCATTGTTTTCTACAACTACCCGAAAAGAGGTTGTGGTGAGATGAGTGTCAGTCTCTCCTTCCAATTAACAAAAGACTGGACAAGGTTTAGATTGCATACTAGAAAAAATTCTTCACCTAAAGGGTTGTCAAGAACTGAAGCAGTCTGTCCAGGGCTGTAGTTGAGTCACCATCCCTGAAAGTCTTTAAAAGACGTGTAGACATGATGCTTAGCGACGCAGTTCAGTGGAGGACTGGACAGTGTTGGGCTAACTTAATTATCTTAGAGGTCTTTTCTAGTATAAAAGATTCTATTCTATAGTTCTGATATGTATGGAGAAAATAGTGTAAACTGAGAAGACATTTCTTTAAGTACCATAATTAGCCAGCTAACAGCTCTCCAGATTTAAGCTGAATTAACTTTTAATTACAAGAATCAAAACTTTGTGAGAGAGAAAAAATGCAGAAAGTTATATTTGCTCCTTCTTCTGGGTAGAGCACAGCATTCCTGCTGTGCTCTAACTTCAGCCTCAGTTGAAAATGGAGTTATGAAGTAACTGGTGTTACCATGCCATACACGTATTTATTTCTTGCAAATTATTCCTTCCAAAAGAGAATATTCTTAGACTTTCTCAGGAAGTCATACCCATTTATTACTTTAGATTTCTTTGCCTCTTGCATTTGAAATATATTTAGTAATTTCACCCTATGGAGTTTGGTGATTTTTGGATTATCATGTAAAACAATATTGTATGCATAAAGAAGCAGAAGCTACTATCTTTATGGTCTTTAAAATCATGTCTAGTAATACAAAGTGGCCTAACATGAAGATATCTAGTGACTTCATAAACAAAAAGAAAAAAACAAAGAGAAAAAGAAAGTTGAATTACTCAAACTAATTAAAACCATAAAAATTAGACTACTTTTAAAGAGAACTGGGGAAAAGTAGGCAGGCAAAATTTGTAAGTGCAAAATATAGCGCAGTGCTGAAAATTGGAAATGAGGCAGTCAGAACAGCCTTCTTAAAGGAATTAAGGACAATAAAAACTAACATAGAAGCACAAATAAAAGAAGAAAAATGCTATTAAAAATCCATAGAAATTCTTTCAATGAGAACATACATAATCACTTTTTCTAGCTGGTATAAATAGAAAAACTCAATTGAAAAGTATTTCCAGTCAAGGTTTTAAGTTACTCACACTATCTAATCATATTTTTTTCCCCTCTATTTAGAAAATACAGGATTCCAAATTGTTCATTTCTCTAAGCCTCTTTTCTTCATAGCCACCTTATCCACACCTGTTACTTTCCTCATTGTGTTTTCTGTCCAGTTCACAAGAGCAAGGTTAAACACAGGTCACAAAACACACTCATCTCTGTTGGATTATGTTTTATTAGAAAAACAGAAAAGCACAGGAAGAACAAATGCCCTCATTCATTTTTCCAGCTGTGCAGCACTAGGAGTTTCATGTGAGGGAGTTCAGTTCCTTCCTCCTAGCCAGGTACCAACCTTCCCAGTTGGAAATGCAACCTGCTCACAAAGCTGAATCTAGACCATTTTTTGATGAACAGCAGGAGTGGTAGCTACTGTTTTCAAAGTAAATCTATTTAAATCCTTTCTGCTCAAAATATTCTTGGATATACAGTGTTGACTGCTGGCATTTAAGCATCTGAATAGCCACCAACTGTCATATACTATGGACATAAAGACCCACATGAAGATAACACACATAGACTTAATTTTTGTCTTTGAGTTTGTTTGAATTTCAAATCTCATACCAAATCATTAAAAGTTTGGTTAAGTCTTTTTTTTTAAAGCTCCTAACTTAAGATACCTAAGATTCCATGGGCTTAAATCAGAATGGACCAGTGGAACACTGAAATAATTCAAGTAATTCCATAATGCAAGACCTCAGAAACCACAAAACTTATTTTAACAGTGCAATTTTAAAGACTTTTAAAATTGTGGGAATATAGACATAGAAGGCTTTATCCACTACAGTATTCAGTCAATTTACCACAGCAGAAAGTTGACCTTGCTTTGATCTCTTTGATCCACAGTTTTAGTGCTTGTTCTTATCCATTAAATGCCTAAGCCATTCTGTTTCATTCATTTATTTTATTCCTCCCCACCCCGCATCTTACTCGTTTAAGAAAATGGCTACAGGACTTTTTTTAATATCTGCAGGTACCCATTTCATTTATATTACCAATAATTTGATCCAACTTTTTAAGGAAGAATTATATAAAAATTTACCAACTATTTGAGGGCTGTCATCAAACCTTATATAACAGAAAAACCCTCACATTATTCACTTATTAAATATTAGTCAGATAATAAGAAAAATGGTTTGGTTGAAATTCAGTGTCAGTATGTGGGGTCATGTCAAAGGAAAGAAAAAAAGGGATTTCCAAACACTAGAAGAGATTACTAAATCTTTATGAAAAATACAAACATCTCTCTGACACTTAACGATTATTTGGAGAACCATATTCACTCACTGCTGTTTAATAACAATGTCTTCAGAGTTTTAATGGCTATTTCTGCTCATGATTTTGCTTTTCATATGATTTCAGGAAAATCTCTAACAACAAAAACTGATTCTATTACTGTTCTTAGTATAGTGGCCTCTGCAAGTTCACTGCTATAAAGATACCACTAATCCTGTCAGCAAAGACTTAGGAATGAGAAATTCCTGTCAAATTTAGAAACAGGCATGCACACAGCCTTTCCACTTTACATGGTTGCAAATTAATCTCAATCCTAGGTAATTTTCTTTTCTACTCTCCAAGGTTTATGAAAAATAAGTTTAGTCAATGAGGAATTTAATGGTCATTTTCGTTGTTTTCATTCATGACAATATTCTATTTGTACATTCAAACATCCAAAACAAGATTATAGGTAGAATTTTTTGCATTTTTTCCAAGTCACCTATGAGCTGCTAATGTATTTCTGTTTTGTCCATCAGTGTGGACGGCGATCAGTCGCACTTCACTGTGCTGCAGTTGATTCTCCACGTCTCTTTTGCTAACATGGTCCCTTGGGTGTTGGGGCCACAAGTATTCATCTTCTCATGCTATGAATTCATAGACCAGATTTTGCTTTCCTCCCAACTTCTCCTGTATTTTATTTTCAATTTCTGTCTTTTTACATTGTTATTCCACTTAAAAACCTATTTTCTTCAACCTTTATAAAAAGCAATGAGCACTGACACCCCCACCATATATGTGACAAAATTTCTACTCAAAGCCACTTGCAAAACTGTGTGACTGCAAAAGCAGACAATAATGGTGCCTTCTGCAATCTCCTGTGCTGAGTTTGCTGTCAGGTTTCCTATGAAAAGTTGAGGTCAGGTCCTTCTTTGAAATAAATTAATAGATAATAACGTAAAACACATCATGAGCCAACTCCAAAGCCTGGAATAAAGGTATCTGGTGTTTAGATGACAATTGCAATGCTAATTCAACTTTAGTCAGCCTGAAGATCTAAATCACAAGTCTTCATTTAGCCTGCACCTGCAGGGATCAGAGCCCCAGACTACTGGATCGAATAAAACCTCTGCGTGGATGGGAGACTGCTCAGACTGCATTTCATATTTATCTGCAGGAGGACTTTCAGTAATTTGAAACAGTTTTCTGCCATTCTGAGCATTTTAGGGGATCAAATCCTTGTCTTAAACTTCAAACGAGTGTTGACTTGCAGGTCTCCAGTATTGTCTGGTGTGAAGAACAGACACTGTATAGTTTTATATAACTTTGCAAGGTAAGGCTAGACTTCAGTTGCCTCTTCTCAGGAAACAGGCCAGGAAGCAGGTGAGCTACCACACATCTCTGGCCAGATGTCTTTGTAGTCTCTAGGATAGTTTTTCTTCCAGGAATTACACTGTATGTTATCTGTGAAAGGTGTGGAGGAAGAATTACTTTCCTACCCTCAGTTATCTTCTGAGCTCTTTAAGCACCAATAACCATGACTTATACCATGTATCTGTGATATGAAGATGTTAACTGACACCAGAAGTCCATCCTGAGCCAGTTAAACTTGTGACACATCTAAGAGAATGTGAAATTCTGAAAAAAGACTTGAATTAATCCCACACCAAAATTGGGTTATTTTTCCTAAACCGAACCAATCCAGCCAATCTAGACAAAGCAAGGATTGGTATTTTTTTGCTCTTTTTCACACTTATCCTAATAGTACACTCTATCTGACATTTTTCTCCAAAAAGAAGGTAACGCTTTTTTTTTTTTTTAAATAAACTGAGACTGTGGCTAGAGAACCATTTTGCTAGGTTCCATTAAAACTGTTGGACATAAAAATTGATGTGTATTGGGTTCAGGTGTCCATGCGCCGGTGGGGCAAACTACTGATGTGGCATCTGTGAGGACACATAGACCTCTCCAGATTGTTTCAGTGGGCTCCAAAACAGACACACTGCTCAGCCGAGTCCATCAGTTATGCTTCTGCAAAAGAATGTTTAAGAAGTACAAATATTGCTGCACAGAAGATGTATGAGAAAGGAGTGAGAATATGTAAGAGCAACAGCTCTGCAGACACCAAGGCCAGCAAAGAAGGAGTGGGAGGAGGTGCTCCAGGCAGTGAAGCAGCCATGTGGTGATCTGTTGAGTCCCCTGCCCATGTCTTTGTTCCTCACTATCCTACTCTACTTTTTTGAAGGTAATAAGCTGAAACAATTTTCCACATGCCAAATCGTTTTGATCATGATGGTAAATGGTGAATGGTCTTTGTCCTTTTGTCAACTTACAAGAATTTTCATCTCATTTTTTCACCCTGTCTTAATGAGGAGAGGAAATGAGACCATAGTTTGCCAAGCACCTGGCAAAGAGACAAGATGAACCCACTGTAGCTTGGTCATACGCAGATTAACATCTTCCTAAGGAGAACGAAAAGATTTTTTTTTTTCTTGTAAACTTATTCTGCTATTATTGTATATGAGTATTTGTTTTTCCCAAGTGGATGCAGCAAATGAAAGATTAATAATTATGTGTGATAACTGAGGGCACTGGCAAGCTTCAGTGACCTAAGCTCACTTCAGGTTTGTGCAATTTTAATATTGTGCTCTCTGCCAAATATGAGTATTTCTTCTTCATTTATGTGGTTGGAGAATACAGTTTTCTCATTCATCAAGTTTTGATTTTGCTAATTAACTGTTTTCTGAAATAGTGGGTAGTTGTTTGTTTTTAAGCCTCCCTTCTCAAGGTTTTAAAATTCTCAGCATGTCTGATTATTTCAACTGTGTGTCTATAAATAACCATTCTCAAGTACACATGCTAGAAACCATTAATAATTAAAAAAAAAAATCTGAGAAAGCAAACAGAAAAATATGTAGTGATCATTTTCATTCTGTCAGTACTGAAGTAATAAATAATTCTTGCACACTTTAAAAATGAAACAAATACCTGAGAAATGTGGTTTTTTTCCAAAATGTAGGACACTTTTTTTTTCGCATAGAAACAAGTGAAACTAAGAGGTAGTGCCTACCTCTGAAAAGTGTGTAAGTGTTAACGCATTGTATAAAAGCAAATGCTTTAGTGTGTAGCCTATCTATAATGAGAGAAAGTAGTGAATGAAGAGTGAAATATATCATATTTTTCCAGCAAAAATAAGTATTGGAACTTTCTGACCTGAAGGCTGTATCTGAACTGTTATCTATAACATTCCATACCATAACATTCAAGAATTATATTTTCCAAGAATTCTCCAAGTCTAATTACTTTCTTGTCCCTAGAGTACCTGTAACATGGTTATCCATTGCCACTATATATGCTAGTGTTGGAATGTAAGGAAAATAGGAAAATTTCTGTGGGTTTGGTCAATGTTTGCTGCTCTGTAATGGTTCAGATTCTTCTTTTTTTCCACTGTGAGAAATGGTGAATAAACCCACCTTTCACGTCTCCATATTGTTCATTTTTGTCAACCTTTGTTTTTAATCTCCTAGCAGACTTCTGAAAATGAAAAAACCCAATTTCCTGAAGTTTTTTCATACAGGAGATCCATCTTTCTGATATTGTTTTTAATTCATGAAATGAACATACTTTGAGGTGTCAGGAACTGAAAATTAGAACCCTGTTACCAATTACCTGAAAACTTTTAGCCAAATACTTTTACTTCTGCAAAAGAATTACCTTCCCCTTCATCAGTTTAACAGCAAAATAGGAGACACTAAATTTCTGTTGGGTTTTTTTTTTTTTTTGGTGAGATTCTTTTCTGGACGTTTGAATTAATTTTTTTCTTTTAAATGAAATAAGACCTCATTTAATTTTTGACACAGTTTTGCCCAACGTTCATTGTCATGAAACAAAAGACAAATGAGAGGAGGAAAAGGGTGGTGGAGGACGGTGCGCTTGCGGCTGCACAGTCTTTTTCAGACTGACAGATAAAAAAATCACTCTACCCATGAGGACTCTCAACTTCCTTCAATGCTGTTCAGTTTCTTCAAAACCAACAGCATCAGCCATAGTTTCAGCTAACTAATAGTTTCAGCTCTAAACCCTATGACAGGCAGAGAAGGTAGTATTGAAGGAATTAATGGCTTTTGCAAGAAGCAGTGGAAGCGGTCTGGACTTTTTTCAAGAAGTTATTGCTAAATCTTCCACTGTCATGTGCACACAGACAAAAGGCTGAATTACAGCAGAGAACACATTAAGGAACAGAAACTGAAAGACAAGCACAATGTCAAGGCTGGTTTAAAAGCAAACACTGTCATAGTGTGAGGCAGAAGTTTAAGGGAAGAAATATATAATAAAGCCAAGAGGGAATGCAAAGGAGATGTTCAGAAGATGATGTGGGTTTGCATAGGAGGGACTGACAGATAGGAAGGCTGCCTTGCTCCTAGGCTGTTAGGAGGTGGTATGAAAGAAGACAAAGAGCAGAAGAAAGAGTTTTGTACTGAAGTACTTACATGTACTTCATGTACGATATCAATTAAATTCATATTGATAATTTCTTCAACAACTCCACAGACATTTGTTCCCACCTATCCTAACTCAGAAGAAACTGTAAAATTTACTATTTCTGTTCACAGCTGACCTGACCCTGCAGATATTTTGGTGCTCACAGAACTGAAACCAACTGAAACCACCTGAAACCGTTGGAAAAGCATCTATAGAGCTCAGGCTGCTGTCTACAGAGAGAGGTTATATTACGCTGAATAGATCACTAGCAGCTTTGTCCATTTATGGAATAATATATGTACATAATGAGTAATATGGAGTACATATTTGCTCACAAATGATCCCTGAGTTTATTGTAAATGAGAGAACAGTTCTCGGTCACAATACTAATGTGAATTTTCATGTAGTTCTGAGTTCTAATCCCCATAATATTCTAATGCCTTAGAACATCAGAAGTAAATCCTCTCATTATATATGCCAATTAAGAGTGAAATTTTTAGGGAACGCATTGAAATTTTATGTCTCACAGGTTAATTTTCTAAGAGTCATGTTGGCTTTTTATATATATCCTGTAATTCTTTCAATTGGCCATGCATTTACAAACTGTTTGACTGACAAAAATTACAAGTAAAAACACAGAAAAATACAGGTTCATTAAACAGACGCTTTCTCTACTCAGTCCTCTG
This sequence comes from Irena cyanogastra, assembly GCA_013397155.1. Taxonomy (NCBI): domain Eukaryota; kingdom Metazoa; phylum Chordata; class Aves; order Passeriformes; family Irenidae; genus Irena; species Irena cyanogastra. Next base: position 14,465 of record VWZV01002638.1, on the reverse strand, counting down.
TGAGATTAATCTTTCTGTGTCAAGTGGGTCTGTAATTCTTTTTACTAACTTCTCCCAGTGAAACACATATCTCTAAAGATCAATGCAAGGAGAGCAGCTGTGTCTTACTTACAAAATGTAAAAATACATTCAATCTTATGCATTTCTGTGACGGTGGCCAAACTTAGATATCTTGACAGCTAGCATTTTTAAGCATGTTTTACATGACTGATAATTTTTGTGATCACCATGTGATGTTAATGCTTGAGTACTATTAATATTAAACAAAAATCATGTTTATTTGGAGGGAGAATTTTCTGGAAAAGATTACTGAAGAAAAAGTCACTGGGGAAAAACAAACAAACAAACAAAAAACAAACAAAAAGACCCTTTGAAACTTTTGAAGAAAAGACATGTGAAAATAAAGGAAAATACAAGCAACCAGAATTAGGATAACAAATCTTCATGTTAATTACTTGGTTATTGTAGCCTACTGATCAGATATCTGTTCTAATAGCACTTGTTATAATAAATAGTAAAATAATAGGCTTTATTTAGAATAAGGAAAAACTGGACCTATTTTCAGGTTTCCTTCACACACGAAAATTCAAGAAATCAAGAAAATCAAGATGCATTTTTTTATTAGATTATGTATATAAACAAGGGGAAAGCAAAGCTATGGCTTCTAGATTCGGCAGGTGCTTTTGCAAAATACATTGTCATTGTGAAGGATGTTTTAATGTTTGTTATCTTATTCACCTTTTAAGAAGCAGAAAAGTGTTTTGCATAGGAATGAGCTTATTGGATGCTGTTATGTAAAGCAATGCATAATCTCTTCTAGATCCCTCTGTTCTGTCACAGAGAGTAATCCTTTGCTGCTAAAGGGAGTTCTGATATTCAATATAATTAAGAAAGACACAAAAGTGCACAATTATAACTAAGGATTCCTTCCTCTCCCCTAGCAGGAGGACACTATTCATTTTGTTCAAAACCTGAACTATTTTAATTGAGATTCTGTCTATTTTTTTCCCTTTTTCCTCAAAGATTCCTGCAGATGATGACCAACTTCACTCATGAGGTACTAATTCATCTTCTGTGGTATAGGGAACACTATATGCTGACTGGCAAATTAGGAAACATCATAGCCAGGACCCATTCAATTACATTTTTCAGAGCTCTCTAGGAGGTAAGGAACTTTAAGGGAATGCTCACTTATGCTCTGTCTTGGTGTGCTGATGGAAATAAATATAGCCATTCTGTTTAGCAAGGAAAATGAGCACACTTCATGTCTTTTCCAATAAATTATTTGAATTAGACTCTGTGCTGACAGAAAGCAGAGTGAAAGAAAAGCTGAACTATTCAGTTCTGTCAGGTCCTTGGATATTTTGCAATTCAACTGCAGAAGTCTTACTCTACTATTATTACAAAGAATTCAGAAATATGTCAGATACCAGTTGCTGAATTTCTCTCTACGTAAGAAAGAAGAGCAGGAGTAACCTCATTTAAATAAAACCTTGTCTGTTCTTGAAATCTTAAGGTACTTTCAGCTGAAATCTTTCTCTTAGTTTTCATGCTATAAAACTTTATTAAGCCTTTATAAATCTATTATTATTTCAATTGTTCTTAAAAATTCTGAATTACTTATTGATATTAATCCCATTCTAGGTTTTGTTCTAGTGATAACAATGAGCTGGGAACCTCAGGAACAGAAATTACTTCATCAACCAAGTTCATAATATGAAAAAAGGGAAACTTAATCAAACTTAAATTAGGGCTACCACACAAATACAAAGTACCTGCCAGAACTGAGACTTCCTCTGAACTTCAAAGGCCCTTTGATGTCATACTGGTAACATTCAAACAAATGGTTTAATATAACAAGAAGGAATTGCAATCTGATTCAGAATCCAAGAAAAGCGTGGAGAACTTCTAGAGAATTTTCAAAAATGACAGAACTGTGAATGGAGTTTACAGCACTGGCAAAAATGGGGCTTCTTCATTTTAAGGTTTATAATTTCTAAGGTTTTGTAACATCTCTTCTCTCCACATCAACTTCTTCCAAAATTGAAGGAGTAAATACTTGCCTGATTGTAGTGTGTTAGGAAATACATCTCACAGTAGAACAGATAGGGTGTGCAAACCTCTCTTTGCAGTAACACTGGTAGTGGTTGGGATTGCTCTCAGGCTTCTGAGCTTTTTGATACAAAGTAGTGGTTAGGGAAATCGCTTTTTATTTTCTTTTTTTTTTCATTTGTTTACTGTCTCCAGGAATTACCAACATAAATAAGCATTATTTGGGTTGTGACGGACAAATAAATATGAGAGTCCAAATAAATACAAGATTTTTTTCAGGTTTTTTTAATATTTTAGATTGCTATTCCAAATGAGCATGTCCTATCTTACTTGTCAGTATTAAAATAAAGTGTTGCATAAATAAAACAGGTTAAAATTTTATACGTAGTTTTATGAACGAAGCTTTTTTTACTACTTAAAAGCCCAATAAAACCTAATTTTCTTATTCTGTAATGTATATTCAGTGATATTTGGATGTTAGCCACTCAAAGAAACAAGCTAAATCTTAAACTGTTCCTAGTCTCTTTATTTTTTTCCTTGTGCAGTTTTTATTTATTTTTCTATTGACTATGTAAGGCTTTCATCAAAAAAAAGAAATTTGACTCTACTTCAAACAGAATTTTAAAAATGCATATCAAAAGACCTGATTGATCTGTTTTCAAATTACTGTATTTTTTACATGCTTACATAGACTCTGTATGGTCTACCCAGACAAGGTGAAGCATAAAACCAGAACCCCAATAGTGATAGATATTTTCCATTCTGTACTACATCTCTCTCTGTGAGGTGTTGGGATTTTTTCAGCTTCAATGACCTTGCTCAACAGCTTACACTGTAAAAGACTCAGCATTGCCAAATCTAGGATTCATTTCAGAGAAACTGAGATATAATCAGATTTTAATTCTGTACTAAACTGAACAACATCAGCTGTCATTAAGGTATCATAAAACTCGTCGTACTATCTTTGACAGAAATATAATCAGTGTAATAGTGAAGGAGTCTGGTTTGATTCCAGACAGGTGCAGGTATAATTTAATTTTCTGCATCCACTAAAATCACAGTGCCAGCTACAATTTTTCCCTGTAAAGCCTTTCTGATTTTCTAATAAAAAATACAGTAGTTGCATAGTAAATTTTCATCATATTTTTGGTTGCAGGCCACCTATAGCTGTGTGTATCTACATATGATTGGGGAAGATAAAAATTTCCATGACAATTTAGGCTAGCATTTCATCTACTGCAACACCCATTTTTTAACAGAAGACAGGTGAGATGTGAAAGAACTTGATGGGGCAATTTAGAACTGTATAACCTGTCAGTAATTCATTAGCTAAGTGGCTTAAACAGCATGAAACACAGGGTGGCACAATCAGGAGGTTGCTGAACCCTGTGGCTCAAAAGGAGGGAGGCTGCCACAGGTCCTTTCTACAGGGCCAGCCAGAAGTAAAGGTGCAGGTGTACAGCACACACGGGCTGGGGAGGACTTTGTTCCCTTGACTGAGGTGTCCCCACCTACTGGGCGACTCTTCAGATGTCAAGATGAGCCTATATCACACAATTTAACAAATATTAAGTCATTAAGTGAATCAATTCTTACTAATTGAATCTGCTAAGACAAAGATTTCTATTTCATTGAATACTTCATTGAAGTATTGCCTGCTCTTATAAATTTTAAAATTCTGATTTTAAAGGTACTTACAGTAAAACATGTAAACATGTTTTGTTAAAATAAAGATTTCTGAATCTGTTCTTACTCTTTTGTTACTATATGTGTGTGCCCAGATCAGCTATTATTTGAGCCCTCCCAAACCTAACATAAGAAATATCATTTAAAAGACTTTAATAAATAGATCTTTTTTGGACTTAAAAAAAACACCACTGCTCTCTGTTTTTCTATTGGTCTTAGTTGAAAACCAAAAATGTGTAATTTTTTTCCATTTGGTCAGAAATCAAACCCAGTTTCTCTAAATTGTTCTCTTCACAAGCAGAGAGCTCTTTCACCATCATTCCTTTAAAACAGAAGGCAGCAGATGTCAGGGGAAGTAAAACCCTGGGAGAGAGTAGATATCTTGTAGATACTGCAGAGAGGATTTCAGCTTGATTTCCAAATTCAGTAGAAAAGGCACACAGTGAAATGAATTGAGGGTAGAACAGGTCTCCTTGTCAAACAGTCAAGTTGATGATGCACTTATTTCCATTTTCTTAAACAGAATTTTTGTTTTATCCTTAATTCTGACAGATAGGATTTGCCCAAAATTTTGATTTGGTACAGCTACCACACACAGTAACTAAGAACAAATACAAAAGGTCATATTGCTCTCTGTGCTCTGCACATACTCTGTACAAACTTATGCCATTATAAATGTTCTAAAGATATACTATTTCTCATCTTTTAAAAGATCCATTGCAGCTAGTGCGCTGCAAGCTGAGCACTTTCAGTCACTAGTAACATAGTTAAAAGACTAGTTCTGTTTTTCAGCTGTGTTAAATATTTCCATGCAACAAAAAATTAATAAAATTATTTTCCAGGAAGAATATCTTGCATTAGTAATCATGTGCAGCTATTGATATTACTTTTCATATTGACAGATATCCTATTCTATTCAAAGTTACACAAGGTGAACCTTGCGCTCACTGTAAATGACTTTCCTATTCACGGGCACTCAGGGCCTGTACTCACATAAATCTTGAATTTCAGACAAGCTTTTGCCTCTTGATGATATGACACAGAGCTCTGCTGGTTGTTTTTGGCTACCAGAATGGCTTGTGGCATACAGGAATTTGTATCACCTTTTTTCCCATGCCATGCCATTGTCAACATGTGGCTCTGCAGCAACATTACATAATTTTTTTCCCTCCTTCTTGTTTCTCAATTTTTTGGTTATTTATCCTTATATGATTTTATGGTTTTGGTTTCTTTTTAAAATCATCATTTTGAAGATATGTTATCAAAGTCTTCTGCAAGTTAATTAAATTAGCCTTGTAAGAATCTTTATTTGCTTTCAAAGCATTGTCTAATGGACAACAGGTATATTAGATTTCATAATACTGACTTGTCTCTACCATGGGGGCTTTGTTACCCTAACTTAATATTTTGCAATACCAAACCCACAGATAACTTACTGCAGCTGGATGAATAAATAAGTGGCCTAAGGGTCAGATTGTCTACAAGGACTTCTCATAACAGTTTGATTTTGAGACCTTTATGAAGACAGCCTTAAAGTCACCATTGTCATCCAGACTTACCTTACTTCAACACGATGGAAGATACAGCAAAGGAGCATGGTAAGACTTAGAGAAGAAGATTGTAATGAAGATCTTCCAAACAAACAATCTCAAGATTTGACTTCTGAATTAGACTTAGACTGAGTCTTTTTCTCTTCTTTGTCTAGAATTCCCACGACACACCCAAGAGTATATAATTTTAGAATTCACAGCAAGACTTTTTCTTCCTGTGTCATCCTCAATTCTTAAATTGTCTTAAAACAATTTAGGAGGAGCTTCCTGGAAACACCCATGGTATTACGGCTGAATGGTATTATCTTACTCATTAGTCTTAAATCATGCTGTGACAGCTCTGAAGCTCTATTCCTAAATGCTATAGTTCTTACACTTTATTTGGCTATTGGTCTAATGTCTCAACTCAACCTAGATTATTCAAAATCTCTAATTTTACCAAGACTGATTATTTTGCCAATGTCAGTTACTGTACAGAAAAATGAGCTCTTCATATATCGTAAAGCTCATGAATCTGGCAACAACAACTTTCCATAGAGATCACATGAAATGCTTTTGCACATAAACACATCAAGGAGCACAGTGTAGCAAAAAAACCAATCCCAAAACCATGAACTATCTGATTTTTTTTTTGAGTTTTATCACATCAGTTCCATCTTCCACGCAAGAAAATCACAATTTTCTCTTGAAGGCAGAAGTTTTTTGACAACACTACCCCTCATTCTAAAGAATTCTGAAAAGCTGCTAGCAACGTAACATGTCACAGGAGACAAAATTTGGTTGAAATAATGAAATTCCTTTTGCCTCATCTATGATGATCAAACGTGGAAAGAAACTCAGTGATTTCAAATCACTGTAACTCCTGCACAGAAAATACTTGAGGATTAAAATTTGGATATAGCTGTAGTGTACCCCATTTTCTTTATATGGCATATGAGGATCATGCACAATTATCTGTTTTCAGTCCTCTGCATGGGACCATTTGGCTGAGGACCATTTGACATCCTCTACTGACATCACATCGGTAGTAGGTGCACATCTTCCTATTTGTTAACTGAGAAAGAGAGTCTGGATCATCTGAAACAGGAAGACTCAGTGGAGAAAACATGGAAATCAGAAAGGTACTGGGAAGGGCTGCATCACATTTCTTGTGAAAGGAAAGATTTTTGCTGGCAAGAATGAAGTATTTTCTTTGCCCAGCTGAACTGTTTCCAGAAAAAATGCAGTTTAACATGTAACTGCCACATCCATCTTAATTGTGCATAAAACCATTCCATGACTATAAAACTGATAAAAAATAATTTATTAAGGGGAGTAGCACTATGTGAAAAGGGAAAAACCTCAAAGAAACATAAGGAGGTTTTGGAATTTCTTCTGTTTGTCTCTGTCAGAAGAGTTAAAATTTAGGAAACTGTGGAGATAAAAGGGAATGAAACCTAGAAATCGCCTGTGGCTTACACCTACCCTCTGGTTGCAGAAGTCTTTGAATCCTCAAGATTCTTTTTTTTCCCCCCATAGTTCCCCATCCTCCAAAACCCATATGTCTTTGATATTACAATATTCAGTGCTAGTGGGGAAGTTTCTCAGCTTCTTTCAATTGTAAAACATCAAAGGAGAAAGAGAAGTAACTCATGGAAAGGTAGATTAATGTCGAAAGGAGCACTTCTCCTGAATTCCATAAATTTACCAGGAACCCTCTTATTAGAACTCACATTAAAACTGGGGTAAAATGTTGCTATCTTGGGAAAATAATTATTTGATTTATCTTAAGTCAGAGAGTGAAATTAGTAAGAATAGTCTGAACTACACATTTATGCAGCAGAATTTAAGCATGGTTGAAAGATATAAAGTGAAGGAGAATAGCAGTTTAGTCATCAGTTTGCAGTGAGGTGAAGCTTCTCCAAGTACGCAAATGTGGGCTGCAGACAGCGCAAAAAACATAATATATGTCTGGAAAATGATGAAATACTATATTGCTTGATTTCTGACTTTACAGTTCATTTCTCCATTACTTATTGCCAAAAACTATGAGAAGACAATTTAAAAAATGTGCTGGGAGCAGGGACTGGAGTGATTCAGGACTTTAAGACCTTTACTTTGGCAAAAAGATTAAAAAGTAAGAGAATCGCTATATAGCTTAAGCAGGTAAGTATTAGGAGAGGAAATTAATTTTTATCTTCCTGAGTCACACGTAAAATCACGTAATGAATGAAGGAGAAGGTTTCACTAAAAAGGAAGGATTGAAAAAAGTATATGGTACACACCTCAAAAATTTGGATAATTTCATTCTGTACAAATATTCAGTTGCTATTAAATGTATTAAAAAAACCCATATACACAAAACTGAGGATTACTAATGATTGGAGTTGTAAGTTTTCTATGTAATTCTACTCTTTGCAAATAAAAGTAATTGAAAAAAAGGAATCTGCATAACTATCCCAGTTAAGATGGCACTTAGACACAATCAAAAGAATAAAAGAATTTATTCATCAGTAGATTTTATTTATCAATAGATTTTTTTGGTCTCATTCTGACAAATTTTCCTTTTTATTTTTTTTAGAAGAAAAATATTCACAAGTTTTGGTAGTATAGAATATCTTGTCAGAGATTTTAGTAGAAGATGCTTCCGTGTGCAAGGTATTAGATTTTATACATGAGCATAAAAATGTGTGTCTTACATGATTTTTTTCTTCTACAATTATGTGATTTTTATGTTTTCTAAAACTGCAAAACTTATGACAAAGACAACTTTACAAAAACAAGTCAAATGTCATGTAACGCAGCATTTCAAAAAGCATTAAAAAAAATCTGTGACTTTTAATACATAGGTGAATAGAAATATGTTCATTTTCCACAAATAATTTGAAAGACAAAAGTTGCTTTCCTAGGAGATATCTGTGTATCCAGTGTACAGTTAGTGTTCAGATACTTTTCTGAGTAGAACCTGAAAATTCTTCATAATGTAAAACATAAAGGAAATATTTTCACCTATAAATGATTAAATTATTTGGAATATGAAAATGATCAAAATCAAATGATCTTGTCCTTTGCTGAAAAAAGCTCCAGCAGGCATAAAAATTAATGCTGTGTTACCTGATGTAACCAGTCCTGCAGGAAAGACATATGAGGAAAAAAGAGGGGAAGTGTCCTAGAAAACCTTTCAAATCTTGCCAGGGTATATTTGTGTATGTACAATTGGGTTTATACTGTGATAATCTCTTTTCTTTAAGTATAAAATACACTACAGTGGTACTCACTATGACACTTATAAAAATAATACAACACTTATAAAAAAAAATATTGTTTTCCCTCACTCTGTCACTCTCTGCTTGAGTGCCTGAACAACTCCACTGTATTCTTCAAAATTTCTTTTAGTATATACTGGTGAACAGAAAGTGGGTGATTCTTGGGGACAGTAAGAGTGTTGATGGTTCTTTGAAAGACCAGCAGCAGTGTTCATCTGTCTACTGGAGACAAGATTCCTACATAAGTTCTGGTTACAGAAGTATCTAATGTGATTTTTTAATTTTTTTTTTTTTTAATATTATTGGCCTAGTGAAGATAGTGCCTGTAATTTTCCTCATGTTTGATGTTTGTGATTTTGATTTTTGCCAGCTTCATGCTAGAACTGGGCAGTTGATTACAGCCCTATAGAGCAGAAAAACCCTGTTTAGATCAAGCGGCAAGTATACCTTGAACTGACAGAGAGAAGCTTAGACTTTAACACTAAAAGCTGTTGTAACTCATCTGACTCCTTTTCTTGACTCAAGTCACCTCAGGTCTAGAGCTTCTGGTTGTCAGGAGCTTGAAGACCTACCTCAGAGCCCTGACACATTTTCTGAGACAAAGCAAAATTTGACATTTCAATACTCTTTTACTTAGAACCAGAATATTATTGGTAATAGATGCTAAGGTGTGATATATTTACTTCAAATTTATTCCAAATCCAAAAAATCGAGATTAATGTAACTTAACCATAATTCATTCATGTATCAATATCTATTAATTCAACTACCTATGAATTTCGTGTATTTAAAACAATGTTTTCATTCGTCAAAAAATTAAATTTCTTTTGTGTGATGAACAATACAAAAGAATTTTTAAAAGTTACAAGAAAATCTTGTACAAGAAAACAAAGTAGCACGGTACTCTTCTAGAAAATAATATGTAAGGAAAAGATCGGGTAAAATTTACATTGCATTCTTCAAAGACCATCACAGCAAGTAAGTGTCTTTTTTCCAAAGGCCCACAGAAAGTCTGAGGAAGAAGCTGCCCTATGATTAAAAAAATGAGAAGGCTCTCTGCTGTCTCAACTAGATAACAATGTAGCAGGAATTATGCAACACTTTACATAGAAAAATAGCTACAGAGAACTTCCTTCACAGATCTGAAAATTCTGGCATCAATTTCTTAATGAGATCATTCCCTCCTGATCTGGACTCAGGATCTCAAGTTTTTCTCACTGTAATGAAGAGGCTGTGGGAGAAAGAAAAAGAACCTAAATCTGATACCTCAGAGCCCACTAGACCCAAAGCTAACATGAGTCAGAGACACAGGCAGTTTGTTGTTAATAGAATATCTTGAGATTTAGAAAGTGAAGCAAGGGAACAGTGAATGCAGAAAGTATCAAAGAAATATTAGTAAAGTTGTCTGACACATGTTCTCTTTACTCATTAATTACTTTGGTCACACAGTCCTCTTTTTACTATTATACCAGCTTCCCATGGTTTAACTCCAGTGTAGCAGGTTGACCTGCTTTATCACTCCCCTGCTTTGCAGGACAGGGGAGAGAAAAGGTAATGAAAGTCTTGTGGGTCAAGACAGAGAGACATCACTCAGCAATTATATGGGCAAAACAAACTCAGCTTGGAGAAATTAATTTCTTGACAATCAAATCGAATTATGTGAAACTAAATCTTTAAAACCCCATTCCTCCACCCCTCCCATATTAATAGGATCAACTTTACTCCCCATTTTCTCCAGGGTGCTAGTGGACAAGGAATACAGACTGCAGTTTCTTGTTTCTACCACTGCTTTCTCCTAAGGGTAGAAACCCTTCATATTCTTCATGCTCCAGCACAGGGACACTCCCACATGAGACAGTCCTCTATAAACTTCTCCAATATGGGCATTTCCCACAGGCTGCAGCTCGTCAAAAACTGCTCCAGCATGGGTCTCTTCTATGGATGCATCTCTTCCAGTGTTGTACGTCCACAAGGTCACAAATCCTGCCTGCAAACCTGCTCCAGCATGGGCTTCTCTCTCCAAGGGGTCACAGGTCCTGCCAGGAGCCTGTTCCAGTGTGATCTTCTTCTGGAGTTCACAACCTCCTTTGGACCTCCACCTTCTCTGGTGTGCAGGAGAAAACTTGTGGGTTGGTATAAGAATAGTTTTATAGCTAAAGCAAAAGCCATGTTTGTGAGCAGAGCAAAACAGGGAAATGTATCCTGCTTCCCATGGACAGGTAGGTATTCAACCACCCAGAGGGAAGCAGGACTTCTTCATGCCTAACACTTACTTGAGCAGACAAACACCACCACTCCAAACATTCCACTCTTTCTCCTTCTTCCTCAAGATTTGGATACCAAGCATGACACCACATGGTGTGGGATACTCCTTGGGCTGGTTGCATCACTTGTCCCGTCTACATCCCCTCCCAGCTCCTTGTACATCCCCTGCATCCTTGTTGGGATAGAATGGGAAAAGGAGCAGCAGAGGCCTGGGTTCTCTTTGTGATGAGAACATCCCTGCGCTGTTAACCCTGTTTCCAAAATCTGAAATACTAGCCCAATAGCCCAATACTAGCCACTATGGGGAAAATTAACTCCATTCCAGGAAAAAACAGCACACATCTCCATTGGGGTATTTATGTCTAACTGTCTCCACCTTCTTTCTTGTAAGACTATACTGTAACACATCACCCTAGTTGGTCAGCCAGGGAGAGACGTAAGTTTACTGTCATGTTAGGTCTGTTCAGGATGGATCTCCTGCCATCTGGGAGCAGTGTGTGCACAAGTGGTCGGTTAAGCACAACTCCTTCACTCCTCTAGGCTGAAAATGTGTGCCTTCACCTATATCATGCAGCAAAAAGTATCATTCCCATGCAGCAAAAAGTATCAATCTTATTCAGAAAGCTAATGTCACCATGAAATTATGCAAATTAAGATTAATCTTCTTTTTATAAATAAATATTTGTAAGTTATAAAAATGTGTGTTTTATGACTATTAAAAACTTATCCAAACAATCCTTGCTTAATTTTTTCTCCATACATTTTAAAACATGTTTTACCATACTATTTGGAAGTATGGCTTTTTGACCACTACTTTGGCATCATATGAAATTCTCAAAAATGATCTTGAAAGTTTCAAGTGTGTCTTGATAAAAGTATGCTCAGTGTCATGGGTGAAAAATGCAGGGCAGGTAAATCTGGTACTAGTGTACAATGAAAATGGAAATTTATAGTGTCATGGAACTCTCCTCTGCAATCTGAATAAGATTTGTACCTTTGTAAATAGCATACTACTAATGTCAAATAGCACTTTATTTTGGTTACGACTGTCTTATAGGTTTATTGGTTGCACTCTGGAAATATGAAATCTTTCTAACTTGGTCATAAACTTTTTGCAGCATTTTGAAAAATACCACCCAGCCTGTTGATTGGCAAAATTAAGATACCACCACCCAGTTAGTTTTTTTTGAGTCAGGAGCACTGTGTTTTCAGCCATGTTTTGATACAAACAGTCCTTCGACACCTTAACATCTAACAGCGTGAGGCAAGTTCACCTCTGTGATAAATTGTGGAGGTTCCCACTTTCGAGAAATGAGAGAGGGAATATTTACTGTTAGCAGAAGGAGAAAAAGTTTTGACAAAACCCACAGTATAACAGCACAGCACTATGTTCACCTGTGCTGGACTCTAGCTGACATTGAATTAGTCTTGAGATTGCTTTTCATAGTTGATAGGAAGTAGGAATGCAAAGCTTAAATTTGTTTGGTAACATAATCTATGCTCATATGCTTGCTATAATGCAAATTCTTATGTCATCACAGCAATTTTGAATGTTTTTATTAATAAAAGATAAATTTTTATTAATAAAAGATAAATTAAGAAAAACCAAAAACACAAACACAAAACCAAAACGAAACAAGAAAACCATGACAAAACCAAAACCAACAATAAAACAGAATAAAGTATTGTTTGATTAGCTTTCTTCGTATGGTATAGTGGACATTATGAAAAACCTGTTATGCATACTTACCTTGTAAATAGATGTGTGAAATCTCTGTGAAGCAGAAAGACATTGCAGTAGGTAAAACACAGAAATTGTAGAAACTCTTGTTTCAAATTTTTTTTATATCTAAATTTTCATCAGTGACCTGCAGGTTTCTCTGAGGAAGAAAATCCTTCTGTCTTATTACGTTCTTTGAAAATTGTTTTGAAAGCTGTCACTTTATAGTGTGTCCTCACAAGAGTAAAGCTCAACTCTATGAGAAAGCAATATTGCACAGGACCTCTTTTAGAAATGTTTATATCTGTTTATAAATCCATTTCCTTCTAGAGGCCTTAAATGAACATTCGAGTTGAAAAATTTAAGAATACAAATGTATCTACACTTCTGCATACACAGAAGTACAGACAAAATTCTTTTTGTAAACATATGTGTGTATATATCCAATCATATAAAGGTCTACATCCATTCATATACATATACATATGGTTCCTTCCAGCTCTGCATATTCTCAGAATCTGGGACATATAACCCCTGATATCAAATTTTCATGCTTTAACAACTAAAAAACTAACCATAACTTCAAAATTAATTATAGAATTTATTGTGTGGGTTGCATAAAGCAGAATTGAGCATAGATAGATATGGATTGAGATTAATGATGGTCCAGACATTTATCTCAGAAACTGTCCAAAAATGTCAGTTGAAAAGAATAAAAGTTTAATGATATAATAAGTATCTGTGAGAAGAAATAGAGAAAGCTGACCACTGCTAGAGTTCAGTTATGACTTTTCATCCTTATAGTTACAAATTTCACTCTATTAGCTATAAAACACCACTTTTAACCAATTAGATATCCATGAACTATTTGAGACAAATTCTCATGTCCTTGTGTGTGCGTACTGTAATTAACTATGGATTTGAAAAATGAGCACCTGTGCCATTCAGTTATTTTCTCTCAAGAGTTTTGCCACTTTCCAAAGCCTCATAGAATCAACAGTGTAGCTGCTGCCATTTTGGTAGCTAAAAGATTCATATAATTAGATAGTGATGAACACCACAGTGAATTATAAAGAAGTTAATATTTGAGATTGTTTTAAAGTTGTGATTTTGCTTCCTCTCTCTAATGTCATGATAACAAAATTTCAAGTGTCCCATCTAAACTAACTGAGCAGTGTCTTCTGCTGAAGTTGTGTGTGTCTGACCATTATTTCTAGGTGCAGTTAATGGTGGACATTCAAGACTACCTGTCTTGAATGGCAATATTTTCCCAGTGTGCCTTCTCATGACAAAATAAGAAAGTAAATTAAAAAAAAGGAAAAAAGGTTTCTTTTATTTATGATCTATTATTTTTAATATGTCAGAATGTCAGAATATTCTCATTTGAATTTGGTATCCAGCTCCCAAAGGAGAAGAAATAAACATATCAGTTTTTACCTGTTTCTCCAGGAATGCATTGTTTTTCCAGATTATTCAGAATTAATAGGTGATACAGACTTGATCTAAATCTCTCTGGTGCCTCAGCAGTATAAATGTCACAATTTTTTATGTGTTTTATCATATGAATTTTATCACTTTAATATGAAAATGGGTCATTCTCCACTAACCCACTGACAAAGCATGACACTTTTGCTATCACTGTTACCTCTGTAGTGCACTTAAATTTGATTTATGAGAACGTTTTATAGTATGTTTGTCCTTAGGAGGCAAGAAATGAGATATAGAATACTAATGTGAATTGTTTAAAGAAAAAAGAAGAGAGCAAAATAAAAACAAAATAATCCTGAATACTTGCATGGATTGCCTACAGATTTAGTTTCAACAATAGAAAACAGAAATTAGCAAGAAGAGATTGTTCTGAGATGTTCTTAAAACTGCTGAATAAATAATGGAAAGAGATGAGAAATTAAGTTAAGTCTCTGTGCTTTTAAATACAAGACTAAAAAA
>VWZV01002629.1:128181-169502 GCA_013397155.1 Irena cyanogastra | reverse complement strand
CTGAGGCACGACCAAGCTAGAGCAATTGTGGCCACACGTCTCCATTACCAACACTCAGCCATGCCATCACTAGGTGCTGAGGTCAACCCTCAGGGGTTGGGAAGTTGTGAAGTGTGGCAAACAGACATCACACACGTCCCTGAATTTGGCCGCCAAAAGTATGTCCATGTCTCTATCGATACTTTTTCTGGCACAGTCTGTGCCTTTGCCCACAGAGGGGAAAAGGCTGAGCATGTAATCAACCACCTATTGCAAGCCTTTTCAGTGCTGAGGGTCCCTAAAGAAATCAAAACTGACAATGGCCCTGCCTATATTTCCAAGGCCCTCAATGAGTTCCTGCAAGGATGGGGAGTGGAACATAATTACGGCATTCCCCACTCCCCCACTGGTCAAGCTGTGGTTGAGTGAGCCCACCAGTCACTCAAAATGGTCAATGGGAGAGCAGCAGAGGGCTAACACCACAGGAGAGATTGTGTAAAGCTCTCTTCACCATCAGTTTCCTAAACTGCTTCTTTGAGAGCATGAACCTCGCCCGTGGTCAGACATTTCTCCCCTCACATCAATCACAGGCTCCAAGAACATCCTCCTGTGCTGGTTCGAGACCCAGAAAGTGGTAAGATTGAGGGGCCATACAAACTGGTAACATGGGGCTGTGGGTATGCCTGCATATCCACGTCCCTGGGACTACGGTGGATCCTGCAGAAGTGGGTGAAACTGTATGTCCCCAAGCATCCCAACAGACCACCGGACCAAGATAAAGAGGTGTCAGCAGCAGGTGTGAGAAGAAGAGAAAGGAAACACCTAGGCGGAGAGGGAGACCCAGGCTCCCCTTTTTACCCTGACTTTCCCTTGTTAAATATGTTTATCGATGATTTTGAGAGTTATGTAACCCTTGTTGATTTTATCCTTCCCTAGATAAAAATCTATCCAGAACATGTCATTCATTTTGTGGGTCCCCATTGTCATCGTCATCCTGTGGCCAGCCTCGGAGGCATGGATCATCCCGCAGCCCAGAAAAAATGTGTGGCAGAGACCCTGGCAGAGACCCTTTGACAGGATTACATCTGCCTGTTGACAGCAGCAGCAGAGAATCTGATGTCCACCTGCCTAATGGGGATCCCATTGAAACCTGAAGAGTATCCCCCAAAATGAACAGAAATCAAGGACAATGCCAACAACGGTAAATCCCCAGCTCGAATTGCGCACCAGTCTCTCCTGGAGGTCCGACCCACTGCTACCAATCCCTTACTGATCTGGAGAGACTGGCAGCACACACTACCCAGAGCAACACAACAGTTTTGCTTGCTTTCTTTCAGCATGCAAGGCAGAGATTGTTTGGGCATTAATGTTTAATAGTGGTTGCATTGCAGCTGAAAACAGAGGCGATTACAAGCAGAATGAGTGAGTTGTCCTGTTCTGCCACAGGATTCCTGAATGGCCTTGTGCAACTCACGTCAGTGAGGGTGGAAGAACAGCACAGTTCTAAGAGATGTAGAGATAAATCTGAGCATGTGCAAGCTGAGGCATCTTCTGTAGACACAGATGAGAGTCCAGCACATCTCAGCTAGATTCACAGCACCGTTATACAGCAGACTGTTCTCAGGTTCCCAGTGCCATCAACTCTACCTTTCCCTCAGGACTGCAGCATTCTTCTATCCAGAAGACTTCCTTTTTAAGTAAGATGAGAAATACATGGCCTAACCTGATTGGATAGCCCACTCTTCCTTCTGTGTCTCTTGGGAAGTATCTTAAGGAAGGTGACCAGGAGGCCAGCAAAAGCCCCAGTAATGAGCTTCACATGATCATGACTAAAGCTCCATTCAGACCACACAGATAAGTTCTTACAGACCCACTTATTTTGTTACAGATTAATATTGATCTTCTGTGTAAGTGCTGCCTGTGCATTCTGCAGTTACAGGAGCTTCTTTTTCTATGCAGCTACTACAAACCACTGTAAGTGTATGCTGTTAGGAGCCACCAACCCCTTGGCAGTGGAGTGAGAGGCAGCGATGCCGACACCTTCCAGAAGCGTCTCCAGTAATGAAGCTGTAGGTGGCACAGGCACACGCACACCCAATCACTCAAGCACTCACTTCCAGTAGCTCTTGTAGAATCACCAACGACAAAGAAGTGGGAAAGGTCTTTGTATGGAGTTCTGAGCAGGGAGTTTATTCCAGCCACACACGAAAGAGTCCAGGGACCAAAGACAAAAGAACAGTGGAGGCTCCAGGTTTAAATACAGGGGACAAGGTGGGGGGGCAGAGCAGTGCATCAGGGTCAATGGGCTGAGGGCTCAGAGTGATACAGAGGCGGGACAAGGGGTGGCAGCCAATAGGGTAAAGGGGGCGGGACACTGCGGCAATATGGGGCCAATGGGTAGGCAGGGAAAGGAGAACATTCTAGGGCGTATATACATAAGGAAAAAGGGGTGGAGAGGCCAACAGGCCAACCAGGGAGGTAGAACTGGGGTACATTTGCATATACAACAAAGCATCCTGGGAGAGGCTCTCCTCAGTCACCCTGAACAGGGGAGATTTCTCCAATATAAGGTTTGTCTGTCCAAGGGACTATAATGGACCTTTGTTGTGTAGGCCCACCAGCCTCCACAGTATTCCATCCTCTCTTCAGCTTTGTGAGCCTCTGTCTTGGTTTGAAAGACAGGTGTCTGTTAAGGAAGGCAGGAGACTCCCTTAAAATGAAAAATGTAAACCCCTTTCCTCTGAATTATTGTAATTTTGAAATTAAGGGGCTCTCAGGCAAAGATATGGGTATAGGAATAACAGTTCTTCATTAAGGAAAAAAAAGAAAAAGATAAAAATAGNTTGGCTTCTCCCCCTGGGTGGAGCATCTCCCAATGGGATGATGTAATTTTATCAGTCATCCAGTGACACTCAATGGCCCATTGACAGAGGATATTTCCTGGAGGGAGGATTGGTTGTGGAAGAGAGAAAGAAAACTGCCCCACCTGGTTTTAATAGGTAGCCCACTTAACAGAAGATAACTCCCACCTCTAACAGATGGCAATAGAATACACACCCCTAGCCACATCTTGCATTTGCAAGCTAAGACAGCCCCGATTCATCTAAGTTGCTATTCTACATATTACCTGGGTGCTCCGTTCCACGTGGGGCCACAGTGAAAGGGAAATCCAGCACAAACTGGGTGAAAATTCTTGGGAAAGTGATAGGTGTTGCCAGCCATTTTTTGGTTGCTCACCCAAATACAAGAGTCTAGCAATTCTCTATGGAGACTAATTTCTGTCTAAACAGGTTCTAAGATACATGCTGGCTTATTGTTGCATAATGTGGCCACTACAAGGATTGTAGCCAACAACAGTCCTTTATGGTGGCTTGAAAGAAATGACCAGGTACAGAGTAATCTTACGCCCAGTTTGACCCAGTGTATGGATCCAACCCACTGACTGCAAAATACTTTACTTGATGAGGAGTCATGCAGACACTGAGCACACCCAAAGAATATGTTTAATCTAAAAGATGTGTGGAATTTCAAGCAGGCAAGCTGACTGCTTGAATGCCAGAATAATAAAGATGGTTTCAGGCCATTTCATTCTGATCTAAATATCTGCCTTTTATGAGAGCTCTTTTAAGTCCAGAAATCAGACTTTGCCTTTCTTCTTGTTCGTCTTCGAATACAGCCGTCATTTCAAAAGGCATAAAGAGGAATGTATCTTGTTGATACTTTGCAGTTCTGGAAGTGAGAAAAAAATGCTGTCGTCATCACCGCCATCACTAATCATTTTTATTTTTATTTTAAAAAAACCTTAATAAAATGAACCTTTCTCTTTATAGAAAACAGAAGCAGAACAGGAAAATGGGCAAATGTTATAACCTGAAGCTGTCACAGCATCTCTCCTGAGAATTTTTAGTCTGCCAGACTTGTCACAATCCATCACACTGATTGCTGTGTCACCTTGCATCTTGAATGAGCTGTTCTTGGCAAGAAAAAGCTAAACTTTCTTCCCAGGCTTTGCAACCCCTTTCCCTGCAACAGTGGCAGAGAGATGATGCCATTTATCTGGGCCTTCAGCAAATGAGGAATGTCTCAGAAAACAGCAAGTGTTTAGTTAAGCAGCAAAGACGTACAGCTGAGGCCTTGTTGTCTCTGCCATATCATAAATCAATTTCTGATGGCCAGTTTGTAAAGTGGCCATCAGAAGTGGCCATCAAAGTTCTTTCCACTCTTCTCTTTCTCCTTACTCTGGGAGGAAAAGGTCTGGCACATGGGGCTGAAGAACCAGATGCTGATGGGCTAGATATGTTTGCCCTGCATGAGATAGAATTGGGAGCTAACATTGGGAGAGGGCAGGTGATATGTAAGACATGGCATGGTCATGATGAGGAAAAGAAAGAGAAGAAGCCAGGAGCAGAGCTACTCTTTTTAGTTAACTATTTGCTTTCACAACTAGCTTATTTTCCCTTGCTGGTGTGCTAGCAAACAAGACACATCCCTTCTCCCCTACAGCTGCCTTTAAAGAAGGAAAGAAAACTATCCTTCTTTTCTAGATTAGGAGAAATTAATGTACTATAGGAAAGGCAACTCTGCCATTGTCCCATAATATATAAAACCCATCAGTATTTGGAGCAATCAGACCATACATGCACAGAACATATAGATGCACTAAATATTCCTCGTAACTGTTTTGATATTATGAGACCACAGGGAACCGAGCTTTGGAGTTAAACAGCATGGAGCAAATCAATAAATATTTCAATGTGAATTGCATATCTAAAGGCTAAAAGGCTAACGCCTTCTGCCAAGACACAAAGCAGTGGCAGAGGATGGAAAATTTCTTACTTTAATTAGTTTAAAAACAGTGGAAGATTATGAGGATTTCTGGATGATTCATAAATGCAATGCTTCTTTTAATCTAGTCATTGCAAGATTGAAAAATGAACTCCATAGGAATTTTCCTTTATGCTCTGAAATGGGTGATTTCTTTTTAATAGCTGTTTCAACTATCAAAGCAATCTCTGATTTTCTGACCTGGAAATATCTGACCTGCCTTATCAAGAAACAATGTCTGAGACTGATTGCTGCTGCTGATACTATTATTAACTGACAGCAGAAAAGCTGGTGAGAGAAAGGAGTCCTGGCTGCTTAGATTATATGGGCCCCAGGTACACACATAGTTTCTTTCCAGATTGTCCGGTGCATCTGGATCAGACACATCTCATACACTTGTACTTTCTCACCAGAAACTCCCTTCTCTTTACTCTTCTTCTTCACAGTTAGCCCATTTCTTTTGGATATGCCAGGGAAGATATTCTGAGTCTCATTCAAAACAGCTAAGCAGGTTCGCCTGAAACTTTCTTAAGCATTTAGCCAGAGCTACACAACTGGCACGGAAAAGTATCATCCTGGATGCTGAGTGTATAGAAAACTGCTAATTGTGTCAGGTGGGATATCATGGAAAACATCTGTCCCATAGCACACCATTCGCTTTCCCAAAAATGACAGAACCAGTCACCATGATTTGCTTTCTGTCCAAGCTCACTGTAGCTCTTTTTCTTTGAAAAGTATATGTCAACAAGTGGCATTTCTAATGACAAGACAGTCAGTCTATTTGAATATATTTGTTTCACTGAGATCCTTAGAACAGGGTCTGCAGGAGGAAATGTCTGGGAAGTACCAACCTACAGGTAAGAAGTGCTAGACTAATATGGTGAAGTTACGGTCTTAGAACCTCATTACCAGTAAGTTTGTGCATATTTGCACCACTGCTGAAAGAGGTTCAGTCAGATGGAGCACGCACATTTGTGGGCAGCAGAGATGTAAACAACATAGTAAATTTTGTCCCTAGTTTTGTGGTAAAATCTAGGTACCTGTCCCCTTGCACGCGCGGGGGTTTCCCAATCAGTGGCTGGGCAATGACGAGCCCGGCAGCCGAGCCCAAAGAGCCACTGGCACGTGGCAGTGAGGGGCGAGTTCGGGCTTGCTGGCGGAGCGCTTTGCCTGCATGGGATCTGGGGCAAGAGCAAAGGAGAGGCCAGAATGCCTGCTGTTGGGAAGGACTTTATTTCCCCCAAATGGGAGCAGTGGCAAAATGGCCCTGAGCCAAGCTCGGAGAGGGGTTGTAAAGAACTCAGTACCTGGGGGATTGAACCTAAGGTAACCAATGGAGGGACTGCAGGGGAGGGATGAGGGTCAACAGGGGCCAAATGGGAGAAACCCAGGGTTGGAAGGAGGTTTAAGGGGCAAATCACCTGTGAGGGTTTGGGTGATTGATAGAGAAGATTCCTGAAGAACCTGGGCAGGGCTGGGGTGATGGACAAGGGTGAGAGTAAGATTGACAGGAACATATTTGGGGAAGTGGGGAGGAGAGGGGAGACTGACACCTCTGACTGACATATCATTGGTGGGAAACTTTGAGACAAAGAACTTGGGGAAGGACCCACTCTGAGGGGGATGAATGGGTATACACAGGAACAAACTATTCTATAACTGACTAATATAGAAATACCTCATTAGAGCAATCAAATAAACTCAAAAGCAGAACACCACAGGTACCTTCTCCAAACTGTGACACTAGGGAGTCAAGAAGAAATAAGATGGATGCTGTAAGATTCATAATACAATACTAGTAGTCCTAGTATATATCCTAGTATATATCCTAGTAGTCTTAATACTTCGGAAGACCTGGAGGTTTGTAGTCTGTTCTCCCTCTTTTCCTTTGTGATTTCTGCTACCTTTACTTACCTCAAGCCATTGAGACCAGTTCTAGGTGTTGGCAGAACATTCCTTTATTGTGACTGTATGCAAGATAAAGGAGACAATGCCCTATACACAGTATTGAATTCTGTGTACTGAATCAGAAGGGAACTGCACAGCTGATTTTCCAGAATTGCTGGCAAATGAAGGTAAAATTTAAAGCGCTGTGCAGATCTGAAAGCCTCAACAAGTTAGGACATCATCGTCTGCCTGTCTGAAGCAAGTCTGGGTGTCCTTGCTGTGCTGCGAATGAGTTTTCTTGTGTAGTAATTCTCACAACACTGCCTGACCATTTCTAATAGAGCAGGAGTAATAACCTGGAAAAGCCTCCACAAACTGAAAGGTATATAAGCAGGTGAGAACAGCATGTCTCAAGTGCTGGTCTCATTCTGACCTCTGAAACACTTAAAACTGCTTGTTGCTGGTTTGGGGTTTTTTGGGTTTTGTTTTGTTGTTTTTTGTTTTGTTTTGTTTTTTAACTGGGATATGCTATTTGGGCCCAAATCACACTTCACTAATAATCCAAGACCAAGTCTCAGAAGGATAACAATTCACTTTCTTTCTGCCTGCTCTCCCTGGGACTCAGCAGGCAGGTTCTAAGCAAAGTTATACTTTCGTCTATTTGTTCTTGCTAGCAATAGTAATAGAAAGGTAGTTATCACTGCCATAATCATTTTATCCTCTCAATTTTTAAAGAGGAGAGTGAAATCTTTGCTGATGGACTACATAGCTCATGGTTTTATCAGCACGGCTTTACCACAGAGCAGAATCTGGCCGTTAAACCTAAAGAAATTTGGGTTTGGACAACACAGCTAGACTAGACCACTGCCCCAGTCCCAGCCTTTCCTGCCCTCACGCCCTGGTGATTTTGTGAGTAACTATTTTCCTCCCCTCAAATGGAAAAATTAACAAAAGAAAGAAAGATACAGAGAAAAAGGAAAATATATTGTAATAAGAGCTACCAATTATTTTGAGGTTTTGAGGGTGTAATGACTGCACATCAAGCACACAGTTCAAACTTCTTGGACATCCTCAGCTGATATTTATCCCTTTTCTCATGGAAAAATATCACCTGTGCTGAAAGATAGGAAGCTAGGAACTGCTGTAATAGCTCACCAAATGTATGATTAGTAGCAACTCTTTACCTTGACAACAGGATGGGATGAGAAAGAAAAATCATCTGTGTGGGCAAGATAAACCTCTGCAAGCAGCAGTATACTGAGACATCAGCATCCTCAGTCTCCCTCCTACCAGCAATGTGAAGGCGCAGACTGCAGACACCTTCTGCTCAATGAATTACTAGGAAAATCTATGGCTTGCTCAATCTTTGCACTTTATTCCCCCTGCCATAATAAAAAATTTATAAGTGAAGTATTCAACATGTCAAAAATTGTGCTGGGGTATACTGTGTTAAAACGTCTCCTTTTTCTTTCCCCAGATTTTCACAAACAACCATCCAGTGCACTAAATTAGGAGACTTGAAAGGATAATCTCAAACCTCACAGGCTGACATTATCAGCTGCTCACATGCTTAATTATACATTTCTTATTGCTTATCAAGCTTAAATGATCTCTGATGTAATAAAAAACACATAAAAGAAGGAACCATCTATTTCTGTAAGAACTGGGTTCAAAACTGACTTACTGTATGACACATGTAGCACTTATTTTGAAAAGAAATTTTCAGAAAATGACACAGAAAAATGTGCAGTAAGGAAAAAGCATAATTTCAGAAATCCCTCATTGTTTAAGTAGCAACAAAACCCACAAACTAACTAAACAAAATCCCAAGTGAACACAAAAGAAAGGGAAGAAAAATAAAGGCATTTAGACTTCAGAAAATAGTTTTTGATTCTTCTGAATTTCATTTTTTTTCTGCCCAGACTGAAAAAATGTTATGCAGTTTTTTCAGAAATAATCTGAAAGTTTTGCATTAAGCCTTCTCAAGGTGTTTATATTGCAACAGTGAAGTAACTTCTGGCAGAACTGGCTGAGCCTGAATCTGCTCATCTCAGATATTTCCAGAGAGCACAAGAAGGAATAAACCCTTTATACTTGAACTGAGAGGTAAATTAATGTTTCTCTAACTTGTAGTGTCTTTGAACTCCACAGATCATCGGTACCTATTTTCTACTGTCAGCTATAAACTGCCCTAACCCTCTGGCCAGCTACTGCAGATTTGGCCTGTGGAGGAGGAATTTGAACAGTCAGGTTAGGTCATCATACAGCAATAACAAAAATTGGGAACTGATGCTCATTCCCATGGACATTCATGCAACAGGGTTAAAATAAGGTGGGCCTGAAAATTAATCAGTTCTCCATGGCACAAGAAACTGAAAGTAGTTTTAATACAGACTTCACACTGGTTTTCAGGCCCTATACAGTTAGAACAGTTAATGTACCTTTTCTGACTTCTCATACACCAAGCGAAACAGGTGCAACATACATTCATCATCTTTCTTGATTTAAAGCCTTCCAGTCTTCATGTTAACCCTTAATCACTCTCTTTTGTCTGTAGCTCTTAACTGTAGAATATGGCCTGTTTCCCTGGGTTTGGTTTGTTTTTAGCACTCTTCTCCTACTCTGCTTGGAGTCAGTAAATTACCAAGGGTAGGCTTTGACATGACTCATTCTGTGTCCTGGATGATCTAACAGATTGTAAATATGAAGATTTTTGGAGAAATACATTGGGGAGATTGCGCCTGGATGTTTTTATCATTAAAAATATCTCTACCTTGTGGTGTTCCTGTCCAACAAGGCAGACTTTTATATGTAAATCTTTCCCTAAGCATGCTAATGAGATACATAAAACTGCCTCCTTCTTTTGAGCAGCCAGAGTCCATGGAGAACTCCCTGCTTCAGCTCTAAGCTATGAGCCCTAGAGAATGCACTAACATATCCAAATGAGCCTTCATCTTTATGGAATACTGACCTCTCCCTTCCTCACTATGTAATAAGCTCACTTGCAAGTCCTTCTAACTACAAGAAAAGGCAGAAAAGATTGAAGACATTTACATGTTTTTGAGTCAAGACATCTTGATTAAAAACTGCTATCTATGTCTTCTGCTTATTGAGCATTGCTAAGTGTCACAGGTGCTCCAGTAGTAACACGAGAAGTTTGGCTCCTGGTATGGACACACCTTAAGTGCTTTGTGCAAAAAGCATGACCGGAGAGGGATGAATGTGCATTCTTGAAGGAGTTGGGATAGGTCAGCAGACATTCCCAGTGCTCTTGGAGCAACACAAAGGCTTACTAGGTATCGGTGAGTTTCTAACACAGAGACAGGCAATCTACCGTAACAGGGTTTGGAAATCTGTGTGTTTCAGTCTCTGATTTTATGATTTTGTCTGTAGGGCACACCAACCCACCTTCACAGAAAAGTTTTCACCACACAGGCTCTGAGCAATGCTTACTGGAAGCTGAGATATGCTTAACCTTGCCAGACAACAGGCTTTTCTTCTGTGAGGGGATGCCCAGAGAGCTACATATCTGGTCTGAATGTCCATCACTACTACTGCAGGCCAGTGCTGTCCACTCTTGATGGGATCTGGCCAGAGGACTGTGGAGTCCTGGACCGCTGTTATGATCCACACAGATTGGTTCACCACTTTTTAAGTCTGCTTGCAAGGGCTATAATCAGACTTAAGCTCCTCACATCAAAAGACCAAACTAACCCAGTAACGACTGTGGGCATGTTGGCCCAAAGTATGGGTCAACAAGACTCACATCATGGCTCTGGTTATATAAACTCTCTATGCCAATGTCATTCCCCAGAATGACTATACCTCAACGGCTTGAGGGGTGCACAACTGTTCAGTAATGACTTCTTGCACTCCAGGAGAATTTGATATCCAAACTACCAATTACACTGCCTTCATGTGGGTAAGGGCTGCTTATCCTTTTTAATATACAGGCAACCAGACAACAGCTACATCTGATTCCCCCACCTAAAACAAACCTTTCTCAGACTGTAAGAGCTCCAGGACATTGTACTGCAGTCTGTTATGTGCATACAAGTAGCACAAGACTCTCAGCTGGAGTAGCCAAGGAAAGGCGTACAGGGCATAAGACAAACTTCTTGCTCATGAAGTGATAATACATCCTTAAAGCTCCTGTGACAACGAGGCTGAGCAGCATAAGTCAGAGAGACTTATGTCAGGTGCCTCACTGGTGTGTTACTCACCCAAAAGTGCACTGCATATCCTAGCCACTATCATTAAGAGGGCTGACAAATGGAGTTTTGAGAGCAAAGAATCCTTTCACACTGGGAGGCAAGATGATGGTTGAAAAATCTTTTTCTAAGTTTGCAATTACTGTCATAAGCGAGGACTCTATGTTGTAAATATTGAGACATAATTGGTAAGACAATAAATATTGAGACATAATTGGTGAGAGTAGGGGAGAGTCAGAGTACTCACATTTCATATTTAAAATGCAAAAAAGAAAAATCCTGGAATTGTTAGAAATTAAAAGGTAAATGCAAGTCTTGATCCCTGGAGACAGCAGTGGAACAACTGGAATTTTAAAACAGAAACATCAAAAGCCATGATACAGAGAAAAACTGAGTTTCACAAAGCATAGACTTAAAGGCACATTAATTAACCAAGAGAAAATAAGCAAAATAACCTAGCCTTTAAAGGAATTCTACAAGCATGAGAAAAAGCTTTAAATGCCTCTATTACAGAACTTGTCCAAGAGAAAGGCAAAAAGAGAGTAACATTTGAGAATCTGGCTGACTAGAGCAGATGAAGCCCTTCTCCTAGTTCTCTCCTGGTCATCAGTTATGTCAGTTCGTGCGCAACTGAAAGGTGTTCAGGTAGCAGGATAAGGGGGATATAATCTCTCTAGCTGAATATATTTTGAAGAGGGAATGAGACAATTGTTTGGTGTTTGTTAAGCAAACAATGATCACATGGTTGCAATCAGCAACGTGGCAAGACAGAGCAAAATATTGCACCTTATTTCTCTACCACAAATAATACCCAGCTTCTGAAATTTGAGGAGAGCTGAAACATTGTGGAAATCTTAAGGGTTAAGTTATCCAACACTGCCCACACAAGCTCTTCTTTTAACATAAAAATGACCATTTTTGGTCTAAACCAAAGGACCATTTATCCCAGCTAGACTGTAACCCTAGAAAAGAGCAAATGTATTGAAGAGAACAAAACAGGGTAAACATGCAGCAATACTCTTCTAATCACAAGCAATTTGCAGTTCAAGGACTTCCCCAGCTACAGGAGATGTTTTTATATTTAAGAGGCCCCAATTAATTTCCTTCTTAGGAATTTGTCAAGTTGCCTTCTGAATCTGTGTGAACTTTTAACAGTCACAGTATCCTGAAGCAAGAATTTATAATGACGAATGATAAACTGCATAAAGAACAAAAGAAATCTTTCTGTTTTGAAATTCCTTCCTTCTAATTCATGTGTTGCTCTGTAACTTTGCTTTGAAGGGACAGTAAATAGTCCAACCCCATTCACCTTTGCCACACCACGTAAGAACCTACAGAACCATGCCATATACTTTCTCAGTTTTCTCTTTGCCGTGATGCAGTGTATTTACTATTTTCTATAGCAGTAGAAGTTTGTTCACTCATTTCCAAAGCCCTCCAATCATTCCCCTTCTCAGTACTGTACTTTGCACTGAACAGATCCTATGCAGAGCAGGGACAAATGGCATGCTTCTTGGGCACAAAGAGCACCTTACAGGTGCCTGTGAATTGTAGGGCTTGGGTAGACAGGAGTGAGTGACAAGGTATCCAGGAGCTCAAACTTTTACCTGAACCCGGACCAAGGGAAATATCGTTAAGTAGAAAGAAGAGATCCACGAGCAAGAGAGAGATAGGCCCCTGTCTTGTCCCTTTCAGTACTGTCCCTTTCAGATCTGTAGCAGATATGTGGGTCTGCTTTTAGGTTGGTTTCCTATTGGTAGAGAAATTGTGTATACAGGATCAGGTATTTTCTCAGTTTAGTTAAGGAAATCCAGTACTGGAACAGACACAGTCATAAATGACACACAGACTTCTAGAAATGCCCATCTGCTGTCTCTCACTTCAAAAAAGAGAGCTGACAACTTCTAAAATACTTCACTTCCCCCCTCCCTTTTTTTTTTTTAACCCTAGCTTTTATTTTTTGAACTTTCGGGACCTGATTTATTAGACAAATTCTCAGACTCAGTGACATCTCCGAGAACCCTAGAAGTGATGACTGCAACTGCTGACAGCTCTGTGAGAGTTGATATTTTCTCTTAAAGCTGCTGAACTTCTATTAATATATTAAAAAATCCAATTTTACACAGATTACAATATTATCCATCCTTCAGGATCATAGCACAGAGCCAGATAACATGACTCAACAATATCTAAGAGCTCTAAAGCCATAAGGCAAATAAAACTAGGTTGATGTCTGTAAAAGTTGCAAACCATAAGCCAGTCTTGTGATCTCATGGAGAAGGACACAGGTTTGTAAATTTCAGCTTATCCATGCATCCAGCTGAGTTTCAAAGCTATGAATAAACACTTCCTAGAATAATAGCTGAGAAAAGCATAATTGGCAGTGACTACTGTATGAGTACAAAAGAATATATCAAGAAATATAAAAAGATTTTCCAGGTGAGAACTGTCAGAGTCTGAAAATGAAAGGGCAGTGCCAAACCCATCTTTTCTAGGACAAATTCAAGTATATGGCTTATTAAATTCTCTCACAGCAGGAATGCTCAAAAGAAGAAAAATCAAATGAGGAACACTGTCTGCTCTAAATGGATGAGGAAATTTAAAGCTTTGCAGTAATGTCTGTTTTAAAAGAGCAAGTGCCGGTTTATGGCAGCCACGAGCAGAGCTGGATCATTCTTTCAGCCTGTCTATGAAGCCTGACCAGTACATGCAACCAGAAGAGAGCTGTTCCTTCCCTAGGTATGAGTTGTTTCTCAAGAAGAACGAACTGAGCAACATGAAACAGCACCAAACATTATGGGCGGTATCCAGGCTCGTGTTGTGCTCTTTAGGAAGGGCGCATTTAGAGGTACTTTGCTCACTCAGGGCTCCAGTCTCCCAGGTACGTGCATAGCAGTATCTGAACAACTGGCCACTACCACTGAAGGCAAACCAAAAGAAACCAGGATACATGCTGGGAAAGCCCCTCAGAGCCAGGCTGAGAGCTGAAGCACTCTGCTTCTGCTTTGTGCTAATGATCCAAAACTGAGGGTATTCCAGAAAAATATTGTAATCCTGTTGGTATTTCAGCAGTCTATCTGGAATCTCAGATGTCTACTTCAGCATGTGAAGAATAGATTTGAATTCAGATGGGCAGTTTCTGAGAGATTCAGTTTTATCCTGTTCTTTGTTCTGTTTTCTTCTTTCTCGTCTAGCTTTTCTCCTATTAGTCTGCCACAGGTAGATCACTCTCACCTTCCCACAGACTCCCAGACTCCTGGGAAAAGGCTCTATTTCTTAGTCTATGCACATCACCACAGTGCTACTGGTTGAGTCAGAGAGTATATTTAAGCCAGTGAGTCATCCACAGCTCTTTCAGGAGGAAATTTTTTTCTAAGACTGCTATTACTGACACAAGCTATACTGTGACTATTGAGACATAATTGGTAAGACAGGTGAGAGTAGGGGAAGTCCCTTATTATGGGTCATAATAGCCACATTTCTAATTGAAATGCTTTAGGTGAGGAAGAACTTGCTCTGGAGAGAATAATCCTAGTGCACTGAGTGGCACTTTTCATTTTTTTTTTCTCAAGATTTCATTTTTTTCAACATCCAGAAATGCCCCTCATCTTTTTAGGGATTGTTGACATGAACTGGAAAACTGTGTAATGAGTTTGGTTCATTTACAGTCACATACAAAACTAAGCAGAACTAAATGACTTAATTATTCTTAACAAAAAAAAAAAAAAAAAGAAGAGAAAAAGACCCCAAAACTATGCATAATGTCAATTAACAACAAGTCTAACATTCAATACACTTAGAAACATTTTTCTAAATGATAACTGAAGATGGGCATGGCAATGTGTTAAAATTTACTCCACAAAGTTATTGTGTGTTTGCAACTAAAAATGAAAAGGAGCCAGCATGTTTCAGAATCCTTCAATAATAAATATTCTTCTGTTTCTGATGCAAGTGAAAAAATTTCTTCATAGAGAAATTTAGTCCAAGGTAAAATCACATAGGACAGAAACACAAAACAGAAGAATGAATTAAATCAGCAAAAGTTTCCAACCTGCAGAAAAATCCTGTAGTGATAAAACGACTCACCAAAATAATATGACAGTAATTAAAAGAGAATATAACTGACAGTAATTCACCGTAAAAATTTCCATATCTGTTCATATGCAGTTTCAAATAAATGGTTGTTCTTTATTTCTTTGCTGAGCAGGAAGGTGTCATAATTGACAGACCGTCCCATTAGGTATTGTTCCCAACTGTCAGACTTCAGGAAAAGGTTGCACATTATCACACAGAACAGTAAAACTCAGTTCTTTAGAAAGTTTTTCAGAGAAAGGAACAGGCTTAAAATTAAAAAAGAAAGAGGCTTTTACAAAATTGAAGACTACATCTTTCAATCCAGGCTAGCACTTAAGGCTTTCAATAGAACAACAAAAGTAATTTTGACCTTATCTTTGACTGCATCCTTGGAAGACAGCTAAAGAAATGAGTATGAGTCAGCACATAGAAATGCATGTGTTTTCTAAATTCCCAGTCACATAAAAGAAAGAGGAAACACAATTGAATCAAAGGAAAGGTACCCAGTCAGATCAGATGTGGGGCTGTTAAGAGATGAATAAAAAGTAAACTTGCATAGGTATCTCTAAAAAAACAATAAAAAGAAAGTATAAGGCTATGAAAACCTGTTTACAACCTGTACAAACAGCTTGCTTTCTCTAGACCTTAACAATTGGTTCTGAATAGATCCAGCTCATGAATAGTAACTATTCTTCCTAACAAAAAATTGTACACTATAATAAAAGTTCTTGAATTTCACCTTTTGTGCAGCATCGTGGCATAAAGTTCCTGCAGATTCCAGGGTTCAAATCCAGCAATGCTCTAGAGAAATCAATCCACCTCAATCTAGGGAAGAAAAAAATCTCCATGAATATATGGCTTATGAAATAATGAGAGACTGAAATTAAATGGCAGTTTCTCTCATTAGTATCATTTCTTTACCAGCAGAAAAATCACACAGAACAGGCCTAATGAGGACCTAGTTAATGCAGAAAAGTTGAAAAATATGAAGCACCTGAAATTAATTAAGAAGTAGGATGGGAAATGAAAACAGTAGAGGTCAGAAACAGGTTGATCAGCATCTCCTCTCACTGACTGAGCTTTCTTACCACAAGCATAGTGAATCTGCTACACACTGTCTGTTGTTTTGTTGAATAGCACAACCCTATTTCTGTAATTTACAATACCTTATCAGAGCTTACCAATTTTTATTTTTTTTTTTTTAGTTTAGGGGTCACTTTTCTCGCTCTAGGCATCACAGATCTTTTGGGTCATGGATCTTCTAGGGTTTGAGTGCCACAAAAATTCACCTGTACATTTCAGAAGGAAATTGAAAGCCATCTCAGGAAATAAACTAGTGGCATACAAAGCATTAAAAAATGTTGTGTATCTTTCCTGAGAAATACAGTTGTGTACAGCTTTTGTCATTGAAGTATTCTGTGTTCAGTTGGTTGGAGGAGATTGTATCCTACAGTTCTTTATTGAAGTACTTCCCTTAAGTTGAAGGTATTCCAGAGACAGGATGCTCTCTGCATAAGAAGACCTCTGAGTCTCACTAGTCCTTTCTTCTCATCGTGGCATGGACCCAAATCAATAGCTTAAATTTCTCACTAACAACAGAATTTTCTCCAGGGAACCACACATGTTGTTTGTGTCTGTATATGCCACCTGTGAAGAATTCTTGAGTAGAACTTCTCTGTCTGCCAGAGCCTGTTGTCACCGCCTCTTCCATGCTGACTACTTCATATTGTCTTTTCCATGAGAGTCAGATAATTTCTTCATTCAGACTGAGCTTTAGACCCTGTCAGTACTCTACCAAACAGGAAGAGAACAATGTAGGCAGCCCACCCCGATTAATCTGTATCACTCACAATGACATGCTACTCCCATAGATTTAAGGGTATTATGGGAAGGGTATTATGCTTGAGATATGACTCACAAAAATTAATGCAAACATTTGCTTAGTCTAGCACAACTGGATAAATTGAAGCCTAAGAACATGTATATAATCTGCAAGCCTCTGAATCCAGGAAGATGTAGACCAAGTAAAACCTACAACAGCTGTTTTGTTGGAATCCGAACTGTGCTGCAGGGCCACCGTCCAGAGGAAGCTGGAGGAAGCATTGAACTCTGTAGATGTGCTGCTATAGAAAAAACTTCTGTTGTAATATCTAGTCTTGCATGGGCAGGGAGAGTCTGGAACAAAGGAAGCCATCATCTAATAGAAGATTACTGTGAATGGAACACGGTCTGGATGGTATCCCACTGACGAATGCTGCAGAATGTGGAACTTGCCAGGACAAATGTTTTGCAAGGAGGCATTTCATGATTGCAGAGAGTCACCAAAGAGCTGAAAAGTAAGCAGAGCTGTAGCCTGTGGAAAGAGCTGGGAGGTTGGTAAATATCCGTGGGTACTCTCTGTTGGTTGCTTCTGGAATGAGGAAGGAAAGCCCTTTGCAGGATGATGGGCACACGGGGGGACAAAAGGATAACAAATATTTTGTTTTGCTTCATCAGGCACTAGTTCCACAACTGAAGTCCCAAGTAAAATCTACTTTATGATGACCATGGGATTACCTGGAATTGTGTATGGATGTCAGGCCCCGAGGGCTCAATACAGTCACTAGTAGGTTTCTATCTCAGACATTTCAGATGTAAGCACTCTTTTGCTTGCACTTTTTACCATGTCTCAGTTCATCACAAGAGGAGACACAAGTTGCAGGTTTTTGAATCACTCTCTGTCCCAGTCTCACTGATCAAACCTTCACTTCTCATCTTTCTGCTCTGGCTTTGCTTTCCACCTCTCTTAGGTCGAAGAAGGGGGTAATGGCAGAGCTGCTGTCTCACTAGATTGCAGGGTTCATTTGCACAGGGCTTCTGTGATTACAGTTACATGGAAGCATTGTCGTGCTTTCTGAATCCTGCGCTTTTGTTTCTGAGGCACAGCTGATCAATATCTAGAACAACCAATGCTTACCAACCTCTGCTTACCAACCTGTGCTTATCAAATCTTCTAATTAAGTTGATTACACATCTTGGAATGGAATTATTTAATTGGGGGTTGAAAATCCCCACCAAAGGGCGTAGCTTGGAGGGTCTTATGGAGATTTTAAATAAGAGGAGAAAGGAAGAAGAGACAGCCCTACTGTCTCACTGTGAGGTCTTCTCCAGTTTTACAGGGATATTACTCAGTTATGAAACAGCAACAGTATAATGGAAGTCTGACACTTCCAGTGCTGACAGTGGGGTATGCAAAAATAACCAGGTGTTTAAGATTCACTGGTCTCACACAGCCCAACTGGACAGAAGCTTCTGCAAGAATCCCTACCTCATGGTGCTGAGAATTTCATTTCAGGTTAAGCACAAAGTGCTTTTTGTTAAGCACTTTTCAGGTTAAGTACAAAGTGCTCTCTGATGTGAGCACAAGAGTGCAATGTTCATCTGGTGAAGATGCTGAAGGTAAGAAGACAGCTTGCTCTGACTCCTCAGCACTACACTGCTGCCTGTATGGTGAGCAGAGCACACCTGCAGCCACCTATGTGCAGGGAGCAGTAGTGAGAGGTTAAATGGGAGTGGACAGGAGACAGTGCTATGGATGTGATTTTGCAGTACATCTGCCCTGATGCAACTCTCTACACCAAAGAGCTACCACTTACTACAAATCGACATAGCAGAGAGATCTGAACACTCCCAGTGGGAGAAAACCACCATTAAAGGTTTGGCTGTAGTCATGGAAGACATGAGTCACACTCATTTGACAAACCTGCGTATGGGAGAGGAAGATAGAAAACAGTTACTGTCCACAGGTGTTCCAGCAGCAAAAAACACAACCAAAGGTACTAGGGTTTTCAGGGCTCACAGGTCTCAGATGGCAGGAAAGAACAGGGAAGGCTCAGTAGCAAGCTGTGGAGATGTGCAGGTTCTGGACCCAGTAGGCCCTTCATGGATTACTATTATTGATCCTGAAAGCTGTTTTTCTTTTTTTCAAAGTGAAGCAAATCAAGACACAAACAAAAGAACAGGCCAAGGAGCACACATAAGGGGCAAGGATAAATCTTCTAATTGTCAGGGAAAAGACTGAAAAAGGTTTATCCCTATCTGTTTGAGGTATTGTAAAATTTGAGGTGGTGGGCTTTCAAAATCCTGCGTTCGTATCTCAGGACTGAACTCTTCCAAGGAAGGGATTCAATCTGATCAACAGGACCCTGGCACACACCACAGCTTTTGATTTCTGAAAGTGACTGTTTCTCTGTAAGTGATACTTCTCTGAAAAGTATCACAATCCAAGGTGACGTGGACAGACACCATGTGCTAAGAGTCTGACTGTCACTGAAGTGAGAGAGATTTTTATTTTTTACATTGAAAAAAAAGCCCCACTGCAGTAATAGAGCAATATATCATGCACAGAGGAATACATCACTGAAGTTTGCTACACTAGGGTAGTAGGCAGCCCTCTGTGCTCTACGATGTGCCTCCCTTAGTGAAGGATCATGATCTATTCCACCAGAAGCAAACCATCATTAAAATATCACACAGTGGCACACCATGAGGATCATCAGGGAATCATCAAACCATTGTATGTGTACAGTAAAGGGATGATCTTCTTCCCCAACAAAGCTGTATGATTGCTCTGCGAAATCTCCTTTCCTAAGACCTAACAGTCTTCTCTAATTCTTCTCTACTTAGTCCTCATTTCTTACCTCTGAAGCAGAACCACTTTATATGAGGGGTAGCTTGAGCCTCCATGATTTATGATCTTGTGGGCTTAACTGAAAAATCTTACTTCTGTACTTACCTTGAACTCTAATTCATACCCTCAGTATAAGACAGGACTTAAATTAATTTATAGTTGCTTATTTCCAGAGATGCCACTGTGCCTTATAATTTTGTTACTGCTTCGCATAACTCATTTCTGTCTAATGATCTTAGGTCTGTTTATGCAGGAAGCAGCAAAAGACCACATTCTGTCAAAAACATTTAATATGACCATAAGATTGAAAGTGCACTTTCCTACATACATTGATTTCATAAACATATTTCTGCAATAACATGCTGAAAACTAAAACCAAGCCAACCAATCAAAACAAACAAACCTCCAAACACCTCAAAACCCCAGCTCTCTCTCCACAAAAGCTGCAAACATACAAACCAGAAAAAAACCGCACACCACACCACCACCACCACCACCATCATAATTTGAAAACATCCTGTCCTTTACAGAGCTCATATTTCCTGCTCCAATCACAATCTAGATCCAAAAGAAGAGACTCTGCTCTATGCCTTGCTGATAGCGGGTTCACAGTCTGCTGGTAGATATTAAAGGCTTATATTTCAACAAAAGAATAATATTCCTTACCGTAGGAAAAAAAAATTGTCTCCTGGCAGGCATTCATCAGCTGCACCATTTTAAAAAATAACAAGCATTAGTTAAAAGATAAAGAGCATGCCATTAACTTCCTTAGAACACATAACGTGTGATAAGACTGGGAAATGTTAAAAAAATTAGTAACTGTCTTCCCCATTTCACTTTTAAGTATCCTGTGATATCCTAGTTGCAGGCTTCACTTTCTGCTTTAAGCTCTAAGTGAAAGGTAATGACAATGAGAGATGAAACAAGAAAAGACATTGTTGTGCCTTATTCATGCCAAACTCAAGCAATTAAGGCATCCCAAGAGACTTCACTGGAGCCTACCTTGTAGTCCAACCACAGTTAGTTCCATAAATAAATAACTTTGTGTAAAAGGAGGTACAGAAGGCAACCTGAAGACCCCTGATTAAATGTAGCTGCTTTTTATTTTTTTTTCCCATGTGCAATAAATCTACACAAGAACTAAGGTGTCTCAGGATTTGTTATATAGATTTTCATAGCCAGAAATGTCCTACGCACTTTTTCTGAGATACAAACTCTGGCAGTTCTTGAAATCATACCAGCTTGCTATTCTACTTTTTTTTGTGTATCTTGGAGGTATCCTTGATTGTCTGACAGAGTGCTACAAGTCATTAATAGTTTTTCCTGAAGTGCAGGTGTTAATATAATTCCTGTGTGGTTTCCCAGGGCTAGGATGTTTCACTTTACATAACTTTAAACATCTAGCAAGTAGGTGACTCTGGGTGAATTAGACTCACTTTATGATCAGCCTAAAGTAGCAAAGTGTGTCAGATGAACTGTGTCCCAGAAAAAAAAAGCCGACTTCTCTCTCACATTCCTTTGGAATTCTTCTGGTAGAAATTATGGAAATATGTCAGTTTCCCAAGAGGCAGCTTGAAAAGCAGTTAGAATCAAGAGGTTAACAGTTTGAATGACAAGGTAGGGCACACAGAAGTACTACAATTACAATTCTTACCTGCAGGCAGTCATGTACCCCAAAGGTCCCTCCCCTCTTCCAGGCATGAAGTTTGTGTGCTCCACCTCTTTTTGCCCTGAGTGTCACAATTTAGATACACATAATACCTCAAGTGCTCACAGGCTGCCCTGTGACTGGCTGGCAGCATGAGGTGTCCCTCCCTTCCTATCTATTCTATATGAATTTCATAGCAAGAAAGCCATACATTAGATATGCAAGGATCCACCTCTTTCAGCCACAATTCATGGCAAATAGTTTCCATTTGGTTAACTATTGTGCCCCAGATGTTTTCATTCTGGACTGTGATTGCCTGTGTCTTGACTCCGCCATACCTGTATATAGCACATATATCAATATATAGATACATATCAATATATCTATATATATCAATATATAGATATTTTATCTATCAATATATCAATATAGAGATACACAAAGACATTAATTAAATATAGATGCATATATTCATATTCAGTATATAGATACATATCAGTATATATCAATATATAGGTATTGTATCAATCAGTATATCAATATCTAGATACATAAAGACATTAATTAAATATACATGCATATATTCATAAGAATGTAGGAAAGTTATATCCAACAGAAAATACTTTTTAATCAGAGCTAGGGACATTAATAAATGAAGTCTGACTGTGAATAAAAAGCAATTAAAAGAAAAGAGAGGTTAAGTCAGCCTGCTTTACAAGGCAGCTGGACAAGCCTTCAAAGTTCAGGGGGAGGGCTGGAGGAAAGTGGTCACTATGGGAGTGGGAGATAAAAATGAAGTACAGCATGACTTGGGCTATGAGCCCATCCTCAAAGGCCTTAGGTTCCCTATGCAACCCAGGATGGCATAGAAGAAACAAATCCTGTAAGCTGAACCAAGAGGCCAGCACCCACCCACAGTCCAGATGGGTGGTTGTACAGGATGTCTTGGGTGGGTTTCACACAGACCACACTGTGCATGAAAATGGAATACAGAAAAAATGCCAATGTCAGAGGAAGGGGAAACGGGGGGAAGGACATGCCACAACAAAAATCCCTTAAAGTCTTACTGACACAGACCACACAAGCTGGGAGGACTGGCCAATGGACCTAAGGACTGGAATGTGCAATTTTGGTAAGTTTCACACAGACAGGGCAGGTGGTCTTGATGAGCTTCCTTTCCCAAGTTGCAGGTCATTCTTAAATCTACCTGTAAGACCACTATGCAGGCTTGTCCAAAATTTCTTTCCTTTTCCTTAAGTTGGTGAGCCTGTAGAAAGTTTCAAAAAGCTCCAGATGACTGACTGAGGAGGCAGAAGTAAGCAGTGTGCTGTGATCTGCTGATATTCACGTCTGGGGCCTGACAGAGTCACAGAAAGGGAGTGGACATAGATAGAACAAAGACATTCTGGAGAAAAAGACTGAATAAGGTTAACAACGCACTCCCCTTACACGCCATTAATAAAGTTTATCTGTACATGAGCTCAAATGATTGTCAAACATTGCATTTCCAGCACAGCTGTGGTAGCAATAGTTCGCATGTAGACACACCTGCATCACTGCTTCCATTGAAATACAGTCATTTTGTTCCTGGGAAGGCAGAAAAGTTTAGAGATACAAGTTTTTACTCTGAACAGAGGGCAAGTGGCAACGTGGCAACCCAGCTTTCAAACCAGGACTTTAAATAATATTCAAAGTGACAGGAAACCTGTCTAAAGAGAGGACTAGGTGATTGTGGCACAGGTGAATGTGCAGTGGCAGGCAGACTTGATAATATGCAATGTTTTTTCACCTATAACAGTGGTGTTAAGTACATCTTTATAGTGCCATACGTATTGTACAAACATGCCTGAACATCAGTTCCAAAGGTAAAATGAGCTCTGAACCACTCCTTTAAAGGGCTTTTAAAACTATTTTAGCTGGTAGCCATGCACCTCAGAAATTCAGACTGACAAGAGACAAGAACTTTTAAATGTAGCTTTAAACAACCTGTTAAAGTACAATGTTCACCATTTTCCTACTAGTAATAAGTGTAGTTGTAGAACATTTCAACTTGATGCTTAGAACGAAGATGTGTGATTTATTTTACCATGTGGAACAGTTTTGTGCTACACTGACGCATTATGCGGGTTTATGAAGAGTTATAACCATAATTTTCAGGGATCTCTCAAAGCCAATTCTGGGGACACGGACCCTTTTTACTTCTGGGAAAGGATTCTCTGACCAGTATCAGCAGAAACATTATGTTGGACCCTGTATTTCTAGTGGGGTGGCACGCTGTGGTGACATCGTTATGAAGCAAACATGGAGGTGTAGCAACTGCTGGCAGCCAGTCTCAGACAACCTATGAACATCCTACCACATCTTCTGTTCTGGAAAGCCTTCTGCTGACATGCATGGGAGTTCCATGAATGCTGAGTCCAAGTTCAAGCCACGTTACGTAGGCCAGTGTCGTGGTTGCAACTAGGGTAGAGCCAATTTTTCTCCGCAGTTTTACAGTGCTGCATTTTGATTTGGAATGAGAATGGTGTTGATAATAAACTGATGTTTTGGGTTTCAGCTAAGTCTTGTTTATTCCAAGTCAAGTCCTTTTTTTTCCTTGTCTGATGCTCTGCCAGTGAGGGAATACGCGGAAGGAGCTGGGTGGGAGCATAGCAGGTGGTGAGCAATTGTGTTCTGCACCACTTGTTTTTCCATTTGATTGTCATTATTATTATAATTTCCCATTATTACTGTCTCTTACTTTATTTTCAATTATTAAGCTGTTCTAATCTCAAGATACTAATTTTATTTTGATTCTTCTGCCCATTCCACTGGGAAAGTGGGATTGAGTGGGTGGCTGCATCATGTTTCATCTCCAGCTGGGCTCAGAACCATGTCAGCCAGCTACCAGGTGTTTTGAAGGCAATACTGAGGAGGTGCTGTGGATGATAGTGCCAGACTGTGTGCAGGGTCTAGGGTAGCAAAGCAGTTCCTTTTAACAGGGCAAAGCAAGAGCAATGAAAGCAGTGCAAAATGAAAAGTTTTTCTCTCAATGCCAAGGCAGGCAACCCTGATGAGCCCCACAAATATGGTTTAAGAACAAGTTTAGAGCCTTCAAGTCAATTGCTAGGATGGGTGAGGGGAACCACCTTCAACCAATTTACCAGACAGTACCTGAGAAGCCTACCCGTTGCCACAGACATTGTGTCGGTGAATAATACTGTAAATTTCATGACATGCTGAAGTGAAGGCTTGCTCAAGACCTTAACTGCAAAAAGGAATAAGAGCTAAGACAGGCAATAACAACAGACACACAGATTATTTTGAAAGAAGCTGAAAATTACTTGGAAAAAAATCTTTTCAAACAGAAAATAACAGGGGGTAGATGGCGGAATGATGATGGATTGTAGGTTTACATCCAGTGTGAATAGGTAATGAATTCAGTGTGAATGGTAATGAATTCATAAAGTCATTTATTACCTCACTTTTCTATATTCAGTACTTCATCTCATGTTGTTTCTCATGGTCAATTCCAGATAACTAAGAATAAAAATCTATTCTGTTTTTCTAGGGAGTGGGATAAGCTTTCGATTGCTTACTTAGGTGCAACAAGAGGTAAATGAGTGAAGTGGCTTGTGAGTGACCAGAAATAAACCACAGAATATTTTAGACTGGAAGAGACGTTTAGGACCATTGAGTCCAACCTTGAGGAGGGGTTAGGTGGTGAGTTCCATTCTGAAAGTGTTGCGGTACAAAGTGCTTAGCTGGGCACACACACAGATGTCACAGCTGTGCCTTCCAATCATTTCCCAGCTTCTTATTTTGTCCCTTTAGCTTTGTCATTGGAAATCATACATTTCCAAAGGCTCAGTACAAAAAGCTCTTCTGTCCCATCTGCTCTAGAGGTTTTTATGAATTGACCTTAATTGTCAGGTTCATTCAACTGCTTTCAGTACCCTCTTGTTCCCAGATTTTCCCTAGAATTCAATGCATCAGAAACAAGAAGAAATATAGTCAGGCTGAAAATGCCATCAGCTCAAACAATAAATTGAATTCAGACACCCACATTTAAAGCTGTACTCCACGTCTGCATGAGAAAAGCTGTTTCCTTGGGTTATGCCCTGAGATTCAGTCCCATCCCTTGTCTATAAAAGAGGAGCCTTTTGGAGGCAGACATGCACTTGAAAAAATGCCAGCAGTCTGAGATAGTGACAAATGAGTCATCATAGAATCATTGAATCACAGAATCATTTAAGTTGGAAAAGATTTCCAGGATCAGCCAGTCAAACTGTTAACTCACACTACTATGTCCATGACAAAGTCATGTCCCTTAGTGCAGTATCTCTACAGCTTTTAAATCTCTCCAGGGATAGCAATTCAAGCACTCCCCTTGGCAGCCTGTTCCAATGCTTGACAACCATTCCAGGGATGAAATATTTCTTAATACCGATCTAAACTTCCCCTTGTGCAACTTGAGGTTTTTTTCCTCTGACTCTCTCAGAGGAAAAAAAATAGATGAACGCTGTCTTGGTACAAACTTCTTTCTGGTAAAGAGAGAAAACCAGTTTCCTTAACTCTCAAAGGAGTTCACAAGGAGGAGCAATAGGTGAGCACCACAGCTCTAGCACAATGTTAAGAGTCAAGGGCTCAGCAGTCTGGATGCATGAACCGCCACACTACAGTGGAATTTACTCTCTATGTGCTCTCAGGAGGTGCCAGGAACATCATCACTGACAACTGAGATGAAGAGATAACCTCATGACCTTGGCTACATGACCAATCAAATGAAAATTAGAAAATTTATGTTCTCTGGATTACTGCCTGGTGCTTTAGACGTCAGGTTCTCTCTTGATGTGGTGCAGCCCACACGCTGCATGAAGAACATCAGACTTCCTGATATCTGGCATACAATGTGCAGGCTTTACTGCAATTAATACCTTTCCACTGGCCTCCCCAAGAGGCTTCTTTCCATAAAATTTCTGCATCTTGCCATTAGATAGCTG
The DNA here is from genome assembly GCA_013397155.1 of Irena cyanogastra. NCBI lineage: Eukaryota > Metazoa > Chordata > Aves > Passeriformes > Irenidae > Irena > Irena cyanogastra. The sequence goes on along the minus strand of VWZV01002629.1, from coordinate 143,228 downwards.
GTAATTTCTGAACAACCTGTTCTCTGAGCACTGAGAAAAAGAGTCCTTTTTTTGACAAAAGGCTGTGAAGATGGTGACATGACATGGGCTGGAGACTTTAAAAGAGCACCTGGAAACATTGTAAGGTCTCTCCTTTGCTCCTACTCCTGCGTGCTCTCCCACTGCCTTTGCAACTGCTAAGAAATCTTCTGAGTTTCTCAAGATCTCCAAACTGCTCAATGCAGCTAAAGTGATTTCAGAGACTTCACATCCCAGTTGTCTTTGTTTGATGCACTGGCAAGGTAGAAAACAGCTCTGTTACTTCCAAGGTGTCATTTCTGTCCAGTCTGCAGACAACTACCTCCCACCAGACTCTCATGTCTGTCTTGGGTCTAAGAACTGGCCATGGGTGAATAATACAGAGTCTTCTTCACCTCAAGAAAAATGTGGAAATGAAATGCAGACTTCTGCTGTTACACATTGCATTGTTTCCTCCAATCTTTTTCTCTCAAGCTTTCTGTTTAAAGGTTTTTTAAAAGCTGTAAGTGAAATGTAAAATGTCAGCTGGCTGAGCCCTGTTTAGCAGTCTGCTAACCTCAACTGGTTTCTGCAGTCAATTCATTTTCACAGGACACCTCCAGTTCCTAATTTCCTGCCAATTTTATTAATGTTGACAAATATATTACCTTTTCTCATCACAGATCTATCTCTAAGAGTCAGCCAGAATGCTACACCAAACTCAGAGGTCCCTCCCATTCATGTGTCACAGCACTGCTTTACATAGATGTTTCCAACACTCCACGTCTTTCGTGGTTCACCATATTGCAGGGAACAACATAGGTGTGACACAGCATTGTCTTTGTGGGAAACAGCCATGGGAAACTCAGATCCAGACTCACAGCTTTGGTCTGGTGGCCTCATGCAACCCATGTGTGAGCTGTGTCACAACCACTCACCTTGTTAACTCATTCCAATATGAGGGAAAATCTTTTAAATTGAGCTTCAGTAAAGAAGCTTCTTATCTTCTTTATCTTCTCCAATCTGCAAGACTTAAGAAAATACACCAAAAAAATTGGAGAGTTGAGCACTTCATTTGGGGTAATATCAAATAACATACAGTTGAGCTAATATGAAATTATATGAAAATGAAATAATATTAAAAAACTGTAACCACCAAAATTAGGTGCTACCTGAGCTCTTAGAAAAGATTTTCACTTCTTGTATAACTGCAGACACTGTTTTCACCATTTCAACAGCAATTCTAACTACCCACAGCATCTTCTCACTGTTGAATAGGTTCTCCTGGCCCCCACATCTTTAGATTCCTCATGTGGGTGCATAGGTTAGTTTGTCAGCTCATTGAAAGCACTCAGAAATCACTTTTATGTCGGTGAAATTATGCAGATTTATGCTTAGTGATCTACTCAGTTTACCTACAGACAAAGAAAGCAGGTTTTCAGGTAAAAAACTTTTTTCTGTCGACTGCTTTCTATCATCCACAGGCAGAAAAATTCATTTATCTGACACAGATGTTTTAGCAGTTGAGCAAGGAAAGAAATTATTGCAGATTATAATACTTTGTTATTGATGTGTTCCTCATTAGGAACCATCATGTCCACAGCAATTACAAAGCACTATACAAAACCATACTTCTGTGTCATTTCTGACCTTCCTGAACTAACACAGTCTATAGATGGAAGAACCTTGTCATTCATTTGCTTATACTGCCTTTAACTCTGCTTGTTCTACCTCCGTTGTCTTGATTGCAGCTCCAAGCCAGCCACACTGTCACCTCTTTCAAGGCAGTAAATGTATGTAACCACTGTTATAATTCTTTGCATTTTAATCTCTTCAGACCTGAGATAGCAAGGGGAAAGCATTAATCTCATCAGAAGAGGTTTACCTGAAATGAGGAAGAATCTTTCCCTCTCTCGTAATAAAGAAAGCTGAACCACAAACAAAAGGCTGGCTATTAAATTACCTTTTCCCTGGTTAGTGTTATTTAGCAGATCTACAGACTTCAAACCCCCTTGTGACAGGGAGGTAGGAACCTGGTGATCTTGAAAGTTGCCTTCCAACCCAAACCGCACTGATTCTATTCCATGAGGGCTGGTGATACTGGGGCTGGGATAGACATGCTGTTCAGAGATGAAACCTGACCTTCAATTACATGTCACAGACTAGCAGGTTATGCCCATTTTCCTGTACTTCCATGGTGAGGCTGGAGGTAGAAGTTCCTGAGAAACTGCAAACTAGATGCAGTACGCAGAGCTCGTGTCTTTCAAAGCACAATTGCCATGACAGACATATCTGTATTTTGCAATGAAAGGACTTGTGCCTGCATTGTACTCAGATCTGAGAGCAGAGTACAAGAATTTGGAAAGAAAAATTAAACTAAGAACCCTGAGGAGAGCCATTCCTTCTTGTAGGCTGCTCACCATCAGAAGCTTCTTCTTTTCTTTCTTCTTTTTTTTTTATGAAGGGTTCATTACAGGACTTACTCCATGCCTTTTCTACTCCAAAAGCATGCAGAAAATGGAAACTTGTGTGTGTTGTGCAGTTGTAATATAGCTGGAAATTTCTGAAATAAACAAAGAATAACCCAATACTTTAAATTTCTTATGTGTTTGTTAGTAAATCTGTCACCTTGGGGCACAAATCAAAGAGAAGTTGAATCAATTCATATGATGTTCTAGATGTCTTTTGGTAAAGATTCTGTCTGGGGACATCAAGCTTCCAATCTTGTCCGGTTTTGGCTTCTTTAATGAATGAAATACTTTTTCTTTTGTAAGGTTAAATATATTCCTTGGGAATTCCTCCAGTAGCCTGGAATCTGGGGTCTTGCAACATTGATTTTATTTACAATTTTAATACTTTTATCAGTTCATATCCTCAAGACCATGCTGAAACATTAATCTTCCCTGTTTCAAGGTTTGTTTTTGCTTTAGTGGTAGATTAATTAATTGCTTCATAAATACTTAGTCATTTACCACATATGAGTGTGCTTCCATCGTTTTTAGGAGTGTAACTTCTATTTTCCTGTGTTTTGTAACAATAACAGCATATTTTACTGCCTTTCCCAAAGGCATAAGGCTTCCAATGGCTACTCTTGTCTCTCTGTGACCTTATGTACTGATTCTGATTATGTCTTAACAGCTTCAGAGCTACTCTTTGGATGCCTATTTAAAAGGACATCTTTTGGTGAATGTAAAGCTGGATGTTTACAAATCATTATTTCAAAATTATTATAGGCTTTGCATCAGAAAGAGACTTCCCTTGCATTTTGTCTGGGGTGATTCCTGCCATGAAGAACAAATACTTTCACTTTCAGGGACATTTCCCAGAGCCCAAGGAAAAAAAAACCCTCTGTGTTAATTCTGCTGATAACAAAAAAGCATCAGGAATAGGCTTTTGTAGGCAACCTCCTCCCAGACTGCAAGAGCATTCACTCCATGTGGTGTACATGCTGCATACCAATACAGAGTGCAGCACTGTAAAAACACAAATAAAGCTAAATAAATTGGTTTGGGCATGCAAGCACAGAAAAAAAAAAAAAAAAGAAAAAGAAAAAAAGCCTAAACTAGAACATAACAAAAAAAGGGATTTTAAATACCATAAGCAATGACAGCCACACCTTACTCTTATATTCCCTTGGGTTTTGTACCTGGACAGACATCCTGTGATGTGGAACACCCCTTTGGTCAGTTTGGGCTGGCTGTCCCAGCTCCGTGCCCTCCCGGGATCCTGCCCACCCCCACCCCACTGGCCTGTGTGGGGTGGAATGTTGGAGAGAGAGGCTGGTGCTGTGCCAGCAGTGCTCAGCAGCAGCCAAGGCACTGCTGTGTGGTCAACACCTTTCCAGCTACTAATGCAAAGCACAGAACTGGGGGGAAATGAACTCCACTGCTGAGGGAAAATGAACTCCACCTCAGACAGACCCAATACACTCTGACACGCGGAGGTGATATCTTCCTGAGGAGAGAAGGAGAGATAGTGCACAGGGATCCACTGTGCAACTCTTTATATTAGGTAAGATTAGCTCACTTATATGTGAGCTAATTTTTTCCAAAGAGAATTATTTTGGTTATTGAGTTTAAAGAGCTGCCTGCATTTATATCCATATGAATGGTTGTGCTAGGTGGGGATTAGGCATAAGAAAATGTCGAGCAAATAAAGGACAAAATATAGAGGAGGGAGAGAGGAAGGTAGAAAGGAAGGCAGGAAGGCAGGAAGGAAGGAAGGAAGGAAGGAAGGAAGGGACTTAAATGATGAATGAAATGATAATAAATCCAAATATCTTCTTTCTAAGTCAAGAACAGGTGTAATACATCCTTCTAATGTCCATGGGTGAGATATCTTCTGTATAATGAACAAGTCTGATCAAGATTGGCTTTGCTAAAATACCAATGCCCAAAGAGAAATTTATTCCTTTTCCTTTTACCTCCTAGGAAACCAGAGAGCAAAGCAAATTGCAACAATTTGTGACTGTAAAGCAAACACAGAGTTCTAATTATATTGTTTTTCACCAACAGTTTCTTTAAATACACTGTCCCGGCTTGTATTTGCTTTTCTAAAGCCCATTAGTTCTGTCAGTAGTGTTTTTCCCAGAGGAGAAAGTTATTCTAGCTGAGAAGCCTTTGATTATTTTCATTATTATCTGAGACACTCGCACAACTTACAAAACATTCACTATGGCCTCCAGCCTCTTCAGATGCTGCTGTCTCTCTTCAGCATCCCTTGATTTGGTTTAAGAGTTTCATCTAATTCAACTGACAGAAAATAATTTAGTCAGGTCTTAAAGCAGGTTTCTTTCTTGACCTACAAATCTGATTTCCAATCAGCAGTTGCTCTCTGATTGCCTTTCAAATTTAGACATAGACAGACAGATGGACAGATGTGCTATATTCTGGTGCCCCTTTATTTATTTTGCACTCTGGATGTCATGACATGCTCAGATGGCACATCCTTGCACATATTTTGTCTTTTACAATGCTGGTTGTATGTACATTCTGACTGACCGCTAGTTATCAGTCTAAGTGTTAAGAGCACCAGCACCAAGGTTGTTTCTCTAAGGATGACTAACAAAGGAGGAAAGCAGATTAAGCAATTTTAAGTTAATGTCTCTGCTGAGAGGCTCTAACAAACTACAAAAATAACATATTTTGAGAAAGTGCCTTGTGTCATAGCTTATATGAATATCCTTTTCTTTCAAATTTTTAAGCTGCTTCCGTCTTGCTAAGGCTGGAAGGGATTACATCCTTGGTCTCCATATGTAAGAGGAAGGGCAGAGACCACTATGGATGAGTTGAGACCTGCTGGTCAAACTGAAAGACAAGAAAGAAATGCACAGGCAGAGGAAGCAGAGACATGATGATGGTGCTTTATCTTTACAATTTGCTTTGTCATGAGTTTAATGTATATGTAAATTAATGTAGATGCATAGTCATTTCCTTTGGCTAATGCCAGATGAAAAAACACATCCCATAAGAATATTGTTGCAGTTAAATTAAGAAATGGAAGTAATTATGAACAGCTCTTCTGCCAGAGGGAAGAATGGTGCATTTCAAATGCCTCTTATATTGTGAACTTTCAGTCTCTTACAGAGGACCTGGGAGGTCTTATATAAAGTGTTACATTTCAGATTGGTTATGAGGTTTAATCGCTCCTAGGGCTAAAACACTCCTATGTGGGATGAAGACCAAGAGGCCAGGCAAGGGCAAAGCCTTATTATCTACAGCCTGCTTTGTGTACCCACTGTGCTGTCTTTGCAGGTGGAGAAATGCATAACTGACCTGGAGAAAATATGAGATGGCTGGAGGACATGGCCTGGTGGAGACAGAATTGTCCTCTTTTTATCTCTGAAGAGCGGAGCAGAACTACAAGAAATTGTATGACCAGAACACTGAGGGATGCTATGGATGAAAAGAAACTTTTGCCTCATTCAGTATTATTTCAATATCAAAATGTATCATGTGCTAATAATGCCAATGAAGTACATGCTACCACATATATAACTATATTTCTTAAATCTCTGACTAGATCATACTGTATGTAAAGAAGTGGAGGAGGATAACATTGGACTGTATGTAAGGGGGGGTAGAAATTTCACCTAGTTAGGAGGAAGATCAAAGAAGACCTTGAAGACAGTTAATGAAGACAATACTTGCATCTTCGCGCTAGTTCTGCTCCTGCAATCCATCTTGGATCAGTGTAGAAAATCCTCTCAGTGCATATTCTGAGTTGAAAAAAAAGTGGTTACTAAAGTAACAAGGGATCCTGCAGCCTAAACTTCACATGCAGCCTCAGATGGGTAAACATAAGCTGGCAAACTACGTAAGAATATGTTTCACACATAATTGCTTTCAAGGTGGAAAACAAAACAGCATAGTTTTATTACAATTTGCCATCTCTGCCAGAAACCAAAGACAAATTCGGTAAACTAACATGGTCCTGGTATTAATGAAGTTATTCGCTCAAATGCACAAAGGTGGACAAGTCCATGCTGGTGTATCCTTGCGATTTTAACTGGCAAGTCTCAGGAGCAGAGAGACCATTTTTTGGTCCACAATCACACAACTAGTAATGCATGACATATTATAGTGGATATTACCTGATGCTTGGTGAGGTGCTCAAGGAACTGAGTTTGTCTAACTCCAAGGCTCTGAAATTATTCATGACAGATTGCCCTGTTCCTCTGTAGATGAATTAAACCAGGGCCATAATTAGGAGCTTGATACAGCACTGTGGGTGTGACCTTGTCATGCAGAAAATCACTTTGAAAAGAGAAAGGATCAGAGATTCAGAGATTTTGTTTCCTAATTTTCATTAGAAAAAGTCTTTGAAATGCAAAACAATTGTGACTAAAAATGAAACAGTCATTCTAAGTAATGTGAGAGATGGTTAATAACTTAGACAATGTCTTTTTTGTCAGTTTCCGTCTAAAATAGGAAATATAGGAAATAATATAAATTCAAGAAAGAGGACTTATCAGTGTGAGCTTTGTCTGTTTCTAGGAGAATATACTTTTGCTTTTTGATCCATAGAAGTTGCTGGTTTTTTAAAAGTGACACAAATACATGTAGCAGTATCCAACCCATTATCTTTTTTTCTTTCTTTTAAAGAGTTAATGGGGAATATCCACATAAAGTATGGTGACCAATTCTAATGATGAAGAGGAGTCCAGGAGTATTCTGAAGATTATTGGTAATATCTCCATAATTTGCATAACTGAGGAATGTGGTTGCTTCAATCTGACATTTGAGAAGAAGAAAGAAGGAATCAGGGATGTGAATGGTGGGAGCTGCTGGACAGCACCACTTCAGAGAAGGAAGGGGGTCCTGGTGGACAGCAAGCTGACCGTGAGCCAGCCGTGCACCCTCAGGCCACCTGCAGCCTGGACTGTTCGAGGAACAGAACTGTCAGCAGGGCAAGGGATGTGATCCATCCCTTCTTTCCCTCAGCAGCACTGAAGACATGGCTGGAATGTGGTGGTTCAGTTCTATGTTCTCCAGTACAATAGAGACATAGACTTTCTGAAGAAAGTTCAGTGAAGGCATGGGAGAATCTCTTGTACAAGAAGAGGGTGAGAGAACCATGACTGTTCAGCCCAGAGAAGTGAAGACTCAGGAGAGCGGTTCCAAAGTGTGTAAATAGTTGAGTGAAGGGAATGAAGAAGATAGAGCCTCAAAATTCTCTAAAAGTCTGAAAACACCCAGTCACAGAATCAGAGGTAATGGGCACAAGCTGAAACATGAGAAATTTCATTAAAGCATAAGGAAAAAAAAATTGTTGCAAGGGTGGTCAGAGAGTGGAATGGGCTGCCCAGACAGGTTGTGAAGTCTCCAACTTTGCAGACATTCAAAGTCCAACAGGAAATGGTCTGGGATATCTCAGTCCTTCAGACTCTGCTATGAGTGGAAAATCATCTGTTGTCAGTTATAAAACAGAATGGGAGAACACTTAATGCTCTTGTTAGTTTAGTAATGCAAACTCATGTGATTCAAACCCATTAGTAACAGGCTCAAAGGGTCCTTGCCAAAGTCATGACAAAACCCATCTATGTACAATCAGGCACAGGATTCTTTGCTTTTAACCCATAACACAAAGTCATCCTCAGACCAAATGTATGCTAGCTATTCTGCTTCCTTGCCAGAATACCCAAAAATCCAAGGAACTGCAGTAAACTGAAGTTCCAAATCTTAACTTCACAGTAATGGTGTTACCTACTTTTTAACTGGATGCTTGACTACACTGTGCAAGACAGTTTGTCTTCCTTTGATGATAACATGTGAGTCCCTCTACTTCTCGCACAGACTCCTAATCATGTAATATCCTGGAAAAATCATTCCTATCAGGAAATCTACACTTCTATTGCACTAGCATTTTTTATTAGAAGTGAAACTTATTACAGCTAGTGTGCAACAGAACAAAATGCTTGTTTCTCTTCAATCAGGAAAAATCTCTAGTCAATTTGGAATGGTTCAGGTTTTTTTCTGTATATGTGATTTAGATGCTGGACTGAAAGCCAGGTATTCATAGGAAATTATATAGAGAGTGAAAGAAAGAATAGAAGCCACTTATCCCTGTTTTTTGTCTCCCAAATATAGATTCTGTCTCTGGGATTCTACTGTTCTGGCAAAAACCCTAGTCCTGCAGAGTTCTATGACATTTCGTTATACTCTGGCTTCAGTTTGTAAAAGATTTGTTGAAGCTTTCACTGCTTTAATGAGTAGGAACAAACATTGTGATGGTTCAAGCAGATCTGTTTCACAATTTTATTTTCTGTTTAGCTTTCACCCTCTAGACTCAGACACTTCAAGAACAAAACTTTCAGCCATGTGTAAAAATAAATTTTCCTTTCCTGATGCAGTCAAATTGTACAGTCTATAGCAACTGCCAGGATATCTGATGAGATAGCCCAGGTCTTTTTATCTTCTTTCCAGAAAGTAAAAAAAAAAAAGGCCAAAGACAAGTTTATTCTCTTCATTTGGTGTGTGGGGTTTATTATGCTCTGGTTATGTTTGATTTACTTCAACCTTTTAAAGAAAATCCCCTGCAAGAACCATTCCACTTGAAACTGTCACATATCCCTTTTGGAAGAAGCAGGGTCCTTGAAAGAAGAGACTGAAGAGCTCATTGTAGATATACTGATCTAGCGATGACATTTGAATTGAACATCCCTTCTCCCTCTCAAGCTTGTTTTCTTCAAGATCAAATTTTGAACAATTTCCTTGGTATTACTTTCACTCCTTTCCTTCAGAGTCCCCACCTGGAGCAGCTTGGTAAATGTGAGGAATAGACAGTTCTTTGAACAGTCTACACAAACAGAGGAGACAGGAGACGTTAGTGCTCTATCGCAAAATCATTGTTGCCGTCACAATATTCAATTATTGTTGTTATGGCTAGTAGTTCCTCTAATTAACAATTCATTTTAACATTTTAATATTTGTGTTTATCTGGAAGCATATGACCACATCAATCAAAAGAATAAATATCTAGTTATAGGTAATATCTCTAGGACAACATCAGACAGGTTGCCCCATTCAGACTGGAAAATCAATGCAAGTCTTAAATATTTTTTCTTGGCCAGTGCAACAATCTCACCTGTCAGATATTCAGTGAATGATGGTGGAAAAGTTGCAGTTAGTAGTTTTGAACGACTATATTGTGTGTGGTCAGATTACACTAGAATTTATTGGGGAAATTGTAAATAGGATTAATTAACAGAAGATTTCCTATAGAAAATGCTAGTTTTCACTGTCAGTAAGACACTTCACACAGAAGATCTTGCAGGCTGTGTGGTAGTTTGACAAGGGAAGAATTTGAGAAGTGAGGCAAGAGGTTTGTGTCTAACTGGCAGCAGGATGAGCCGCTAGAAAGTTGGACACGCCTCTGTAAAAAATACATGTTAGAGACAAAAAGACCCAGGAGCTGCTCTCTTTCATTTCTGGCCAGCAGAGAGGTAACTTGGTCCGGCCTGTGTCCAGAGAGGTAACTTGGCCAGGCCTGGGCAGCCCTGCTGCAGCCTAGGCATTGACACCCCCCCATCAGTTGCCAGGGATCACGGAGGGAGTTGCCGGGGGCCGGATGGAGCCAGCTCTGTTGACATTGAGCTGCTTGTTACAGCCCGGCTCAGGGCCCAGCCGAGCCCCCCCGGCCCCCACGGTACTGTGCTCTGTGGGAGTCGCCTCAAGCATCAGGCAGGGGGAGGGAGAAGGCCCCATTCCGGTGTGCCGCTGCTGAATTCAGGCCAGCTGATCCAAACTGAGCCATTTTCCCAGCCGCAGCTCCCACCATCAGGGAATGCCCAATCCACAACGTTAACCCTTTCAGTGCTTCAGCCCTCCCCCAGAGGTGAGAGAGGAGAACAAGATGCAAGCAGTGTAAAGGAACGGCAAAGAGACATCATGGGTCAGTGAGAGAAGAAGTTAAGTCTCAGATGAGAGGGAGGAGAAGATGCCTGTTGAAGAGCTGAAATCCTCTTTTAAAGCTATGGAGAAAGACTTTTGTTTCTTTGTAACACATGAGATTATGGGGAGACGAAGGTGTTCAATGATGTCAGGCAAAAGCCTCCACGTTGAAGCAAGCAGATGTGAAAGTAGCTGTGATCCTGTGAGAAGTTGGAATAGAGAGAGATAGAGGAGGAGTCCTCTGCTGCCACTGGAGAAAAAGGCAGATCTCTGTTCCCAGGGATGAGGACAATTTTAGAGATAGAGAACAAAGACTTTTGCTTTTGAACTGTTCATTCTTAAAATAATACCCCATAAGTCGACATGGCCCATCAATAAGCTGTGGGAAGGCTTATTGAGATGGGAAAGACTTCACGATAGCAGATTTTCCTCCGGGTGGCTGCTAGTCGTGAGAAAACCACGAGACAATTGTGTTTTCCCTCCCGTGGAGAAGTCTCCAGAACCTTAACAAGAGGGGCTTTTCTCCCTGAGTGAATTGTAGTAAGATTATGTCAGAGGTGGTAAACTGACTGAGTTTGAGTTTGGTTCTTTACATTGTCAGTGTTCAAAGGAAGTGAGGTGGGGGAGGAGAAGTGGTCTTGAAGGGTTTGTTTTGATTCTTATTACTTTTTCTTTTCCTTTTTAGTTCCTGTCAATAAATTTTCTTTATACCCTTTTGAAATTGGAGCCTGCTTTGCCTTTCTCCTAATCCTATCTCACAGCAAGAAGTAATTCCATTAGCTGGGAAGTCTCAAAATTAGTGAAGATTCTAAATTAGTAAACCAAAACCACTACAAGGCTGACTGCAGCAATCAGGCTTGGAAAGTTTCTGGTTTAGAGAATAGCAGGTCTTCTACTACTTATTTCCAAGAGCATCACCCACTTTGAACTCTGTTCTCACTGCATGCTATAACCTGAAAAAGAGAGATTTATGGCATCTCCAGCATCATGGCCTGTTTGGGAGTTGTCCTTCTTCTCCACAGGAGACCACACTTTATAATGACTTAGTAGCATAAATAATGCCATATGTTAGCCAGTTTTCATCCCATAAAAATAGTTAAATTCTGTTTGATGTCCTTTAAGGAGTTTGAAAGTCCTATTATTTTACAGACCTGTGCAATACATTATCCTGTAACATGCTGTCCTTAGTAGCTCACCTCTTGAGTAAGTATTGTCTTGAATTACAGGAAAAGTTTGTTCGCAAAATGTGAAACCTAGAAAATTGTATCTGAGGGAACACTGACAAAGAGAAAATAAGTCCTAGCTGTGCTGATATGTCCTCATTGAATCTCTTCAATAGGTAGAAAAATCATCTCTTTGTGGCTCCTGCTCAGAATAAAAGAGTCAGACATCATTATAGTATGAATCACCAGCAAAGATGTCTTTCTCCCATCCTAACAAATCCATTTCCCTCAAGCATCCTGATTCTTTTCTCTCACAAAGGTGTGGGACTATAATAATTTTTGACTTCAAAAACGGTTCTCAATCCATTTAAGTTTCTGACAACCAAATTTAAACTCTCATATCATGATAAATGGAATAAAATTGGAAACAATCCTTCTATAATTTAAACTTCAAAATGATGAGGCAGATGTCCATGAAACCTTAAGAAAGGTTTCCTGTTGATGCTAGTAATGTGTGCCATGAGAAAGTCACATTTCCAAACCCGCCTGAAGAACACAGTTTCTTTCTGGGGAAAACTAGTTAATGAGATGATCAGAAGAGGAAGAAAGTCTGACAAGTACCTTTAGTGCATTTGTGCAGAGACAAAAGGATGTCACTGTAATGCACAGACTGATGTCTCATTCCTGTCCCGTACTGATTCTCCTCTCTTGCCTCTAAGCAGCTGTCTTTGTGTGGTATGGGATGGTGCTGTGCTCTGCTTTGGGTCATTCCATAAACAATTGCCTTCTTTGAATTCAGCTCATGCCCCCTGGCTTGTCACAGAAGCGACATTCACTGCAGAAATCTCAAGTTCCTTTCCCCAGAATAGAACAGATTTCCACAAGGCAGGAATAGCCATGTTCAGGTATGTGATGTGGCAGGTATTCCTAAAGTGTATTCTCAAACTGCAAAGCATAAAATCCCCAAAGAAAACCCCAAAAGCCGACATGGTCAGATAATGTTGCTGTGTCTCTGAGCTGCTGGTGAAAGGAAGAATGTTGCATACAACTTCTCAGCCTTTGCTAGAGCAGCCGAACAACTGAGCTAAAGTTAAGTAACTCAAGTCGCTGCAAAACATTCTTTTGTGACCAGTATCTTAATCTGTCCTTTTCCTAGATGTTTATGGCATCTTTCTGTTGTTTTTTTCATTGTTTTAAGCTGCCCATTTTGGGGACTCATGCATCATAAATGCAAATGTAGAGGAAAATCTGCAAGGGAGACTGAAATTTTTTCCTTGTTCTGTCAAATTACAGCATCAATCGGGGAAGCATGTGAGATGTCACAGAACATAGCTAAAGGCAGAGATGACAATTTAACGTGGTCTATACATGCTCCAGTCCACCAAAAGTCAAGGCATATGAGCTTTGAAATGGTTCAAAGGACATGTGCATTGTACCACAGAGGTCTGTGTGGCCCTTCAGAAGGACCTCAGTAGGCTGAGGAGAGCCTACTGGAGAGCTGGGCAGAGAAGAACTGTCTGAAATTCAACAAAGGCAAATGCAGGGTCCTGCACCTGGGGAAGGATCACAGGGTGACAGGATAAGGGGTGATGAGCACGCACATATGCAGGAACACAGATTTTCACTCTCGTTGTGGCTGAGCACTCAAACAGGCTGCCCAGAGAGGCTGTGGAGTCTCCAGCCTTGCAGACTGTCACAGACAAACTGGGCAACCTTGTGCAGCTGAGCTGAGGGTGTAAACTGGACAGTCTCCAGCTGTTCCTGCCAATGTCAGCTGTTGTAGCTGTGATGCATCTTCGTGAGTTTGTGATTCTGTGAGGTGGATCACAGTGGATCCAACTTTTTTCCTGATTTCTGCCCTAGAAATGCAGAAACATCAATTAGATAAAATGTTGCATAGTGTGATTTTTATGCCAGTTCAAGTTAAGAGCTTAAATTAATTTTACATTACCAGACACAAGCCTTGTGTGGAGAGGTTACTGGCCTCATTTAAGTAATTTGTAGACCCTACAATGTTAATAGGAAGGTACACACACCATCCTTTAGAGTGTTTGTTGTACAAAGCACTGCCTTTCACACTTCACCACTGGAAGATACTTACCAGAGCACAGTATTTAGAAATAAAACGTTGTTCCAACTATGCAGTAGTTGCTTCTACAGAGCTAAGCATTACCGAATGTGACCCATGGCAGCCTTTCTCCAAATATTTCACCTGTTCATCTTATATCTGTGTAAAGCAATGATGCCTTCAACCTCTAGAATACCCATTTCAGCATTCAAAATCCTTCTGTGTATAGATCTATTTAAAAAACAAAACAAAACAAAACAAAAACAAAACCCCCAAAGATGCTTAAACTGTTCATAAGTATGGACCGAAATTGTAGCAAATGCCATTGTCTTCAGGTGACTTACTGTTTACTTTACTAGGGGGAAAAACTGCCAGGAAATAAAGAATTTTGTGCTAAGTTGTTTGCATAATTATTAAGAGTTACTTAATAGTTACTGCCAAGTGTGATTGATTTATATTTGGTCACTTACATACATGATTATTCAGAAAAAATAATTCATGTCCTTCACCATTTCTATAAACTGACTGTGGTTCTTTCTCTTATCTCTCTCAATTTCACACCGTGCTGTGCCATATGACCTCCCCCACCTTGCACACCCTACTGGTCTCTTGCTGACATGTCTTTAAACCCTGCTTTTTAGTACTTTCAAAGTAGTAAACAGTTTTGGTTCCCATTGTTCACATACTCTATCCTGTATTATCTTAAAACAGTATTTAGCAGACGGCCAGTAAAATTCCTAAAATAATTAGATTTAATTTGGATCCTGTGCAGGTATCTCCACTAATGTAGTCCATTTGGTCTGTCTGATTTTAGCAGTTCTTTGTTTGACTAATTTGTTGTTCCCTCTGCAGCCCTGTCCCTTATCCAAATATCTCACCTTTTAAAACTTTCTCCTGATAATCATGCTAATCAAGTTAAACAAAGCCTGTAATTGTTTCTCAGTCATCTAGTTTAACTGTTGAAACCCACTCCTGCTCCACAGCCATTTTTGTCAGTCTCCTTAGAAGGTGGAATTTTTATCTGATAAGGATAAAATATTTTGAGCTCCCAGAATACAAATAAATGTGAGAAAAGTGTAAAAGAGTCCACTTTAAACCAAAGAAGAGAGCTAAAAGGAAAGACATAAACACTTGGAACACAGTGAGAACATAACTAATTATCTGTAAGCTTCTTTTCCCTACCTCTGCTCATACTAAAAGCTTGCTCAAACCTCAACCCATCACAAGTATTCTTGTTCATTTTATTTGAAGAATAACATTGTGTAAATTGTTCTCTTCAACCAGCTTATAAAACCCTGTAATTCTGATATGGAAGAAACATACAATATAAAAATACTGCATTCTTTTCAAATTGCTTCTAACTGTTTTTTTGGGTTTTTTTTGGTTTTTTTTTTTTTTTTTTTTTTTTTTTTTTTTTAAATCCTTTAA
>VWZV01002629.1:0-123885 GCA_013397155.1 Irena cyanogastra | reverse complement strand
AAAGATATAATAACAAATGAGTGCTTTCTTCTTGGTGGAGAAAACTGTCTTCTTGAGTGCTGAAGAGAGAATACAGAACCAGCCAAAAAGGACCACAAAGTACAGGATGACCCTGGAACTCAGTGTAAGAGCTGCTCATGTTGGTACAAGGTGATCAAGACAGCATTTAATTTCAGCCTGCTGTTTTACATTTGTGGGTCTTCAGTGTGAATTATTGCTNTATGACAGGAAATGTGGTGAAATGGGAAGTGCCAGTCATTCTGTATTATTTCACATCTCTTCAGAAACAGATCTCTACCCTTAACACCATTCCTGCAGGACTCACCCACCTGTATTGGAGAGTTAATAATCTTTGGGAGAATCATGGCGAGCAGGCTATGCAGAATTTGCATAATGTATAACCAACATAGCTCAGAAGAGGTACCTGACAATTCACTGCACAAAATCTGTCTTATTCCTGCTGAGACAATGCTAAGGAGATTGTGACTACCTGCTATATCTGAGTAATAATGTTTAAGACTCAACCCATGCTTTATGCAGAGGATCAAATTTGTTTGACAGTTTCAAACCCTCAGGCATGATTGGGTTAATATTAGGAAGGTAAACTAATAGTTGATTTTTTTTTTCTTCCTAGTGACTAATTCAGGTGATGAAAGGTGTTACTGTAACCTAATGATACATCATCTGGTCTCCTTTGTTTTATATCACAAGCATCAGGTGTAATAATGAGTTCTGTGGTTACTGTAAAGGCCCTACTCTCCAGTGCAAATTGATTTTCCAAGTGTTCTAGGGTTTTCTGGTTTCTGGCACACAGTTTAATGTCAGTGGATGACCACATCTCAGGGACTGGAAACAAAGAAGAAGTTTGAAGCAATGACGGTGTATGCTTCACAGTTCTAGCCACGCTGCCTCAACATATCCCTATCATTTCACTGTCAAAAGACCAGACAACAGCTTCAGTTTCATCAGCAGGGTACAATGTCCTCCCCCACAGCCCCCAAATAAAAGCAAGCATCAGCATCTCCACAACAAAAAAAATTTTAAAAAAACCAAACAAAACCAAACCAAACCAAAAAAAAAATCCAAAATGTAGTGAAAAATAATCTGTAATAATCTGTAACCTACAAGCAATTTAGGATTCTTTCTAAGCCTTTATGGTGTGTGTGAGATACCACCTGCAGAAAGAACTAAGCCGAAAAATCTGAATTGCCATATCAGTAACCATTAAACTTGAGTCTATTATTCTGTTGGTGTTATGACAGCATGAAGAGGGGTAGTGTCTGTGGTAAGACTCCAAGGAGATACACGGTAAGAAAGAACCCCTTTCCTGAAATATCTGCACCTCAAGCAGATGATACAGGATAGGCTTTACTGATAGCAGGCATGACTTCAGCAGAACAGGAAACTTCAGGATTTATGTTGCCTTAACGATGTGACAGTGTCTGATATATTATGATATGCTGTAGCCTGAATGATTTTGTTCTTATTTCATAATAGGCTCAACCAAACCAGAAAAATCTCCCACAAGATAACTAAGTAACATTTCAAACCTCAAAACAAGAACTATAGAGTGTCTCTTGAGCTTTGTAGCACAGACTACTAAAATATGCCTCAAGTTTGATAGAGCCAAACAAAAAGCTTACTTGATATCATAGACTTCAGTCACTGACAGTGGGAGAAACACTAGATGCCAGTAAGTCGTGGAAAAGGAGAAAAAGCCTGGAGAGTAGAGTGCTTGCAGCCTACTAAACTTTCCTATGCTACTAGTAATAGATGAAAGACCAATAAATTCAAACCAGGCATCAGGACATAACTACTGAATTGACTACAGCAGTTGGAGCACAGCTTCACTAATACTTGAAATACATAGAAGTAGGAGGAAATCATTTCATTATAAATGCAATGTTAGCCACACAGAGGGTTAAAGTCATATGCAATTCATTTCATATCCTGGTGGACACAGAAGGTTATTATCTTCAGTGGGACTTAATCTGCCATTTAATGGCAATACCTTCTCCAATGGGGCCTGTAGCATGCTCTGATCTTTGGCATTTGGGGTAGCTGTGTTCCTTACTGACTTGTTTTGAAACCTCTTCAGAGCATGAAGAGTTCATCCTAATGAGTAGCTCTTTTGCAACTCCTGACCTGCAAAGAAAGGCTGAGCACAGCCCAGATAAGGGCTAGATATGTAGGAACACACAAGAGAAGGATTTTGAGAGAATACAGACTTTGCTGCTAAGCCTGTTTCTGGGTACACTCCAGCTTGCTGCTGCTGTCATCTTAACATGCACATCATACGACAATGACCACTTAGCTTCACTTAGCTGCCAGTCAATTTTCAGATAGGAGCTGTAAAGTGAGTCATATAAGGCTTTCCTGCTTGACAGCAATAAAAAATGATCCTAAGAATGCAGAGCTGAGTTTGATAGGGAAGCACAGTTATTCCCAGCTCAGCCACATTCTCATGGAAGCTCTCCTAACCCTATCCTCTCTCTCTTTAAAACCATGTTCTGATTCAGTGGCCAGTGACAGAGAAATCACCTTTGTCTCCATTGCTGCTGTCGAATTGTTCTTTGCTATGTGTGGGTCATTCAGACCTGATAGCTCAGCCTGCTATGGATAGTTATCAAGGGCAAGATAGGTCCCTTGCAGTGGCACAGACCTTTCTGCCTTACCTGGGGAGTGTAGCTGGTTAGAAACAGCCTTCAAACAAAGAAGTTGCCAGTCAGCAGAAACAGACATTCCTGTTACAGAAGGTAATTCAAATTGCTCCATGGGATGAATCACAGTGCTTCCTCTCTCTGCCTGTAGGGCTTTTTGTTCTCCCCATTTTCTGTCAAAGAAGTCCAGAGAAACCAATTTCAGAGGCTTTGTTGATATCAGGAACTATCACACTGGCAACTTCCCTGTAAGGCCAGACATGCTGTCAAAGGAGAAAATTGTATTGCTTTTATTCTTGACAAATCCATACCAGTTGCTTTCTATCCTTGTAACATGCTTTTGAGTGCTTCTAGATGTAATTATTAATAATGTGCCTAAGAATCTTTCCCCAGGTTTAAGTTGTCCCTATTGTCCCATTTTCCCTTTTTAGAAAGAAGAAAGAAGCCTGAACTTCCTGGGCTCCTGGGAATTCCTCCAGTCTTTGTGACTCATTAAATATTGTATTTTGGCCTCATGTGTCCCTAGTAATAAATTCTGGCAGTGAAGAATTGGATCTCAAGAGCAGCTTAAGGGATCTTATTGCTCTGAGTGGCTTCTCCCCCAGTTCAATTAGTGATAACTGGCTGGTTTGTATCCCAGGTAATTTTAAGTTCTCTGTCATTTAAAAAAACATTTGCAGAGCCATCAGATATGGCAGCACTAGCAGTAGTGATGTGAATGAATCCCTCTGAGGTTATTCAAGCAGCCAGGGACTCTGTCCCAACCTTCTTGCAGGTGGCTCTTTCTGGTGCAGCTCAGTTAGTAGGAGCCTATCACTCAGTGGCTTGTGCTGTAAGTCAGTTCCTCAAGATTCAGTGCATAATTGAATGTGCAGATTGATTCCAAGCCCTAGGATAAGCTAAATAAAGAAAGAGCACCTGTGACTTAAAATACTGAAGTAGCATGTGTTTAATAAGTATCTCTGTGATTTCTTTTTCTTTTCAAGCTGAGACAGAATTTCCCTCTCTGTTCTATTAATGCAACAGACTTCAAAGTCCCCTAAGCCTATCAGAGAGTCTGATTTTGTCTTCAGTCTTTGATTCCTCTCCTACAGATTACCAGGACTGAAAGACTATATATGTCAGGACAGTGACCACCCACGGCATGATTTATTCATTATCCAAGTATGATGTTTTGAGTCAGCTCTAAATCAGTGCAACAAGACAAGCCACAAAACAAAAATGTTATATGTGTTTTAATTACACTTACATAATATATACAAGGTATCCAATAAATTGATAATATAATATATCTATGCATGTATCTATGTAGGTTTTGTCATCTGTTAAAACCTGTACCTAACTTCATTGCTCTGCACAAAGTGTCAGATAGCCTTCCTCTTCGATCTGGATCTGCACAGGGGATCTAACAAGCTGCCATGCCCTTGACAGAGATGAAGTTCACAGTTTTGTGGGCAATTTTCCCTTGGTGGGATAATCAGACTTCATTTAAGGCATTAAATTATATACATGAGATATAGATGCTGCCACATCTTTTAACAGGTTGCTAAAATGTTCAAGTGCCCTGTGCCTTGAAAACAGGAACCTCATTTCCAATTTGAATACAGTCTAGCTGTATTTTCCAGTAACTGGTTTCTTCTGACAGAAGCCTTAGTCTTGCAAATCTGTGGGTACCATGAGTTGAAGTTCCTTGTTCCTGAACTTTTCACTGATTTAACTGTGAGGAAGAAATAGGTTTCTTCACACTTAATTGAACTTTTTCTGTACTCCCTTTTTCTCCTAGGTTTTACCATTTCCAGCAACTGTTATGGTAGTGGGAATGCAGTTTTAACCATAGCCTGGAAGACAGTGCTGGATACCACTCCTGGAAGAAATATAGTCTTCCTCCAAAGAATACTCATGTCCCCTACTCATGAGGAGAAGATGAACTTGGAGTGATAACCATCATCTCAATTCTTTTGATTTTGTTGGGGTTTTTTTACATCCACAAGAAAAAAATATGTTTGTTTTCTTTTCATTATATTTCAAATTTCCGTGGAAGTTTCTACACAAGAAATATTTAAAAACTTTGAGTTCTCCCACTCAAAAAAAAAAGGTAAAATCTTGGTTTGATGTGTGTGTCATGGCTCAATGACACAGAACATTGCATTATATTCAGGGGTCTCAATATTATCTCAAACTTCATCACCACAGAACAACATTCTTTCATATGTAAACCCAGAATCAAAAGTATGTTCTCAAAACTTTGAAATCAAAAAACAATCTCAGAATATACACAAATAACAAAATATATTCTGGGATTCTCATCATAGTACATAAGAAATGCTTACTTGTGCTTTTGACAATATATGAAGACATGGAGAGATATTCACTTACATACAGGTCCAGCTCTAAGAAGCAGAGGATGGATGGATGGATGGATGGATGGATGGATGGATGGATGGATGGATGGATGGATGGACAGATGGACAGACAGATGGATGGGTGGAGAGCTGTATGAGGGAACTATTTTGTGAACTCTTGACTAATAGGATGGGAAGATGGAGGTGAGACCATGAGAAGTGCCTGCAAAATTTCAGACCGAGACAAAGAAACAAAATATCTTTTTAATCTATGCATCTAAAACACTAGGTACAAGTGTTTTATTCATATTATGACAAGGCTGGGATCAGGAAATTCCCGGAAATACATTGAAAACAAAAACTTGTGTCACTGAGTATTGTGTTTTCTCTGAATCCCATACAATTTCACAAACAAAAGATGTAAACTTTAAAACTGTCACTCACAAAACACTTGGAGTTGTCATGGCAATATGACCACTAAAGCTTTGAAACATGGTTCAAAGGCCATTCTGCAAAATTCAGCCTTCTCCAGGAAAATATAGGACAGAGGAGTCTGATCTAAGGACACTAAGACCTAAGTAAAGCCAAAAGTATTAACTTAATCTGATATTTGCAAAGAGATTCATTTTGGGTGTAACAACAATTACAAAGAGGAAGCAATCTTGTCTCAAGCATCATTGGAGAAAAAATATTACTCGTACTTTTCATTATTTAATCAAATACAAAGGCTGAAGAGTACTCAGTATCTGGAGCTAGAAAATTATTCTTCCTGGAATAAGTAAAGTCTCTCTCCATTTTTATTTTCCTTTCTTAGCCCCTCATACAAAGAAAAGATAGGCCAATGTTCTTCAAATTTTTTGGTTGCACAACCCTATTAAAAACGGGTTTTTGAGAACACAACCTCAATATTGGAGCATATGTTTGTTTATTTAATTCTGTAATAAAATTCTAGGTACATTATAAAACATGGACCAAAATGGATACTGAAAAAATCACAATATTTTGATTTTTGTTAATTTTATTAATAAATGATACAGAAAATATTTTCTTCATGAAAACAAATGGATTGTTTTGTGCAAACCTTGCAGAGTGTCCCACACCCAGTGTTTCTTCACTTTAGAGACCATTTCCCTACAGGATGCGATTGTAGACAGAAACAAGGAGAAGTGACAGAAAGGTTAGTCCCAAATACGTATGCAGAGATGGAGGACTTGGATTTAGGCCATAAAAATGGAAATACTTGTCAGGATTTTCAGGTAAAAGCATCATTGTCCTTAAAATTCGAATCTGGAAATTCTTCTAAATTCTAATTCTTCTTCTTCTAAAGGTGCCTTTAAAATGTGGAATTTGGGTGGTCTTTCCCTTTGCCATCCAGTTCATGCTTGCTGCTTTGTATGGTATACTAAGGTGTACATTAAAATTTGCTTTTGAAAGTTCTCATCAGGCACGGAAGCTACATTAAAGGAGAAAAGAAAAAAGGAAAGGAAAGGGAAGGGAAAAAGAAAAGGAAAAGAAAGAAAAGAAAGGAAAAGAAAAGGAAAAGAAAGAAAAGAAAGGAAAAGAAAAGGAAAAGAAAGAAAAGAAAGGAAAAGAAAAGGAAAAGAAAGAAAAGAAAGGAAAAGAAAAGGAAAAGAAAGAAAAGAAAGGAAAAGAAAAGGAAAAGAAAGAAAAGAAAGGAAAAGAAAAGGAAAAGAAAAGAAGAAAAGAAAAGAAAAGAAAATCCCAGTGTCCTGGTCTCCCTGTTCCTAGGTCAGCTGTTGGCTGTGCCCTTTAAAATCTCGCCTTCCCCTTCCATGTCACTTGTAAATAGTGTACTTGGACTTAACACTTTACAAGCAACAAAGGCAGGACATCCAGCTCCTGAAGCAGATGGGAAGGAAGGTAACAAACAGTGCATGAGCCTGAAGGATTTATTTTCTTGCCATATGTTCTAATTATCCTTGGTGCTATACAAACAGGGAAAAATTGACTTCCCGAACAAAACCTGAAAAGCTATTGCTTTTCAACGATACAGATGGATCATGTTGAAAATGTGTTAACTTTTTACAGTATCTTTCAAAGAAACACTGGACTCCAAGCCAAACAGGGAGCTCTTCCATGGGCACAAAAATTTTCATTAATTCAATAATCAAGTAGAGAGGTTATCAGCTGCCCGCCATGTTTATTTCAAAGTCAGAGAGGTAACAGCATAATGTGTGTGATAGGCAGAAAAGCAGCCTGAATTTCATACTGTAAATCCATCTGATAACTTCCTAAAGGCCTGCTGATGGTACAGCCAGTGCTGCAGTTTCTGCTGCCTCAGTTTCTCTGCCGTGGCACACGTTTCCTACATGGATGTTAATTTGGGTATAAGTCATCTTGGAAGCAATATGTGTTCTGGATTTTGGTATCACCCTCACACAGGATCCTGGTCATACCTGGGTAAAATGCTTCCCTCTTTCTCTGCAAAGCTGCTGGGTCCTGAATACTGAACAGTAGAGAGGTGACACTACATCTGCATGTTTCAAAACTCATTCACCATGAACCTACAGTATAGGTAGTACCTTCAGCACATTTCTTTGGTTTCTATTAGGTTACTATTAAGGCAGTGGCAATGTCTGTGCTGAAAGAGAAAAAATGAAGCTACTCTCCAGTCCTTTAATGTTCTTTTACTCCTCATAAAGGTAACGATGAAATAATTTTGCTGCTTCACTGTTAAATCCTCCTTGAGGACCAGAATCAATTCCCAATCCCAACTCCCATCTTCACTGTTTTTTAGCCTACTCCAGAAATGTATGAATATTAAATGTAAAATTAATTGAAGGCAAATGGAAATGAGGTTGATTGGGTAATCCAACAATATGCTGATAGAACTCTGCTGCAGGACTTAAAGGAAACTTAATGAAATAAAAACAATTGTTATTATTTCCCAAGAGGATCATTTCTTGGTGAATGCTGCCATTCCTCTGTGCAAAATATTAAAAAAAAATATGCTTCTCCATTCTCAGGAAAATTAATCTTGAGTCTCTCTTGAGACTGGAAATGCTACAACATTGAAAGCTAGAGCAAAGTAGGCTTTATGTTCTGGAGGGTTACTTCTCATTGAATGCCATGGACTTATTAATGTTCAGGTTCCTCGGCTGGTCCCAAAGCTGTATTTAATTTCCTCAATTCCTGCATTGAGGTTCAGGGGCTTTAGAAATGTTGGAAGACAGTTTAACATTAAAAATAAGAGCTAAAATAATTGCTGAGTAACTCCGCTTCTTCACATTGATTGCCACTAGTCCTCCTGTCTTATTTACTGAGGGGGCACATTTTCCTTAGTCTTCCTTTTCTATCCAACATACCTGTAGAAGGCCTTAGTATTCTTTGAATCCCTTGACAGTGTCTATATTCTTCCCAGGAGGGAGGATGGGTGTCTGTTCTTTGCATTTCTGTCTTTAGTTGGGAGGCTGAACTGAGCCATGCTGGCTTCCTGCCTTCCTTTCCTGGTTACCTGCAGGGAAACTAGACCTTTTGCACTCTGAGAAGAATGTCCTTAAGGAGCTGACAGCAATTTTTCTTTTTTCCCCTAAGCGCGATTTTCCAGGCTCTCAGTGCACTAGTTCCTCAAACTTTTGCTTTCCTAAACATGAGGATTCTTCATCTGGCCCATATCCCTCAAGACGGTAAATTCAATCAAAGAATGATCACTTCAGGCCAGGCTGACACCAATTTTGGCATCTCTAATTACTTCATCTGTGTTGGTAAATAACAGGTCTGGTAATGCTTCTCCTCTAGTTTGGCTGTCTATCACCTGGAGTAATAAATTATCCTCAACACATTCCAGGAGTCTCNGTTACCCATGCTGGCTGTGGGCATCGCTGCACAGGCACTTCACCTGCACTACAGATCGTCTCACCTCTTGGGATGAATACTCCCCAATGCCTTTGAGGCATTCCACAGGTGTTTCTGTGTTGATTTCTAATGCAGTAGCAGCCCCCAGTTTTTCTCTATTGTTCAAAATCCCCTTCCCCACTAAATCTAATTTAATGCTCTCCATATAAGCCTGGACAGCTTGTTGATGAGCAACCTTCTGCCTCACTTTGTCAGGTGAATCTCACAAGCTCACAACAGACCCAGCCTCCAAAGGCAGGTCCACAACCATGGAAGCCAAAACCCTGAGTATGGTATCAGCCACACAGCCAGACATTCACCTTTGAATTTGACTCCTCTCTCCTGAACTCCTACATCTGCCTGGGAGAACAGAGGAGAATGCAACCTGTGCTCCAGGAGATTTGCTTTTGCTATCAGGGATAGACAATCTCTTCTGAGTGTTCAGAATCGCCTTGCCACAAACCCTGCATAGACTGTTATTGGAGCAGATGATAATTTGTAGAGTTCAGTAGGCTCAGCAGCCTTGCAGTGACGTTGTGAATGCAATCGGTTGATAGGCAGTGAAATTCTCTAGAGAAAATCTGGATGGGAAATAGGTGCTTTGGTGCCTCACAACAAGGAATCTCCCATTACATCTTTTTCTGAAGCTACTGTTTCTCACACAGGTGATGGAATTGAATGGTTGGAGTTTCCTGGATCCTGTCCATTATTACTGTGACCTTCATTGTGCATGCCCAGAGCACAGTATCTGTTGTGTAGAGGCAATTCAGAGGAAGGTTCTCCATGCAGAGAAAATTGTGCAATCTCCTTTATCTCATGAGTGCTAATGTCAGAAAGTTTGAGGCTAGATTCCCTTGCGCATCCTCAAGGCAGGGCTGCTGCTCAGTCTGGGACAGCACACAATACCCCTTATTGACCTCCCTCTCACATTCCCAGGCCCTCCACTGCCTGCTGAACTCCTCCTGTAACAGAGCAAATTGTCTGAAGATTTCTTCTAGCTGGGTCCACTTGCAGCTCTGACATCTACTGGTAGGGATGGATGCCAGAGGGATTTTTGGGTACTGGAGCGACAACAGCTGTTCCGGACAGGTACTCCAGTTTTTGACAGATCTCTTTGAGTGGAGATATCAACGCAGGTGCAATGTTTCTGCTGTGGTTTCAGCCTCAGCCTTGCAGTTGCTGGAAGTGGGCACCATTTTCCTTCCACAGGCAGTCTTGTTACAGATTACAGGCAAAAAAAAAAAAAACAAACGACACACACTTGGAAAAGACAATTCTTTTGAAAGTCTTTTGAAAGACTCTATTCTTCTAATTAAAATTTGCTGTAGACCTCAAGTTTCTGTGTAGGGTTGAACCATCAGGGCTGGCTGTCAGGGCTGCAGGCTTGGCCTGCTGATGAGCAGAGCAGGCAGCAATTGAGCAGCTGTCAGTGCTCTGCCCTTCTTGCACCGTTTCTCATGTTAACACACCTGTTTCACATGGACAGTCCAGCACTTCCAAATTGAGGAAATTGCAGTTTTGAAATCCTGAGGGGTTTTTTGCATTTGCATACTTCTTCTAGCAGAATTATGGATTGTCTTTTGTTCCAGATTGTCTGTCTGCTCCATATTTTTAGATTTTTATACACGTATTTAATTTCATAAATATTGTTCTGTTTTACAGGGAAATGAGAAGTCATGAGACAAATAAACTTCAACAGATAGAAAACAGTGGCAAAATCCCAGGAGTCTAAATATTCATATTAATGTATTTTTAAAACCTTTCTAAGGGAGAACGGAAAAATAAAAATTACAGCAAACTCTGGAACTACAGCTATAATTTTCTGCAATTTCTTTGCTGTGGAAATGATGCTTTACAGATCAGGTACAACAAGAATGAAGAAATGTTATTAAGACACTGAAACTAAAGCTAAGAAATAAAAAAAATGGGAGCTACCCATTGTGAGTCTCCGGAAAAGGGCTAAAACACTGTTAAAGTTACTGTTGGCACCTCTTCTTTGCACCACTCAGTATCTAGTTCAAAGCAAATGAAGTTTGATTACTCGGTACCTTTCCAGTATTTGCTTTCCCTTTTCTCTTTCACCAAACAACATGTGCTTTGTGACATTTTGCTATGAAAGCAGTTTGTAGTATTTTCACGTATAATGTGACAACTGGCATCTTCTGCCAACTGTCATCTTTTCATGGAAATATGAACCAGAGCAGGAAAGATCCAGCCCCTATTGGTGCACTATGGCTTGCTTCTGCGAGTAATGCAAGGTTAGCAACATACAGTAACTTGGCTGAGGTTAGAAGCAGCAGAAATAGGTTTTATGCAAAGAAGTTAAAGAGTTAGCACATATTTGAGAGACAGTGACATTATACTCTGGGAAAATACTGAATATAAAATCTGTCTCTCCAACTGTCTTAAAGTAATTCAGTTCCTTGGTTGTTGTTCTTTGGTTAAGAGGAAAACAGAAAGCAGTGCTTATTATCACAGCGTAACCACAGCTGTCCTGGTGCACAGACAGAAACACAAGGAGTGACATTTCTGTTACAAGATGAATCAACTCACCTCAGCTCTTCCATGGCCCTCAAGACAGCTAGGCTTGTGGCAAAAAAGCCCCACTTAGTATCTTACCTCTTTTTAAGAAAACTCATACACAAAGTACTTACCCAAGGTAAAAATAAAGTGACATTTTCCTGAGGCATGAAGTTCCATCCCTGGGCCTTCACTCACTTCAGAATGGACTCAGTGTCTTATGAGACATAAGCCTGACTAATATCAGACTTGCCAGGAACTAATCTGTTTTCCATCCCTCTGTTTCTCTCTCTCTGTTGGTCCCATTTGAGCACAAGACTTTGTTGTCACAAACCCGAAAACTTTCAGACAGGTGTTATGAAGAGAATGAACAAAAGGAATCAGTGTCCATGAAGGGTGAGTAAAAGATGGTTATATGTTACATGTGAGATTACTGGTGACAATAATGTTTGATTAATGGTCCAGACTTAGAAAAGAACATTTATGGAAAACTACCTATTTTCCAGTTATATTGATGAAGAGATCATGATAATTGGGATAATGATAAAAAAAAGATAACTAGCCTAAGGGTACAGATGCAGGAAAATAATTGAATGTCACTGACCTTGAATTTAGTGAGATTTTCAACACGGTTTCTTACAATATCCTTTTAGCCGGGAAAGAACTTAAAGGTTTAGTTAGGCAGATAATTGCCTGGATGAAATATTGAGAAGATCACTGGGTTCAAAACAAAGTGGCTGATTTGTATTCCACTTTGGAGGAATGACAGGTGGCTTTTCTCAGGGGTTTTTCCTGGGCCCTATCTGATATTTGGTATTGTTATCTATGACCTACATGAGTAGACAATGCGTCTCATCACATCTGAGAATGACCCTAAATTGGAGTTGTAGCTCATACATTTAAGGGCAGACCTTTCGTTAATAGACATAAATAAGCCAGAGAAATGGGCTTGCAGAAACATCATGAAATTCAGTGAAGAGAAATGATGAGTCCTGCACCTGTGAAAAAAGCTTGTTCAGCCTGGAGAAGATAGCTTTGGAGGTACATCATAATTGCCTTACAGTACCTATGAGACCATAAAGAGGACACAGCAAGTCTCTTCACAGTACTGTATGGAAGAAGGACCAGAGACAGTTCTCAAAATTTAAGTCAGCGAAGGTTCAGATGGATATAAGGAAAAGAAACTGAAGAGTTTTCCTAGATAAAATGTCCACTCTTCATTTTTGAAGGTTTACAAGACTTTTTGGATAAAGCCCTTGCAACCTAGTCTGAATTCAGTATCAGTCCTTCTTTAATGATAATATTGGATTATAAACCAAATAATTATTGGATTATGAATCAAATGTAGGGTTCTATGAATCTCACAAGGAATGAGAAATAAACAATGTCTATTATCTGGCTTCCTGATTTCCCAGACTCTGAGGAGCCTCATCAGCCTTACACAAGCTTTGTCATTCTGACAAGGATCAGGGCTAGTCCTCCTTCTCCTGAGAAACCACCAGTTTGTGGAAGCTGTGTGGTGAAAAGTCATAGTACAGTTTTGCATGAAAAGGTAACACACCCAAAGGCCACTTGCAAAGAATGTTCTCTGAAGGAACCTGCCATATCCACTCACAGCAGATCCAGGCTGCCAAGCCTACCAAAGTTTATTGTGCGCATACTGTCCAGGCAAATGATGATTGCAAATTCCACAGATCATCCGACTCAGTTGTAAGCCACATGCCTCACCCTTTACGTGCAGAAGAGCAGAGGTTCTCGCCTCTTTGCATCAACATATGACATTTGTATGTATCTTTCTCAAGAAGGGTTTTGTAAGGAAACAATACTGAAATACTAAAACAGAAAAATTAATTTTCATTTGGGGCTGAGTTCCAACTGCCATTTTGCAGCGGTGTGTGTATAACAACAAAAACTGGGGAGGCAAGAAATGTTTAACAGTTGATCAGAATACCAGGAACTTGAATTAAACACCTTGGATATAATTCAAAGAAGGTCTTTCATCTCAGAGTGAATACTTGTGTTTCACCTCAAGGCAAAGAGTTAGTAACAATCAGACTTTATACAGGCCAAGAAAGTTTATTGCTGCAGTAAGATTGTAAGGTATTGTGAATGATGCAGCAAGTGATTATATTTGCTCTCTTTAGCCATAGACACTGTGCTACAGTCGGTCTGATCTTTCCTGTGAAGAAACTGAAGCCAGAAACATGTCAAGCATACAGAACATTTAGGGTTGATAGGGTAGAAGGCAGGGAGCAAAATGAGAAGTGAAAAAGAGAGTTTTGCTGTCTTACTCCTTATGTGTCACTATTGACATTTGAAAAATCAGTCACAGAGATAATCTCTACAACTTCTTCTGTAAACACATGTAATTAGGAATTTATATTGTGCCCTGAATACAAAGGCCTTGATGTGATCAGTTAAACTCATCCTCATCTGAGACAATGAATTTTATATCTTAGAACTGAAAGAACTCACAAAATCAGGAAACATTTCAGACTCACAAATTTTTCCTTAAGTCAGCCACTTATCATATTTATGGCTACACTTAAGACTCAGTTGGCTCCATTATTTATGTTACATCTGCTAATGATACTCTAATGAGTTGTGTACAGCTTGAAATGGGAACTCATTTTTCAGGGGAAATGAAAAACCAAATGTATCCATGTTTCATTTCTTAAGGAGCTATGAAAACCACTCTGTGTTCTAATGAAATTAAAGCAAAAAAAAATACTAGAGATGGAAAACAGATAGAAACAAATTAGAGAAAAGACCAGGACTTCATTAGGGAAGTTCACCACAGTACACTACATAGTCAAAAATTTGTGGAAGCAAACATGATGAGAACAAAGGATGATCTGAAATCTGCCTCCAGATTTACCTGCATTATATCTGAACTTTCACAGGTTAATGTGGCAGATGGGTGAAAAGCAAGCCCACAAGCTCTATTTTAGTCTGACTAAGTGAAGCCACACTTTGTGCAGTAGGACACTGTGAGGGGTACCATTCATAGCATAATCTCTGAAGGTTAATAAAGAGAAGTTTGGGGGTTTTTAAGCATCCTTCCTTCAAGTTACAGCAAGACTTACATGGAACTCTATCTGGTCTCCATAATTTAATAAAAACTGATTAAAATTAAATGTCATTGGAGTCTTCGTTTCTATCAGCAGTGAAAAATAAGTATTAAAATTATTAAGTGAAGTACATTATCCATGAATATTTATAGTAATGTGACTAGCAATATACTCTTAATTTCTCTGAGGCAGACAATAAAAGTTGAGATTCAACAGAACTAATGTCCTATGCTAGTGCCTACTTCTTTATCTCCTATTGTGTCTCTGCAAAGGGTGAACTATTAATTCACTGAAATTTTTTGGTTTATTTGATTTTCCCTCACTGATTTTTACTGTGGGAGGAATGGAGAAAGTGAGTCCACTCTCTACTGGACTCTCTCTAAAATTATTTCTCTTCCATACTATGTAGAAATATCTCCCACTGAGTTAGACATTTTTAAAATACAGCCTTTTGACCCCCATTTCATATAGTATTTTGTTGAAGGCTACAGTTGTGGGAAAAGGCTTTCAATCTTATCAGAACTTCATGTATTTGTTCTTACAGTGATTGGGGAGGGAAAGTGAAAGAAAAAATGGTTTTTGATGAGGCACTCTTCTCCTGAACTATGGGAACATTTTTATTTTTAAATAATGGAATCATTCTTAATAGAGACATTTGGAAAGACCAGGGGAATGCCCTGTACCTATCTTGTTCTTTTTATAACACAGACTGACACTTGCAACTAGCCATAGTTTTGCTCCTTCCCTGTAGGTTCCAGTCAGTTGTCACTGTTCCTTGCTGATAGAACACCTTTGAAACAGATAGAAGGCAGGTGATAGAGGGAATGTAGCACGTGAGGAAGGGCTACACTCTCACAAAAGTGCCACAAATATGAAAGCTGTGTCCTGCATAGCCAAAATCCACCTCTGTATTCAGTGGTCATTCTGGAAGCCTTTCTAGCTGTGATCTCATCTGAGGCAAAGGCAAAAGTGGTGTTTGGTGATAGCCAGGCTTTTGATGCCCTTGTTTAGATAAGTAGCCTTGTCTTCTAAAGCTCCCAGACCTAAGGGGTTTTGTGACCAAACACATCCTTATTTCCACAGAGTATCTTACAATCCAGTACCGGGCTTCCTGTTCCGAAAAGGTGGCTTCCAAAAATTGTCCACGTGTCAAAAAAAAACAGCACAAGTTTCCTTTGATTTCCTGCTTCTCTTAAGCTTATGTCAGGCAGCACAAAAAAAAGGAGATGAAGTTTTAGCTAATCTTTGCAACTCACAGGAATAGAAAAATATTTTAATTCAGTAAGGAGCATATCATAGATCTGAAGGAATTAAACAGGTAAAAGTTTTGGATGTCTGAGGAAAAGCATCCCAGTCAGTGCTTTTTTAAATTTGGTCACTGCTCAAGTACAGATGTAGAAAATTAGGCAGGCAAGTTTGGATATAATAGGGAGCCACAGTGAGGGGAGCTGCACACATCCTTTGACAAGCACTACCTATTCCACTTTTGTGTCCCAAAGGAAAAACCTCATTCTGACACAAACTGAAGCACACTTTTCTTACATGGTGTACAAACATGGCTTTCTCACATGAAAGCAGGGTACATGAACAACAAGTGATACTTTCCTCAAAGCATTTGGCTTTTTCCTTTGCTTTGTAAAAATTTTGGTCTAATAAGAAAGTAAAGAGTACTTTGACCCATACATGGGTTGAAAGAATGTAAGTGTTGGGGTGGGTTCAGAGGAGGGCTAAAAATTATCCAAGGAATCATGAGAAGATGTTTAGAGAGATCCTATATGAAAGATGGAAGCGGACTCTTTAATGAAGCCTGTAGCAATAGGACAAGACGTAATGGTTTTAAACTAAAGGCGGATAGATTCCAACTAAATACAAGGAAGAATTATTTTACTGTGAGGGTGGAGAGGCATGGGAACAGACAGGTGCTGGATACCCCATCCCTGGAAATTTTAAAGGCCAAGTTGGATGGGACTCTGAGCAAACTCATTTAATTGAGAATGTTTGTTCACTGCAGAGGAGTTGTACTAGATGAACTTTAAAAGCCCCATCCAACTGATTCTATGATTAGACTATTCTATACAAACACAACATTAATGTTTGCTACCATGAAAATTTCATTATGAACAGAAGCTATATTTCCAAGTGACTTTTTTACCAGAAATTAAACTTACTACTAGCAAGGATGGTTTTTTTCTGGGGTAGAAAAGAATTAAACAAATGAAAACAAATAGAAATAAATGGAAGAAAGTTCTATCTATCAAAAGGTACAATAATGAACTCCCTAAAAGTGTCTAATGAAAAGAATACCTCATAAAAGCTATTTCAATTAAAATATTCCCCTTTTATTAATTGACCATTAAACTAATGTACTTTCAATCACATATTTAATTTTCTTTGCTCTACCCTACCTTTCATATCACCAGAGCATAAAATCAGCATTTCTAGCACAGACTGGTTCTTCTTGAATGTACTAAAAGGATTTTGTGACTTTCTGGCAACATAAAAAAATAAACAGGCATCCAAATATACTTGCTACCAAAGGTAGCCTCTTATTTTGTTTAGGATATTTAGCCTTATGTGATTTGTTCATGTCTTGTCCTTAAGATAACGTATCTCTTTGCAGAAGAGCCAACACTGAAACTTGCATGAGAACCTTCCGATTACAACAATTTCACCCTAAAACAGCAGCCTCAAATGAAAGGTCTTTGCAGCTGTTTTGAATATTCTCCAAGATTGATAAATGGCACAAGGAAGAAATAAAAATTCTTATATTCTTTCATTTGTAACTAGGCTCTCAGAAAATCATGCTAGTCATTTTGATTTTAATCAATGTTTAAACAGGTTTGGTGGGATTCTACTTTGAATTAATTATGTCTATGAGACTTAGACGTCTCATAGACATAATTAATTTCAGAATTTGACCATAATCTGATCTTCTGCTTTCCTTTATTTATCTAATTCTCTGCTATTTTTTAAAATAGAAAAAAAATTACATTTTGCAGCTTATATTTTACAGTTTTTGCTCTTTTTTAAACATCTCTCTTAAAGACCACCATTAAGCTTACACAGGCAATACAAAAGCAAGCATACTAACAAGGTAACAGTCTATTTATTTCCTCTCCTTGGCAACTGATGGATCACAGACTAAATATTTTTTAAAGATTTAACAGCCAAATAGAGAGACAATCCCTTCTGAATGTGTTATGTAAACAATAATTGAACAAGAATTGTGAAGCTGTGCATACATCTTATTTTGGTCTGTCCATTGTGTTAGAAGTGCAAGACTGGCTCTTATTAACTTGAAAAACAGTCTCTGTATTAAAAATAGGTTTCTGAAGAATGTATGTTCTGCAGAATTCTCAGGAGAAATCATCACTTTGCAGTCAGATCTTGTCTCCCACCCTTTTAGCAGGGTACTAAAAGGTTCTTCTTGTTCCATTCCAGGTGAAAACAGCCAAGATGCAGGTGCTTATTTGTTTATAGTGCCAGGCAAAAGGGGCCTGCCTATTTCTTGGGTGATTCTGGTCTTAGATATGTTTCCTGCTACTATCTAACCCTGAAAAAAGAAAATCAAAATAAAACAAAAAACCCAGCAGAACTTGAGAACAGACTTTCTTGTGTCTACCCAAGCACCCATCTGCCACAGGACCTCCCCAATGAAGCGGTCACCTCAGAGAGTTTACAAAATCTAGATGTGTATAGCACCATCCTCCCCCCTCAGATATGTGGCTTCTATCTTCAGCAATCCCAAACCTCTGCTCCTTAGCAGTGGGTTTCAGGGGCTGCTGCAGACTTATTTCTTAAGAGAAACTTATGTCTGGTGAGAAACATAGGCACCATCCTGGGTTTTATTCCTTTATTCACATAGCAGTACTCTTTGTACGATCATTTGAAGTAGATCTCTGCTTTACATAATTATCCATACTCATGTCTAAGGGGGCAGAGTTGTGTATAACTGGACTTATTTGCATCTGAATATACATGTCTGTGACAGAAGTCCTTTTCTAGACACCCCACATTCCATGTGGGGACTGCAATAGGAGAAGGTTGAATGGCAAATTTGCTCATTGAAGAGTAGAACAGAACCATCTCTGCTGCTCTTGGAGAGATAGAGACCCATCTGTTTTTAAATATAGCTGTTTAAATATATCAAAACATTTTGTGCTGTCCTCATTAGGAGCACAAGGACAGATTATAAATATCTGAAGTCAATCCTAAAACAGGTTACCTCAACTTATAAAAAGCTACCTTCCAATGATTTCTTCTTTGCACTCAACTGGCTTTAAGAGTGCGAGACTCTACGAAGATTCTACAAGAACAATACCCCTTGAAGTCTTGATAACAGCAATTAGCAGGTATGCAAAGAATGTGCTTCAACAGTGGTCTGCTCCATAGTCCCCTCCTCACCTGCTCACAGACTCTTATTGTCTTCAAGTAGTTCTGATCAACAAGTAGCTTGAAGGTGTTATTTTGAACATGTCATTTTTCCCCCATCAGGCCCACCGGTAATGGTTAAGGGTGTGTGGAAGAAAAGAAGAGAGTTTTCTGACCTCAGAAAGACCACCATTATGCTCCTCATCCTGCCAAACTACCATCATCACGGTCCCATAGCACCAGCCCTGCCTAGCCCTGAGAAAGATACAGGAAAAAGTTACAGA
Organism: Irena cyanogastra; assembly: GCA_013397155.1. Classification (NCBI taxonomy): domain Eukaryota; kingdom Metazoa; phylum Chordata; class Aves; order Passeriformes; family Irenidae; genus Irena; species Irena cyanogastra. Next base: position 104,782 of record VWZV01002629.1, on the reverse strand, counting down.
CTCCTGCTGGATTTTCCTGGTGAAAGCCAGGTCATTCAAATAAAACCTCCTCAGCAGTCCTACTGAGCAGGAATTTCTTTCTCTGTGTCAGCTGCCTATTCTGTGCTGCTGCTGGTCTCTCCTCCCCTTCACCAGTACTATAGGGTACCATGAAACGTAAATCCTGGGGCTTTCTGCATAATTTATTCAAACAATGCAGCATGCAAACTGCTCTGGGGCAGCACTCAAGCCTATATAAAAAGGTTGCCAGAACCAGTCCCTTTTTCTCCCAGCTGACAGGGAAACACAGAGGGTTGATTTTCCTTCTAGCCCCGTGGCTCTTTCAGAAATATTCGCAAATCTGCTGACAAACAGCAGAACAGGCTTAATCCTGCCGGTGAACTCCTTGCTTGTTCAACCCGATCTAACTGCAGCTTTTCAAAAGCTCAGCATCTCTGCAGCGTAGCCTTGCAGTCTTACACTGCAGCCTCCAAAGTCTGCATTGAGAGCTGATGACCGTGCACTGCAGTGTGACGCACTCCTACCACGGTGCTGCAGTCTGTGCAGACTGAGCAAAGGACAGCAACAAAAGAGCTGGCAGAGCTCAGCATCCCCGTGAACTTCAAGGGCATTGCCTTGTGCAGGCAGAGCTTAATGTTTTTAGTGCAAAACTCAGATAGTAGAGTGACTCTGCTTTGATTTCAGTTGTGACAAATTGAAGCCTGTTTAAGGATTAACCCTAAGATGACAGTGGGAACTTTGGAGGCTCAGTGCTGCATTTATCCCCACACTTTTTTCTGATGGAAATAAGCTCCCAACAAGCTTTTTCAGCCCTGAATAGCTTTGCACAGCAAATAGCTTGTGGACTTTCAGGACCCATGTCATAAATCCAGCTGAACTAGGGCATCAAAATGGCTTTAAAAGGGTAACCACAGATGAACAATTTGTCATTTCTACCTCACCTTCACGTTGCAGCATTTCTATGTCAACTAGCACAGTTGTGCTCTGGAAGACCAATCTGATGGTGTATAGTTCAGACTGCAGAAGTAAGCCCAGGACTGAAACCTGAAGACTGTAGTTGTTCCTTCCCCAGGTCTCTCAAAAGATGAGTTTCACTTACAGAGCATAAATGTTTCGCATACAGCAGATAATGGACAAAACAGAAGCAAAATTCAATAAATATCCCAAGGCATAAGACTTCGAAGGAAACACAAATACTATTGAAAGACTTACTTGTTCTGGATTGAAAAACCTGAATACACAGCTACAAGCATGAAGAGACCTGAAAGAAATACTAGAACACCCAATCACATGAACTTACCTAAACCCTCTTTGCTGCGTTACAGGAAAAATAGACTCACTGAACCTTCATCTTCCATTAAGGTCTGTGGGATTACCATTTATTAACTCATGTGGTTTGACTCTAATGTTATTACAAAGAGAATCAAAAAGTGCAGAATAAAAGAACACTCAAAGCACACTCTAAACCCCAAGATGCCATGCTGTCTGCTTATAGTGAAAGAGAAGCACTCTCCTCTATAACAAAGGACAGAGACATTTCTTTTGCGGAGGTTAAGGCTCCAAGCACTGCTATAGTTAAGGGGCTTTGAGTAGAAATACTCATTCCTTCTTGGCTCTTAATGCTGAGTTGGGTCTGGTAACAAGATGCGAAAGAGTAGTCAGGCGCTTTCAGGAAATACCGCCCAACCAATTGATTTATCTTATAATAGCTCTTGGCATTTCAATACCACTATTTCTGGAGATATTCAATAATGCAGCTTTAGTATGCTCAGAACAGAAGAATGTGGCAAACTGAATGCTTGCAAACCGGGGAAAACAGAATGTTCTCGATGTCACCTGCAGACGTGACTCTTGACAGAAGGTCAATGGATTTCTTTAAACCACAGGACATACTTCTGCAAGCTGAAAGAAATATTCTTTTTATTTGCCTTGACAAATACTTATTTTAGCCTAGTCTGTAATTTTCTTCTTCAATTTCACATCATAGGAAATCCAGATGCATTTTGTTTCTTTTCTCATTTTTCTCTCATGAGAATTTCGTTCCACAGGCTTATCTTTAACTTCAGAAACTTAGCACAGATTATCTTAACTTTGTTCTTTTGGAATCTATTCTGCCTTTCATGATTTAAACTATGCTTCTCTGGTCTGACCCAGACAACCTGATAGATCGGAATTGACACCTTCCACTGGCAGATCTGCAGAAACACCAGATTCAGCACAGCTAGAGAATCCACTCCCAAAGTCATACCAGTCCAAAAAATTTTATTAAAAAATTTGATTTGCTTTCGTGCATACATCATCTGAATGCAGCACTGGAAGTAAAGGAACATCTCCAAAAGGATAATTTTCAGTGTCACTCACAGATCCAGATCCTTTTCTGACACAGACCAGAATGATTATAACTCTTACAGAAGCTCACCAGATCACTCCATGGCTTTCTCTTATGCTCACAACCAAGGTGTTTGCATCTGTTCAAAACCTTCCTCCACATCATGTTAGGAGTTCTGCCTAAGGGACCAGAATCTCATTCCAAAAAAAGAGTTTTCCATAAGGAACCTCAGCCTCTCACAGCCAAAAGAGTTCCTTACACTCATCTTAATGTCCCTTTGCTCTCCCACAAATCCTTCTAAAACTTGCCACAGCCTACAGACGCATATGAATCATAACTCTCTATTATGCTATTAAAAACTACCCACTACTTCTTGTGATGCCATGTCCATCCACACCCACCAGTGCTGTCTTGCCTCCAAATGAAATTATATCTTTCTGTTCAACACAGCTACCTGTGGCAATGAGACCTTCCCTATCTGGTAGCACAAGTCACTAAAAGATGCACACAAACAACCAGTTGTGGCAATCCACTCTTGATCTCTGGGCCAAATACCACCCCAGATTGATGAGAGCAAAACATAGGTATAAGTGTACTGCTGGTGCATTGAAGAAGGAGGTTGCATTGCTGCTTGAGGTTTAGCAAGAACAACAGTGATGCTGCAGGATTGTTTCCAAGAGATGCAAGCCATTTCAGCAAGAAAACACTAAGTCCAATTCGGGACCATAAAAAAAAATCAGATTCAATATATTCAATATATAAAATTCCTCAAACATTTTCATTATTAAGAAGAGCTGTGAAAATGGCAGGAATAAAATCCCAGCAAAACTAAATGCAGAACCCAGTAAGGCACAACCCAGTGTTAGAATGTCCAAGTCTTGTTGTGTGCCCTTGCCACATTAGGAAATACCTTTGTGGCTGCTTTTCTGCCACACTGAAAAGCAATCATATGATGACAGGAGCACCAGGCACTGGTTCATAAGGTACGTAGAAACACCACAAGATTTGAATTGCAGCCCAGGTGGGTGAAAATATCAGCAGTATATCTCACCTATGAGAACAGACTCAGTCCTAACTTCCAATTTCTTCTAGACCCAAAGCTACATCTGACCTAGATGGGGGTTCTTCCCCTATCTCAGAGGTATTCAGGTCATGACTACTCTGTTCTGACTTTGTTAATATGAGCTGAATTATGGCACTCTAAACAGAGATGCTGATTCTTCTTGTAGACCACAATTAGGTGCAGATATAGGTAGTCTTGTAGATTACAATGATAGTCTTGCAGACTACAATTAGGAGCAGACCTGGACAAAAGAGGCATCTTCTTGCCAAGTTTTCCCCCTGCAGCACAGGTTCCAGAAGTGTCGTTCTTGCACCTGGTTCCAGTTTAATGCACAGCCCCCATTCTTTGCCTGTGGGGCGTTATGGGAAAGATTGCCTAGTAAAGTTCATGCCCTTGTGCTCTCTGGCAGAAGAGACACAGAGATTTCTTGCTTGCCTTTTCCTTTTCTGCTCAGCTACAGGGCAAAATGCCGTTCAGTTTTAGCCCAGGGGGAAGCTTTCTAAAGCATCTGAAGCAGATGTATTACCAGTTTTTGTAGGGCAGTTGTGGTTGTGAGTAGCCTGAAAACACACTTGCTGGGAATATTTGGCTGGACCTGAGGAGCACAGTCACAGCTAAAGCAGAATAGACAGCACGGACAAAGACATACATCCTACAAAACACAGATAGTTCTGGGCTGTTGCCTGACAGGAACTCTGTAAAGACATCTTCTTTCAACAGAAGAACAGAACACAACAAGGCTAGTTGGCCTGGATATGCAACAGGTATCACTCAGTGTGTGCAGTTAGCCATCAGAAATGACACTGTTGCCAAACGTCCTCCTGCAGATATAGGAACAGAATGCAAGCCTTGGCAGAGCTAGAGATGTCAAAATGGTACTGTTCTAGCAACACATTCACTTGGATGTGGAGAAGTGACAAAGATTGAATCCTCTTGGTCTTGGGAAGGACTCTATAATGTAAAGTCTGCAAATTAAGATTATAGGGAATTGGGGGAAAGCAAGTTTCAAAGGGAAAATTCTGTAGTTTCTGCCTTACTTTCCTGCCTCTGCAATGGACAAGCCAAAAGGAAATTAAATGGAAGCTTTAAAAGAGAAACCTTCTAGAAACCTTTTGTATTATTACCATGCAAGTAGTTATTCAACAGAAAATCTTGCACAAGATCACTACATTCTGGACCAGCTTTCAATAGTTAAGCTGGCACCCAAGGTAAAGCTAATGAGTCCCACTTTCACATATGTGCAGGCACCTCGTTCTGATATGTGTGAGTATAAACTGAGAGATTGCATATGCAGATCAAGCATGCACAAAGCCCACAGGAGCCATTTGTTAAATCTACCTGTGCCTCAACACATTTGGAAAGAGAAGTTGGATACTAGAAAGGTTTCATTTTTCTGCCCAGGTAATCACTGTCACTTTGAAGTACCTACCACAGACAGTAGAGCAAATGAGATTAAAAAGTAAGCAAAGATGGTTTTCAGTCTGCCTAAGCAGGAAAAAGAAAATGTCCATTAAAATAATGTAAGATAATGAACCAGTAGCAATTGTTCATTGTTTCAAGAACCCTATTAAGCAGATCAACAACTTTATGGAAAAGAGAGAGAAAGTTTCACTCTGGTTTTGCTACTCATAGTTCAAATTCTACAACCTGGGGACTGGCTTTTACTGTGTGAATAGATGCTTTTGGAGAGGATGACTGTCTAGAGTCCTTGGAACTTAAATAATAAGCTAAGTCCCAACAATTACATTTTAGACTACATGATTATGCTAAATTATGCTCATACATAGCTCTTCTGGTCTTCAAAACCAGGTACTACTTTAAAAAAAAAGTGGAGATCAACCCTTTCTTTCGAAAAATATAATGGAAGTGACACTGTTAACAACTATACCATCACAGGGGTTTTTGATACAGCAAGTAAATTTTCTAATTCAGCGATGACTGAGATGTATTTTTGCACAGTTTAGCCAAGATTTGAGTAGCCAGCACACTAGATAGACGTGTAAAAGGTCTGGACTGTAGTCCAAATCTAGCTACTGATCTGAAGCATGCTGTTATGCAAGCCATTTACTCTCCATTTCTCAACATATTTCTTTCTAGCCCTTATGAATTTACATGTGAAAATTTCCAGGAGCAGGGAAAGGCACTGAGTTTGTGCCTATATCTAGCTACATCCAATTCTGAGTCAGGGTCTGCAACTGCTGAAGCTGCATAATAAGATATGGATATGGATAAGCATGTGAGCAGAAAGTGTCCAGGGAGAGAAATTATACTTCAGCATTTAAAATTAAGGGCAACTGTTTTAGTAATGCTTTTGTGACCTTCCATTTTTTATCACTATGCTTTAAAGTCTCAGCTAGGCAAAACAGCAGATTGCTTTTAAAATGTCACCCAATAGCTATTTTAACTAAAAGAATCCACCAAACACTGAAAATTGTATTACTATGAAATCAAAACCACTAATTTGACATTAAAGTAACCTTTAAAAAGCATTCCTCAGAGAGAAACCTAACCTTTTTAGCCAAGCAATAAGATACTTACTTTGCATAAGTCATATTAGATCTGATACTTCTCATGAGCTACTGAGAATGTAGGGAGGGCATCAAGTGCTTTTAACCTCCAAAGGCAGCTGTCTCAGATACATCTCACAAGACACAATCCTTCAAATAAGGATGAACTTACTTCTCTGGAATTTTTATAGCATCACAATCCCAAATGCCAGGTAGGGGCAAATGGAGGGGTCCATTGATCTGTCTTCATCTGGGCTTCCCAAGGGATGGAAATAGATGAAAAGTGCTATCTTGTCACCTCACTGTTCTCTACCCAGAGCAGAACCCAAGTGCTTAGCGCACCCCTGATCTGATAATTCACACTCCACTTCAGAGAACATGGGTTGCTCTGAGTGCAAAACAATTTACAGCCTTTCCTGATTTCCCTGTGGAACAAGTTTAGCCTTGAACATGGCATAGGATGAGCATGAATCCAGGTTTTGGATCCCCAGCACAGAGGTTTTCCCTATTTTTTTCACTCTAGTAATGCCAAGGTGGAAACACAGTAAAACAGACTCTACAAGGCACAAATGGAAATCACTTGCACTGATTAGTCCAATTTAGCGATGTCTAATTTAGCAAGAAACATGACAAATGGTGTTTTGCAGAGTGTGCTGGCATTTTTACAGCTAATTCATGAAGTAACATGAAGAAAACTTGCCACAGATGGCCTTTAATTGAGAAATAAATAGGTAGAGTGCTAGCCACTAAAATATCTGATGAGAGCTATATTTACAATGCACGAGCTAACCAAACTGTGTGTTATCTACACCTCATTTAGCAGAGTGGTGTCCAAGTCATCTGGAAATTTGGCAAGGGGAATGAAAAGGCATGCAACAAAATACTTCACACTATTGCTCAGTGTGTTTGTAACTTTGTATTTTTCTGTGCTTAGAAACCATGATGATGGCAAAAAAGAGGGCTGATGAATAGCAGCAGTTTCATGATTTCTTTTCAAAGATGCTTAAAGTAAAGGTATCCACACCCGCATATTTAACGAATTCTGAATGCTGTCCAAAGAGCCCTTTGAGTCAGAAACATCTCTCAGCTCACGTCTGTGCATTTAGAGCCTGCAAGAATGTTTTGGCAGAAATATTTTTTCCCAACATGAGTGATCTCTTCCAGCAAACACTGGTTGGTGTGCTTCAGAGATGTTCAAGAATAAGGTTCAGGATGACAATTAGCTCTCAAGCACTGAAATGCTACAGGAAAAGCAGCACCAAAAAACAGGGTAACACATGACAGAGTCTGCAACCTAACACTACAGTTTCTAATCAAACCCATGTCCAAAGCAGTCATTATCCATATCATTTGACAGATGGGTAAAATAAGGTTTCAAGAGCACTTCCAGATCTTTCCCTCCTTGTGCATGACCATAATTGCAGCCACGGAGCATAGTGCACTCCCTGCCCTGCAATTTGGAGAGGCAGTTTCAAGTGCCACAAAGCAGATGGGGCCGAGCAGTCTCGAGGTTTCTGTGTCATCTGCCCTGATACCTGCTCATAAATTAGCACCTTTCCCATCCTCCCCCATCCCTCACCTCTCCACCATTGCTTCTTTCTGTCTTTTGAGTGGGCTAGAGGCAGTGTGTGCCACAACTGACCTGGAGCTCCTTGGAGCACTGTCTGTTGCAAACAGAAGTACTGACCAGCTGGCTGCTGCCTCCAAAAACAGTTGATCCACCCATCTTTCCCTGAGCCAGGCACATGGTGTTTGGATTTCTTTCCTCTTGGACATCTCTGTACCTCAGTCAGTTTCAACATCATTTGTTTAAAATTTAAAATCAGGTGTGAAAAGGAAAACAGGTGCTAAAAAATTCTGGGTAAATACACAAAGAAAGCTTTTTTTAAAAGAAATAAGATAAAAGTCTAAGTCTGTGTTAAGTGGAATAATATAATATCAGAAGAAAATTCAGATTAAATGTGCCTATCTACTTTTGTTACTAATCTAGAAAGGGTAGGGAAATATATTTTCATGCCACTCTCTCAGAAGTGGCTTTGAACCAGCTGCTGTATTATGAAGAGGCTCTGGCTACACCTCTCCACTTAGGAAAATGTGGAGAAGGTAACAGGGCCACATCTCTGCTGGACTGGTCAGTGCTGACTGATTATTGGGCAGTGTAAGCTGTCAAGAGTGAAATGGATTAATGGGGTGAGAGAAATGTGCTGGAGTGGTATTGGATGTCCAGAAAACAATTGTTTTGTTAATGTAACACAAGAAAAAATCAGGTAGGAAAAAGCTTTGCAACTGACAGAAGACTAGAGAACATTTCTTTCAATTTGTAGGGCTAGATTCATGTAGATGTTATAGACAAGCAGAGATACCAAACCCTTGGGAGATGGAGGGTGTTGGCAGCAGAGGAAGATTGGCAGCAGAGGAAAACATCATGTAAGATCCCAAATTAAATTTTTATAAAGCAATGATAATTTTATATTCTGAGGAAGCCTTGCATAAGTCTATAATGAGGACGACAAGGCTTTGCCATTTTAAACAGGAGCCCAAATAATGGAAATATCATAGACAGAAAGGTATCCAGAGGTCATAAGACAGAAAAAACCGTGGGCTTTATTTTTGCTGCAATAGACATGGCAGACTGAGGTCATGCTGGCACAAGGTGCAGGAGCCTCATCTCCCTACATGCCTCTTTGGACATTCAAAAATGGAGTAGCACAAAGAGCCTGAAAACAACAGCAGAGAGATTGTTTGCAGGAGCGGTAGACAGTGCTGTATCAAATGACAAATGGACTATCAGTCTGGAGGCAAATGGGGTATTTGTTCATTTTATGCTGAAAACAAGCACACCAGCCAATAGACATAAGTCTGCCAAAGACAGTGATGGAGAAAAAAAGATAATTCAATGGCAGATAAGTAGGTAACACCCTAAGGCTTATGGTAATAATTTTGCTCCAACTAAGTACATGAATTAACTGGATGAATGAATAGCAATTTGAAAAAGAGAGTTGGAAAAGTAGCACTATCAGGCAAAAGTGTCCTTTATCTCATCTAGCTGATGAGGGTTTTTTTTAGAAGAGACTGCTGAAGAAAGGTTTTCCAGAGAGAGTAACCTTCACCAGGACCTGGTTGTTAAAGAGAAGGTGTTATCTGGGAAACAGATTGTAATTGAAGATGAACCAGGACTGCAGCATGAGCAGACAACTGCTACTGATAACACCAGCAACTTTGCCAGCAACTTTGAACAGACCCAGATACCAGCGGTGTGGTAATCATGCAGCCCTGTCACACAGCCCTGCCACTCTTAGTAAAGGCTACAAGTTTTGCAAGCGACGTGCAAGACCTGTGAACGAGCCCTCTCAGGTCTGCCTCTCTGAACTTTCCTTGGCCTGTCTGTAGTTTTATGCTGCTTCTCTTGGCTGGGGCAGCAATCCCTCCAGCTGACCAGGTGCCTGTGCCTGATCTGTTTTACTTTTGCTTCTCTTGGTGTGGTACGACCACAGTTTTGCATAGACAGCAATGACAAGCTGCTACTCCATGTGCAATGAGATTTATACAACAGCTACTTGATGACAAAGTGCTGACAAACCCAGGCCTGGTAGGACAGCAGAGGCCTTGAGAAGGACACAGGATGTGGCACAGAGGAGCAGAGCTGCAAACAGATTGCCCATGGTCAGCTGAAGTGTGAACCTGGAGCTGGACAAACTGGGTTCAGGGGTCATGAAGAGAACAAAGAGAGAACATACTGAGATGGCCCAGGGTGTATTTAATTTGGATGTAACTTGGAGCTGCAGACCAGTGTAGGAAGAGAGCAGTATCTCAGAAACAAATTATCCCAAGTGATCCTAGAAGGACAAAGAAGAATTCATAACATGAACATTCTTCCTGGCAAAGGACTCTGGATGCTGAAAGCTCTCAATAACATCCCTCTGTGACCTCCACCAGTGAGGAACCTCTTGAGACAGGGGAGCAATGGAAGGGTAAGGACAATACAGAAAGGGGTAAAATGAATGAGAGAATATATATGTGATGACAATTTCATAGGAGTTCTCCCACTGCATTGCTATTCCTTCATTTTTGCAGCACTTGGAGCTGGATTAAAACTGAAGAATCCCTTGATATTTCAGTTAAACAAACATTAGATTCTTGGCTTTACTAGTAAGTGAAATGTGCTTCCTTCTTGTCCGTAAACAAGAATTTCAATGTAGCAGCTTGCTCGTTGCAGGGCGATGAATAGCAGCAACTTGTAAGGAGCAATGAACAGTAAAAGTTCATGGCTTTAAACAGAAGAGTGCCTTTTTCCCTCAGCAAAATGGAAGCAAAATCCAAGTCTATCACTCAGAAGGGCCAGAACCTATTAAAACTGGCAGCACCAAAAGGCAGTAAGTGGTTAAACCTAAGAACAGAGCTCATTCACTTCACAGAACCACAGAACATTTAACATTTGAAAGGCTTGCATGTTATCCTCTAGTCCACCCTGCCTGCAAGGTGAGCTAGAGAGGTTACCCAGGAATGTATCCAGTTGGATTTTGGGTATTTCCATAGATGGAAATGACACAACCTCTCTGGGCATCCTATTACAGTTTGAGCCCCTTCTCAGTAAAGATTTTTCATGCCTTTAGATAGAATTTCCAGAAAATGGCCTTTTCTATCATTGTTGTGGCTGAGAGTTTCGTGCAAGGAAACTTCCTGCACTTGCTGCTTTCCCTTTTTTTGTAATTATTAGATTCATGATAAAAAATGCAGAGATGTTTGAAAGGTAAAGTTGTTGTCTAGATTCAAACATGCTCATAAAGAATTGATTACAGTGGAAATTCTCCTTTTCTGAGGCTAAGTGTGGATCCTAAGTGAGAAGGTCTTTAGAAGGCAGGAGGATCCTTTCTGCACCTCATGACTCAACGGGAGGGTTTCTCTGATAAAATTTGTATGAAGCTCCCACTCTGTCTGCCATAATCAGCATATAAGGAACTCAGAATTTTAGTGTTGTGTCAGTGGTAACGTACAAATTGCTGGTTGGTTCCACATCATTATAAATGATTCTTCTCATCCACAGATTAAATACTGACAGAAAAGTTTACATAAAAAAGCAAAATCTCTTCTGAGATGCATGACTAGAGAATACAAGATGTAATCCTAACTAAGGCTTCAGCCTTATCCCCTTACAGGATAGGTACCTGACATTTTGAGAAATATATGTGGCACACCAGGCAAGCAGAAAGAATAAGCAGATGTTTACATAGCTGGAATTCCAAAAAAAAATACTTGAAAAGAGCTCCACCAGCAGCTTCAGACCCATAAAGCCCTGCTGTAAAGAGGAAGAGAATAACATTTTTTTTTATGTAAAAAAGTGGGTAGGACAGGAAGCAATGGAATTAAATAAATGTGAGGAAGCTGTGTGTTCGACACTAAGGCAAATCAGGCAAAATGGGCTGTGGAGAGAATTGTGATCTTCACCTTTGGAAGCTTTTAAAGACAGCCTAGGCAATGATGTGTCAGGATGTCTTAGGCAGAGGTAGTCCTTCAGTGAGACATGAAGGTAGGCTACATGTCCCTTTTACAGACCTCTTCTGTCTGATTTTGCACTTTCCATCCCAGCTTAACAAATCATTAAGCAGAGTCTATCTACAATGAAATAACTGATTCCTTTAGACTTTAGCAAGACTGCTAAAGCATGTAGAATTAGAGGAAAATTAACTTAGCCGAACCAGGCCCTAGGAAGAACTAATGAATTGACATGCAAATTCCAAATAAAAGAAGATTGAGCTTGTACCTCATATGAAACTGGATTATTTTTTAAATATAATTTGGTTTCCTTTCCCTTCCTCTTTGTTTTTGGGTTTGGTTTTCTTTCCATGAATAAATATTCCCAGAAGTAATGCCGATTTATAGAAAAACATGACATTTGTACAGCCGATTCTGTTACATTTATAACTCTGTCAAAGTACATAGCAATTTTTTTTCAATGCTCTTTGAAGAGAGTAAGTGGAAAAGATTCTCAGTGATTCTGGAGAGTTCAGTACAGATAAGACCACGAAGGGAAGGAGAGAAGGTTAGATATCCTCTCATAATTCTATTAGGGTAAGAGAGATTTGGGATCTTTTTACTTCCTCATTATGAACTAGATTCTCAAGTGCTATAAGCATTTTGATCTCAATATATATCTCATCCATTATATCATTCCCTCAGCCATGGGCATGCAGAAGATCCAAAATTTTCTGATCATCTGACATTAGAAAAATATGTAATCCAAGTCACCAAGAAACTCACTGAGGGGAGAAGGAATAACCAGGATGGTTCCCTTGCAGTCTAACAAGGAACTTGGGTGTGTGTTCATTTTTTCCCTCTCTCCTCTGACATGCATTTACAATAACTGGATCACACCCACAAGAGCTGTCACTACACGTATCGGTGCCTCATTGGGCAATCCACTGAAACAGATGAAGATGAGAGAAAATTGCACTAGTTTTCACAGGCTGTGTGGGAAGACATTGAAAATCCTATGGCACTTGTCTGATAGTTTCTTACCCATACTCCCAAGAACTGTTTTGATTACGAGATCAACATCTTGTCCTTATGAAGAGTGCCTGAGATCAAGCTCAAGATGTAAATAGCCAAGCAACACACAGTAATATCAATCCACAATTTATAAAATTATATTAAAAGTAATCTTTTAAAAATTTCAACCTAAATAAAGTATGTAAAGCCACTAAATAAAATCAATGTTTTATGTGGACAAAATGTTCTCTAAAAGAAGTTGGGGAGGAAAAAGATTTATGTAAGTAATGAAGGCACAATGAACAATATTGTCAGAATGAGTCCTTTTTATTTATAACATTAACCCAAAGATTCTCCAGGGGATTTATACTTAAATACCCTCCTGTGAATGTATTACAACTGTAAAAGATAATTTGATCGGAATATAAATGTTATGACTATAGGCAGCCACACTGCATATTAACAGAATACTTACTGAACTGAGACGAGGCCATCAACTAGGCATCCAGTTATCCCTGTGACTGCTCTTGATGCTATAATGAAACCAGTCAAAAATAAGTCTCATGAAAAGCTGTGATATTACCTCAAGATATTATATTCAGGGGGGAGAGTGTTCAAACACAGTGCCAGTACTTCATAAAGTAAAATAATATGTACTTCCATATATTTCTTCAGCTAGAAAACTTTTCCCCTTCAATGGGGAAATTTCCTGAAAGATGAAGACTTCATGAAAGGTGCAGGCAAGGCAACTACAGGGCATCCAGTTTCATTTCTTCCCTGGAATGCCATTCTGAGGAGGAAACATTTATATTCTTGATTCTTCATCATGCTAAGGGGACAGCAAAGAATTTTGTATCAGCCAAATCCCTTACCTCGGAAGGAGCAGGACAGGGTAAAGGGTGGCTGGACTGCACCCAGGCTTCTTTCTGAAACCCGTGTCCCTCCTGTTCTGATTTGCATTTTACTGATCATAGCTTCCTCGTAACAATCTGTTGAGGTCTGCCTGTCCTTCCTCCTCCCTTCAGCTTCTCTGTTGCTGTGAAGTCCAGAGGTACACAGAAGTATGGCATTCCCTAAAAAGGATGCTTTGGTCATCAGAATTAAAGGTGAATAGAAAGGCTACCTCCTGCTGGTGGTATCTTCCCAGACAGTCCTTCCAGTAATTAACAGGGATAACAAACCCGAGGGAGAATTCAGGTCAACAGTAGCCTGTTATTCAGCATCCAGCTGAATGACTTCAGATAAAAACTCCTTTTCTTGTAAAGAGAGGTGCCCTACTGTCCCGATGGTGAAACACCAATTTAGACTCACCTGCTATGAATAGGACACTACCTTTCATGTGAAGTCAGCTGTTAGCATGTGATATCAGTGAAGCAAGGGAGAAATTTTAGTTCTGGACTGAGAAATAATATGGGAGGATTACTTGCTCAGTAAAGGAAAGGAGGGCAATGGATATTGTCTACCTGAACTTCAATAAAGCTTTTAATTCTATCTTCCATAGGACTCTCTTAGACAAGATGTTAGTGTATAGGCTGGATGAAAAGGCAATGAGATGGATTGAAAAATAGATGAAGGTCATCAACAGGGAGATCTGTGGAACAAGGTGGTCAGTAAATAGCATTGTACCCCAGGTGTTTATATAAGGTTCAATCCTAGTCAACAGCTTCATTAGTGATCTGAATGATGGCTTGGAGTATATCCCCAGTAAGTCTGCAAGTGATAGAAAACAGAGGAGCAATGATATGCCAGAGGATTGTACTAGCATCCTGAGAGATGATAACAGGCTGGAGATTTTAACAAGGACAAGTGTAAAGTTCTGCATCTGGGGATGAACAACCAGAAGAGGCTGAGAGCTATGCAATTTGGGAAGCATCTGGGCAGAAAAAGACCTGGGGGTCCTAGCGGACACCAAGCTGAACATGAGCCAGCTCTACACTCTTGCACTTCTTGCACAAAGAAGGATAACATTGTCCTGGGCTTCACTGGGAAGAGTGTTGTGAGCAGGTCAGCGGAGAGGAGGATCCTTCACCTCTTCTCAGCACCGGTGAGGCCACACCTGCAGGTCTGAGTCCTGCTGTGGGGTCCCCAGTATGAGAGACACAGGCATACTGGAGAAGGTCCAGCAAAAGGCCACAAAGATGATTGACTGGCACCTGTCCTACAAGAAAAGGCTGAGAGAGCTGTGACTGCTCAGCCTGCATAAGAGAACACTCAGCAGGGTCTCCATCAATATGCAAAAACATGAAGGGAAGCTGAAAAAAGAAAGAGCCAGACTCTTTCAGTGGTGCTCAGCAACAGGACCAGAGCCAGTCGGCCTGATTGCTGCAATTGTAACACTTTGAGTGTTTTGGGTTGGTTTTTGTTTTTAATTTTTCTGAGGTTTTGGTTACAATTTGTCCTTTAACATCAGCAGGGAGCATGGCAAGGTTCTGGGCCTTTCTCTGCACATCCTTCTGCAGTCACTCTTAGCCTGTGGAACTTCAGTCAATGAGAGCATTTCAGTGTTTTGGCTTTCCACCCAATGTACCTCTGCAGCACTGAAACACAGTTTCATTTTACGAGCAAGCAATCTGAGGGCTGCTTCTCTTGCAGTCAGCAAGGAGAATGCCTCCAACTAAAGAAGACTACAAATTTAAAGTAGATTTTAGAAAGTACAAAAAGGCCCTGTAAATCTGGTGTTTTGCAGAAGACCATCACTTTTTATTCAGCATAATTCCCCTCCACTTTTTATGTAGTCTTAAGAGATCTCCAAGGAAGATGCAGACAGCAGCTGCAGCACTCACAGAAAGATGCACCACATGCCTATTACATGGATGAGACATGATGATATGTGTGGTACTGTTTGCTACCATTATTAACGTTTAAGACAGGAACATTTCTCTGCATCTCTACAGGGTATTATTTCCTCTATAATGTTCACCAGAAATAATATTGATTTTTATACTTCCCTTTTTAAAGTTAAGTATTGCCTTAAATAAATCTCAGAAATCTGGGGAAAGTGCATAGACTCATCTGAGTTTCCTTTTCACTCTCCCCACACACATCAATGAATGCACTATTCCAGTTTTAACCTCTTTCCACATAAGGTCAGCCAGATCCTTCAGAAGGTTTTATGCAGTCTTTTTCAGAAGTATGAATGATGGCATATTCAGTTGTATGGTGTGCACTCACTGTGCCTTTTTCATGACTTGGATGAATTGTGCTGTGCAGATATTATAAATCAAACCCAGCACAGCATGAAACACAGGCAACAACTGGTTGATGTGATTTGTATCCCAGACACAGGTGTGTTGTTGTTGCTAAAGATGGTGTCCTGGAGTTTGTCTAACAGGGCAAAACTGGTTCTCTGAGACAGGAAGAAGATTCCTGTTTGTCTAGCTGAGGTACAGAGATGGCAGTGCATAGCAGAAAGTCATGAAGTGTTATCTATTCTTTGTGGTAGTGCTTGGTAGAAGAGTTGTTTTGATTTCAATGTTGCATTCTGTTTAAACTGCTCTTCTGTGAAGTACACTGAGAGACTTCTTGAAGCGATGAAAGCTTTTTCCACTTTGGAAATATCAGCAACACCAAATTCAATTTGGCATCACTGTGCCAAACAGCCACTGAAGGAACATGCAGCATGAATTACCACAGTTCAGCAAAAATCAACGAATACGGTTTTTTTTTCCCCCCAGCTATTTGGCATATGAAGTTATCAAAAAGAAATAGAGAGCAGCTTGCGCATAGCCCTGGCAGGGGAGGGGTGGCATACAGCTCAAGAAATCTCTGAGGATATTTGGGGTTTCTAGGTCTAAAATCTCCGAGGCTGGGAAGTGGCTTGAAGTCAGGACTTCTTTCCAATGCAGCAGATTCACTCTTTACACCAGCACAAGAAAGGAAATGCTGTTTGTCTTTCAAATGGCAGAAAACTTCACTAGCTACATCTTGCATACCTGAAAGCTGAGTGAAGACCCTCATCAGCAATTTTTGTATTTATTACTCTGAATTTTGATCTCTTCACTCTTGCCAGTACTCCAGATGCTGAAGAGTTGCTTTACAGGAGAAAGAGTTTGCTTGATAAAACTCTCTTTACACACAACCTTGATGTTTAAAATAAAAAAAAAAAAAAAAAAAAAAAAAANAAAAAAAACAAAAAACAAACAAACCAAAGATAGATAAAATACAACAACTTCAGCTATTTTTACCTATATAGAACTCTTAATACAATAGTTTGACTCTTTAAACAAGGAACTCTTCATTTACATGAATATATTCGCAACCAGCTTAAAAATCAGCCTTAATGCAACTTTGCATGGCCACAGCAGGACTGATGATTCCAATTTCATTTTACACATAGCAAATAATATAATTCTTTATAGCTGTTCCACCACCTCTTTGTGCCTGAGAT
Source organism: Irena cyanogastra (assembly GCA_013397155.1). Lineage (NCBI taxonomy): Eukaryota > Metazoa > Chordata > Aves > Passeriformes > Irenidae > Irena > Irena cyanogastra. The sequence goes on along the minus strand of VWZV01002629.1, from coordinate 88,010 downwards.
GTTTTTGCAGCTTCTAGCTTTGAGGGGCAGTGCCATTCCCACTTTCTCTCTATCATTTTGTATTCAATGTTCTCTCAATCCTTCTTCTAATGTTTCTGGAGAGTGGTGTGAAAGGAGAGAAGGAAGAGAAAGCAGGAAGAGACTCATTGTCACTGAATCTGGCAGCAACACTGATGCAAATGGTTTTTCTCACCCAGCAAATTAAATAATGAAAAAATTCCCAAATTTACAGCAAGTGAAGTCATATGATACTACCTTTGAGCTTTTTATGCAATGGTTTTTTGTTTCACTGTTAGTAATGAAGGACAATTTTAGCTGGTTGCCTGGTAGATAGAAAAGACTCTGGATCCAAGTAATGCTACAATTCAAGTAAATCCTTTGCTTCTGTGTAGTTAACTGTCACCAGTTTCAGAAACACAGAGCTCAATGGCTGATTTTCCACAGATAAACAGTATTACATATGCACTGCTTTAATACACTATTAGTAATGGCTTTTTGCCCAACCCATTCTTTGTTGGGCAGGATTTGATTTTCACCCATTGTGTTGTTTCCTTCTTGTTTATGCCCATTAAAAACAATAACTGTGCTGGGCTCACCAGACAGGGAAGGAGCCCACCTGGAGGGCTATCATGGCTGAACAGTTCCTTCAAAATTTCTTACTTATTTCATACTTTTAAAAACTAACGGACCAGTAACAACAGGTACAGGTGTCATGGCTTGAATTTTCCAGAGAGCTGCTGTGCTGCAGAAGATTAGAACAAGACTGACTTTCCCCAAACTGCATGGTAACTCCTTATGATTCTACAGTGAGAAACACCAGACAATACACAGTGAGGTAGCACAGAAACTTCTGCATGAGATCCTTCACTATGATTCCTTTACACCTAGGAATTTCCAGACTTTTCTTTTTCTTGTTAAAAATAATCTGCTATCTACAATGCTGAGATAGCCCAGCGCTTTTGATGTAGCAGTGAATTGTGTTTAAAGCCTGCCCCTCCTGCTTCCTGCTTCCATATCTTGATAGGAGATTTGTTTTGGGAGGGACATGATCAAATGCACAAGGTAACAGCAGGAATAAGGCAGTTGCCATGTCTGTCTCTAAAGAAGATGGAGAAAAGGACTGAGAAAAATCCATGCACAAGGAGGGAACACTCTAGGCACGCAAATTTGTCTAGCAGAACAGTCTTGTGTTACACACCTGACTGTATTGGAAAGTGACAGCGCTGCTAGACTGTTTTCACAAGAATAACATCACAGAGACAGCAAAATTACTGCCCAATCTCTCAGTAGGGGCCCTTAAGCTTTCTTACTGTGATCTCCCTGAACTGATTGTCTAAAGCCAATCCTAACATAGTGTGGAAGCTTGAAGCACAGAAGCACCTCTCCTTTTTTGTTGCATCTGGAGACCCGGTTGTATTGTTTATGCAGGCAGTGAAAGGTCACAGCCTGGCCTAATCACTGTTAATAAGTTGTACACTGACTGTCCAGCATGCCCGCTGTGAGTTATACTGAGTGAAAGAGAGGGAAAGCTACTTCTGGCTGATTGGAGCTGGCTCAGACCAAAGCAGGTTGATTAAGACTGATGAGGTACCCTTCACCTCCTTTTCATTCTCCGCCCCCAAATACATTTTAGCAATTTTGCTCCAAACCATGGATGCAAAAAGCTTCTCACAAAGTACAGTTAATGGAAGCTTCAGGGGGAGGAACATAGGCAGCCAGAACACAGAGCAGGTGCAGGCACACAGCTGGGCTGGCAGGGCAGTAATCAGGGGAAGACACTTGGCTTGGAATTTAGCACACCACCACACACCTTCATTAGTGGAAAATGAGCACACAGAAGAACAAAAGAACAGCTTTGTGGCTGCCTCTCCTAGACGACTGAAGGAAGCAGATGACATGTAGGTCAGGACACACGCTGACTTAAAATGATCCTAAACTAACAGCATGACAAACTGGACCTCTGACTTAAATTTCCATGGAAAGAGGGATAGAGAGACAGCAGCAAAAACTCTGAGAAAAAAAAAAAATCAGTTAATGAAAGTGCTTCCAAGACATCAAAGTTTTGCTTAAGTTCCAGGAAGAGGAATATTAACAGTCTGAATCTAGGCTACCTGTTCTCTATAAAAGAGAAGGATGCTAATCTATAGAAGACCTAAATAATGAGATACCTCTTAAAATCCGTAGTCAGTGCATTTGGAACATTACTTCTCAGCAGATTAATTGCTTTTCCCAGCATTCGTTGCTTAATAGTCCCTCTATTCCATTGTGGTCTAGATGATATATTTCTTACAGACCTAGCAGCATTTCATTCTGCATTGCCTCTTCTTTGAATCTAGAAACAATGGGCAATAAGAGAGGAGGAAAGAAATGTAACAGAAATAGAGTCAGTGGGAATTCCAGCTCACCAGCTTTATACAAATAATGAGTCCCATTTATTTCTCCAACCTCTAGCTTCTCTAGCCTATATAAATAAAAGCAATGGTCAACTAGCAAAAATTAAACCAGTATGATTTCCCTTTTTTCAGGGCTTTTTGACTAATAATCTTTTGTGGGTGAAATATGAGATTTCATTCTTATATTTGCAAAAAACCCCAAACAACAACACGTAATGCTAGAATCAGTGTGTTGCTTTGTCTAGCACTATGCCTGTTATGTATCCATAAAAACCGTTATTTCAGTTGGTATTCCCATGTCAGCTCAGAGGCTCAAGAGAGACCCCTGCATCCTCTTCTTATATGCTTTTAGAAAACAGCTCCTCTCATACTTGCTGAAGAACTGCATGAAATCAGAATATTCAAGAAATAGTAGTAAAACAGTGGTTTTAACACTATTGGTAAGGCACAAGCTTCAATCTTAACACGTGCATTAGTTATCCATCTCATAATTTATCCTCCATAGTTGGTGAAATCTATCCTTCATGGTCCATATATGAAGATTAATATTAAACCTGTACAGATGAGACAAAAATGGATATGACTTCACGGAACAGGTGAAATAAATGCAGGGCTGATCCTGCAAACGAGCCTGAGCCTGGTACTACTCCCTCAGGACTGTGACTAGGGAGAGAACCCTCATTTGGTTGAGGGAAAGCAAAGGAGTGGCCTTGCAGGAGAAAAGGCTTTGATGCTGTACTGCAGTGGCAGGAGGCCAATAGAGCAGTGCCAGATAATATGCTGAAATGCAAACCCCTGAGGAGACCTGCCTGTGCCACAGGATACATACACCCCACCAGATGAGCAGTCCTGAGCAGGCAGCTGGTCCTGTGCATACCTCACATAGCTATACCACACCAGAGGAAGGGCAGAGGAATTAGACAGCTTAAAAGCTATTGAACTGTAGAGGTTCAGGGTCAGAGTTTCTGCTGACGTACGCTAGCAGTAGGCTGCTAGGGTCTGTCCTTCAATCTAATTCACCCCTAAAGAAAGAAGCAAATCAAGCTGTTCAAGAGCAACTTCATCCTTTTAAATTGCCTTTCCTCAGTGCCCTTTATGCCCTCTTCTCTCTTCACTTAAGCACTGCATTTGAGCGTGGGTGCCTCAAATTGGTTGCAATTTATAAGCATGTTATCCTCACAGCCAGATATTGATGGGAGCAGCATGGAGCCCCGGGGCTCTGTGGCCACCCTGCAGGCAATTTTTGGGATACTGCAGGTGGATTAATTACTTCTATTTCTACAGGCTGCTGCTCTAAGGCATAACATCCATTTTAGGCACATAAAACAGCAATTAGCAATGCCAAGCATGTCCAGACAACTCTCTGCTTTGAAACAGTCACACACATCTTCAGGATGATCTATTTACATTCACCACTGCAGTTGCTATGGGCCCAGCTGCAGTAAACATGAAGAGCAGAAATCAGGGATCAGAAACTGCATTTTCATTGCATTAGACCATGGCACTCTGAGCATCCCCAAAGCTTTCATCTGGCTTGACTGGGAACAGGAAGGGTCTTCAGGGGCACAAAAATTACAATTAGGGCCCATATTAACAGCTGCACTAAGCACCAAGGTTTATTGGTCCTCTTATTTGCAGGATAGCCTATCTATGGTAGCATGCCACTTATTCCAGAAGACAAGGATGAACAAGGGAAGACTCTGGACATGGACTAGGGCCCAAAACAATCATCTGGTGGAAATAACAGTGTGGACAATACCAGAGTGCCATTCCAGACTTTGGAAAGTCTGGAGCAGCCTGGGAGCTATAAAGGTTCATAAGTAGTGCTGGACTGCTAGGGAAAAGCCAGCACTGTACAGGGATGGACTTGCTGAGAGAAAAGAGTAATCTTCTGTTTCAGCAAGCCTTAGCAGAAATACTAGGAGAACTGCATTTGTTTGGAGCATAGTCCTTCTGAAATGTGCTGAGCACTTTTGGTGAAAACCTGTAGGGCAGTAATAAGGACATTCCAGACATGCTGGGAAAATGAGGACTTCCACAAAGGAGGACTTTAGAGTGGGGAAGTTAAACTGAGTAAAAGTCTGGTAATGGAATCAACCTTATACATAGGTGAATATGCCTAGGACATCAGAACAGTATTCTCCAAATATATTTCCCTGTGATTAGGGACAAAATCTTTTAGATGTGACAGCATAAAAAAGATCAGAATGATATTAAAATTTCCCTTGTAATTTTCCATTTCAATTAAGTGAAAAGAATAATAATATTTAATATTTTTCATTTTACTCTATTATTGCATTATAAATTAAAATTATGATTAATGAAAATGGTTGTTTGAATTGCATTTGAAGACTGTTTATACCAGTGCAGGACTTCTGACTTTTTTGTTGTAGGCAGAACACTTTTTTAGAATTTGCTCTATTCATGAGATTAATTAGGGACAGAAAGTGTGTCAAGGAATATTTGACAGAAAATGGATGCTTACATGACAGCAAGTCCAATCTGTATATTGGAGGTTCCTCAACTAGCATTTTCAAAATTTCTTCTGAAGTTGAAAATAGTATTTAAATACTTGTTTCACTGTAAGTGAAAATACAATATTGCAACCCATAGTATTTTTTTTCTGTCAAAATAAGGAAACTGAGGACTGAAAAAAGTTTTTCTTTACACAAATTTCCTTCCATTAGAAGTCAGAAGTTAGCTTTGGCCCATTAGAGCAAAAGCAACAGCAATTTAAATCCCACTCAATCTGCAAAATGCTAAAAACATACTGAAAAAAACCCCATTCCAGAAGCCTGGTAGTGCATTTCTCCCTGTCCTGAACCTTGGGCTACACTATGACCTCAGAAATTCTCATTAGGCCTTAGTCTTGATGAACAGCACCTGAGCTCAGCTTCTCTTGAGCTTATGAGAAACACTGTCTGCTCCCAGGAACTTGTGCTGTCTAAAAACCTCCTGGTTTTAAGAAAAAGCATTGGAAACTAATTTTTTGTCACCTAAAAAACAAGCCAAGAGAGCAACATTTTTGTTGTTGAACTTTAAAAGAAAGTTATCAACTCAAATTGTGGGCAGGATGTCAATGTGCCAAAAGCCAATGCTCTTGTGAGCCTATAAACAGCGATCCTAAGTGAGACCCTTTGGCCTCCAGCATCTCCATCTGACTGGGCTCTGTCAGAGCCAGAGAACTCTCAGATTTGCTGTACTTGAAGCACCACTGCCAAACAATGATGACAAGGCCTGGGCTGATATCCCCACTCCTCGAGGCTCAACCCTTTGCCTGCTGAGAAGATGCAGACATCTGACATGAGCACTTCACTGAGCTCGAGGGAGAATTTTCACAGGTACCTTGTATGTACTCTAGGTCTGTGTGAACATGCTACAGAAAATTTACCTGGAATCTCTTAAATACCTTAGATTGGTAAGTTAGGCCTACAAATAGGGCTTGAAGTAAATTCTACAGAATATTTTGTAAATTGTTTAAATTAGGTGATTGATTTAATGCTGTTAAACTCTTTAGGCACAAACTACTGTTCAAGTCCAGAGCTAAGTTTTGCACAGTAGTCCGTGTTGAGACTTATGATTCAGTGGGAGGGCCTCCCTTTTTGTTTTCATCCTTCCCTTTCCCATCTTCACACTTTTCCATCCCCGGGCTCCACACAGATAATTTTTGGTTGATTTTAGATTCAGAGTAATGATTTTATGTTTCAATCAAATTTTTCATCTGTGTGATTTAACCATATAGCAAGTAATAGAATGAACTAAGCAATAAGCTTCATTATGATTTCACTTTTATATTAAATCTGGTTTTGCCAGTACCTTTGCTGGTGATTCTGTGAGCAACCTAAAATACTCATTCACACAGAAAAATACTTTTGCAAAACAGTAAGTTTCTGTTATTCTTCTTAGAATTACATGTCTTTTTTTGGCCAGAAACCATAGCACAAAAACAGGACCTAAGACAGAAGTAGGAAAAATGTCTCTGTTCTGCTGAGCTGTCCAAAATCTCTCAAATATCTAAAGCATAGAGTGGCTAGAACAGACTGGGAATGTTAGAAGTGACATGTGAGGTCACATGGAAACTGCAGAAGAAAGTGAGCTCTTCTGGAGTGATCACCAGGTCACCATGACTGCCAAGAAGTATTACACAGAAAATGAGAGACCAGGATCAAAATAATCATGAAGAGGTAGCTCCTCATACAATGTCTCATTGATGCCTAGAGAGGCTGCCTGGAAGAGAGGCTAGACAGTGTTAAAGGAATAAAGTAGGTATTTAGTGAAAAGGCCTTTAAAGGATACACCTTGGGCAGTAGCCTGACTGTGGCTGCACCCGAGATGAAGTCAAGATAGACAACCAGTCATGAGCTTTCACACTTTCTTAAGTTTTGGCCCATTTACATATTGGGGTTAATTGTCCAATTACAGCTTCAGGTTATGAAGTCCCATCCTCCCAGACTGCTCTCCTCAATTTGCTGCTGTCTATACTTTCTGGGCTTGAAGCTGCAACAGTGTCCTTGATTCTCAGGCTGGAAAAGGATTGTTTTGTTTAAATAGTGAAAAGAACTTGCTAACACTTTATATGAAGTTTTGAGTTCTATACTAATGCAGTATAGAGTTATGTACTAATGCAGTACAGAATCTGGAAAATAGGAAAGCCAAAACTTAAGGCATCATCATTATGCTGGTAGTACTTCTTGTCAAAAGATTTAAATTCTTGAAGTTTGCTAGAACCTGAAGAATACCACAGAAATACTAAGAACAGATTCTCTTAAACAGAAAGAAACTATTTATTCAGAAAATCCCTTGAGCAGATGCAAGCAAGTATGTTCTTCGGAAAAATCTGTAACTTGGCGTGTTTTCACCATTTTCCAGGCATCCATTCAAAGCCACCATGTTTTGTTCTTGTGGGCTTTTTTTGCTTCAGAAATAGTATTTATTTGTCAGCAATGCCAGAGTAACAAACTTCATCTGCATACAGACAGGGATCGCAGACATTTGGAATCACAGCACCATAAAATCATAGTATCATTAAGGCTGGAAAATACCACTAAGGTATCAACTTCAACAATTAACCTAGCCATCCATTAAACCACGTCCCTAGGCACTACATCTACATGTTTTTTACATACCTCCAGGGATGGTGATTCCACCGCTACCTGAGGAGCATGTTCCAATGCCTGATCACGCTTCATGTAAGAAATTTTTTCTAGTATCTAACCTGAACCTCCCTTGCTGCCACTTGAGGCCATTTTCTCTCCTGCCAGAAGTACATTTAAAGAACACATTGCCTCCCCTTACTGCTCCCACAAAGCACATGACTGAAATCTCAGCACCTTTTACTGAGTGGAGGGGTGTCTTATGTACCTGCTTAGTGGAAAGGCTGAGCTAAACCTCATATACTGTTCTGTCCAAAGCTTGGATGGGGGGAAGGTGTTAAAGCCACTCACAATTTTCCAAGGAGAGTCCTGAGCAGAGAAGATTGAAGAGCAAGGCTAACAATCAGGTGCTCTTACAGAAATATTCTAAATAGCAGATGAAATCAAGACAACTCAGCACAAAAATTATAGTTAAGGAGACTTGACTTACCATATGCTTTTGCAGAAAACACTAAAGCCAGGCATGGTTGTGCCGAGCTGCACATTTACAGGGACCCTTTTTAAACCTCTACGTGGAACACTTGTGTAGTAGGGCAGAGGAACATTGTAGTGAGAGGAGTTTGCCTGTCCCAGATGCCTCTGTCTGACCTGCCACCAAGAGAGCTTTACATGACATCCTTCTCCTAGACCAGAAAGGTCTGGTCTGATGAATGGGATCACCTAAACTAAACAGAACTAAACTATTGAGTATGAGTATTATTCAGTTTCCTCTTTTCTTACTAAACAGCAAAATCTGTCAATATCCCTCTTTTCTTGAAAAACAGCAACATACCTTGCTGCCTATAGAAGCACATCCAAATCTGAGTGAGCTGTGTCCCTGGTCACTTCAAAGCATTCTTCAAAACCAGTGGAGGATATGACTAAAGTGCTGATGGAGATATACCTCGTAGTGCATTTCAATGCCAAATCAATGAAAGTATAATAGTGCAATACAGTGACTGTCTCAAAACAGATCAACAAGGCCAGTTCAGGTGAAATAAATCACTAATGTCCTAGCACTGCAGTGGTAGACTGCCTTACTTCACATTAACTCAGGACTGCAAATCCTCCCATCTCAGAACAATTTTCTTCTCCACAGAAATGAATGCTTACGGATCAAGGGAACTATAAATCCACTATACATAACATTTCCCTCTGATTTTCCTTCTGGAGTGAAGACAGGAAGCTACTGAGTCCAGAAAGCTTCACTGAGTATCATGGCTTCCAGAATTCAAAGTTATGCATACTTATATATTTTGCCTGAGTCATCTGCTGTGGTGAAGTTTTCTAGGAGAGCCCGGCACCATTTGCAAGGGACAAAATGAGTCAGGGAAGTAGCAGAAATCAGCAGAATCTTTGCAGTCAGCAGATTATGACCCTAAATGAAAACTGTTCAGAAGCAGACCAAGCTGCCAAAAATGAAAAGGACAAAACGCTCCAGAGTGTTTCTGGAGCTGAGATTTGTCAATGAGAACAGAAACTGCCAGGTGCGGGGGAAAGCTGTTAAAGTTCTGCGCACCAGAACTAACCTAGCTCCAGTTTCTCAACTAATCAACGCACAACAGATAGGGGATAACCCTGACAAGGTTAAAATGCAAGAGCTGGGTGCTAAAGCAGATAGACCAAACTGTCAGAAAATCAGGTTATTTAAGGTATCAGAAGAGAACTACCCCAAAACGTGGTAGGCAGACCCACACAGTCTCTGCAGAACACTGGCAGCCTCTCAGGCTTATGTGCTGATTTAAGCCAGTGGGACAACTCCACTTACTGGGGAAAAGGCAAGGGGTGTTTAAGATGCAACTGCCTATTTCTAGTTTGTATTTCAACAGGCCCCCAAAGCCTAAAGGCTGTGTAGGACAGCAAGAAAAGTTGTTCTGTCCAAATATGCTGACTGTTTGAAGGAAAAACGCCAAATAGAGGAAGGGAGACAGTGGAGCACATAGGAAAAATAGATCACTACTGCACATAATGGCAGGTTGTGGGCAGGAAAAATTCAACTTTTTCAGAAAGTAGTTCACCAAAGGTATGTTTTAAAGATAGAAACTGAGAAAGAGCTGGAATCCTTCCTTTCAGGACCAGGAGCTACACGTCTTAGCTTTTCTTACCCAGCTGATTTAAAGAAAGAAACAACGAGGCACATATCTACTTCAAAATAAATATTCTTTTGAAAATTGTGGTTCCTGTGCAGTACTCCTATGCCAAAAAATTTGGGACCAGGTGAACAATCAAGCTTTGCAAAGTGTAATGAAAAAGACCTATTATATTGCTGGAGGAACATTTAAACAAAGCCCAAAATTTGCAGGGAGGAGGGGAAAGAGCATGAAAACTATGTATTTGATTTGGGTGTCTTCATCGTTGTTACAGCTGATATATTCTGATCTTTTAACAGTCTAAATTCTGTGGTTCTGGAGATTTGGCTTCAAATCACAGCTCTGCTGCAGATGTCATTGTGTGACCTTGAGAAAATCCACTTGACCTCTTTTCTCTTCATCTGTGAAACAGCAACAACACTCCTGCCCTCCTTCTTTAGGGCAACAGGAGCAAAAATATTCCAATTATCTCTGTAGACAACTGCAGTCATGCTGAGAAACTAAAATAGAAAGGGAAAGAAACAGCAGTTACATAATCTTACCATAAACATGCATACACACATACACACACACAAACACACACACACATATATATGTATACAGACTAAGTAATCTACATATTTTTAATATGAGAGGGGTTTTGGAGGGGGATTTTTTTTTTTTTGTTTTGTTGTTTGTTTTTCAGGGATAGGATTGTGAATGACTCTGTAAAATAATTGTACCTTGAAAATTATAATTTTTATACAGTTTTATCAGAAGCTGACACACAATGTCATGGTTCCAGTACAAGTTTCACCTTCTAGCATTCTGCATGGGCAGCATTGTATTACTGCTTCGGAATTCCTGTAAATAAACACCTGAACATGTTTTTAACTCATGATGCCTGCAAGATGGCTGCTAACAGTTAAAATACAAGCACATATATTTATGATCTCAGTCACTGAATAAAACCCAAACTGTAGTAAAAAAGGCAGGGGAAAAAAACCCAGTAGTTTATCAAGAGAAAGAAAGCAGCATAATCTTCTGCAGAGGTAATGAAACACAGCACCAGGAACATGAATATCAACATAGCAGAAGATATGTTCTTCATATCTTGTTTTCAAGTTTTCAAGCAGGAAAGCTACCAGTTTTCCTAGTTTACTCACAGAAGCAGCTGTTATATTTAAAAAGGAAAAAACAAAAAAGCAAACAAACAAACAAACAAACAAAAACAAAAACAAAAAAAAGAAAATAAACACGGATTAGATTCCTAGATGTCTTTTTTTAATTGTTATTTCTCTGGCATTTTCAAGGGCCCTATCACAATCTACAAGCCTAAGAAAGTGCAACAATGGCATTCAAACTCATGGCACATGGATATCCTCTTACTCCCACAGGCTCACCATGCATCCTAATACAATCTGCCTATTTTCAAAAACAAATTTCCTGGGGGTGATTTCTGACTCAGTTCTTGGCACACTCCTGCTGCTGGCAACTGAAAAGACATGTATTTTTGATTGTGTAGGCCACCCAAGGTTTGTTGTTTATGTTTGCAAAATGCTCTGCAGAACTGTGGGCTTTTGAATAATACAGGGTTTCTCCTTGTGACATTGTTTTTGTTTCATATAAAAAGATGTTGAATTATGGCGGNTATATATATATATATATACTGTTAGCAGTATGACATCCAGTTTGCATTCAAATTGTGATGGAAACCAGCACATATCAATGTCTGTGAATTTGCTGTTTGCTGTTTATCTTACTCCACCTGCTGGGCCATGCAGTTCTTTGCAGAAGCACAGCAGAGGACAGAAACTTCAGATGTACTTATGACACCAGCGTATACTCCTCTACTTACAAAGCAAAGCCAAATAAGACCAACAAGCACTTACAGAGTTCTCATGAACATGTCAGTCAGCAGGTCAGCACTGCTGCTGCTGCTGCTCCATGCCTCTGAAATCTCAGTGGGAATCAAAGAAAGCACAGGGACACTGAAAGCCAAGGAGAAAATGAGGCTGATAGCTCTTAAAATGAAAAAAGTTTAAAGCCCGATGCTTTGTAAACTTCCAGAAGCAGATGACAAACATTTAGCTCCAATTCCTACTTGGAAAGTGAATCAAAAGAAGTTGGCATGCATCTGGCAACAAAACCATCCAGTAGGTATAGCAAAGGAAAACAAAATGTCACACACTCAGTATTTGACAGTGGCAACTATGTTCCCAGTTGTTCAGATTGATCATCATGTTGTGAATGACGAAATGGTACAGAGAAAGAGATTGTCTGTGCTCCTCTTCCCTCTGTCCTCTTGCCCTTTCCCAAATAATGGCAAAAGATAGCCAATGTAGAAACTACTAAAGAATAATTTCAGAAGAAGCATCTTTCCACCAGCTTGCACATGATATATATAATACAAACTAGATTTTGTCTTTCAGCATAAGCTGTCAAATATGGTGGGAGAAAAGTCACTGTGCCCATTTAGCAGTCAAAAAGCTGACACTGAAGTCCCATAAGCTGAAGCCCACAGCCTGTACATTCTGCATCAATACTCCTCACCAGTGCTTTCAAAAACCTGACAGGAAATGAGAAGTATTATGAGCCTTATCTGTTTCTAACGCTGGAAATAAGACCATCTTGGCACATAACTCACTAATATTTTTATGCTCACACACCTGCTGTGCAACAACATAGGCAGCAAATGTCTAGCACCATCAATGTGTCTTCTTCTAAACTGATGCCTAAAGTACCATCAAGTACTGATGTTCTCCAGGTGTTTTTCCCTTCTGCTACACAAATGCAGAAGCCACTCCGATATTCTTTACTGTGTTCACACAATGGCACAAGTGTTCTCAAACCTAGTATTAGCACTTTTTATAAATAGTTTTCATAGTCTATCTTCTTATCAGTGTTGCAGGAAATTCCCCACAGGGATCTTGAAAACCTGATGTTGGATGAAAATAGATCATACACATACCCATGCACACATATGGAAACCAGAAGTTCACATTTTGGGTGGAGTACGCATATGGTGAATATCATCAAAAAACCACAGTCAGACTAGTAGCTTCGTAAGTCTACTGGACACTACAGACTCTAAAAAACTCCTCATAATCCAAAGGGACTAAGATATGATATTAGACAGATGATATAAATTACGGAAGTCAGTGTAAATGTATCTCAAAACATCAAATTTACTCATACCTACAAATTTACCTACTAGGGAAATATTCCACACAAAATACATGGCTTAGATGCCATCATGTCCTACATTGAAACCTGTGTTTCTCTCAGCTTAGAAAGCAGCCAGGCCAGCTGGTCAAGGATAGTCTAATGAGCCCCAAGTTTATTACACACTTGACATCCATTTTCCTTATCTCAGGCATGGAGAAGGTGAGGGAAGGTTCAGTTTGTTTGTTCATCTCAGCACCACTAACCTCTCCTGAGGACATCACAGAATTGAAAAACCTGGAAGAGAGAATGAAAAATGCTGTGAACACAGTGATAGAAATTGCTGGGCAACATTTGCCATTTCATTTTGGTGGCATAAACTGGGCATCAAATGTGCTGATTAATACAGCTACCAAAATTTTGGGGGTGGGGAGGGGGCAGGGAACCAAAAAACCCAAAACTTCCTTTTTTCCAAATTGCCTGTGTACTGTGTCTCCTTATAAATATTTGATGATTTGCCACTGTTACAAAAAGAAAGAATAACACATTAATAGAGGGTTCTGGCATGACCCATGTTTGGGCATCTATCATTCCAGCATTTGATGTCAGAGATAAGTAAGAGTCCTCTGCCTTTAAGAGGATTTGGGGTCCTCCTGGCCAGACCTGGGATGTGTTACCAATCTGAATGAACAGGCTTCCAAAGCCAGAAGCTTGAGAACAGACGGGGGCATTATTGGTTGGAGTGCAGTACATGCTGCAAAAAGTGGCCTAAAAGTGAGAGTATATTTACACTTTATCACTGTGACAGAGATGAGAAAAAAAGGCACACCTGCCCTTAGTCCTTAGTTTACCCTAGAGAAAGGCCAGGCCTGGGAAAAGCAGCATGAGTTTTGTTCCATGGGCACTCCCATACTTCAGGAGTCAGCGGCGAAGTGAGAAATCAGGCACGCTTGAGACGCTGCGCTGAGCAGACTGCAAGAAGTGCCAAGCCCCACAGCTACATGAACCCTCCCACAGGCAAATCAGCTCATTCCATATGAGGTGGTTACTTTCAGCAGCAGCAGAGGCACTGCTGCAGTTACAGAAATGCCTCATGGCTGCCTGATAGACTGTGGCACAGAGTATACAACCCTCACTGCAGCAACCTGCAAAGCCCCCCTGATGAATTATACCCTAAGCAGGTGTACACCCTATGCAGGTGGAACGGCGAGCAAGGCACAGAAGAACACCAGCCCTTTACTGCTGAAGAGTAATGCATCTGCAATAGTTTTGAGACTCCAGCCTAGCTGTAGATGAATTATATACAGCAAATCTGAGAAAAAAAAAAAAAATTTAAAAAAAACTTAGTTACTTGGAATGTGGTCAAATACTGGAAAGGCTGGCCAGAGAACTTGTGAAATCTTCATCTTGAAGATGCTCATGACTGTGCTGGACACATCTCTGAGCAGTTGATCCTTATTTTAGTAGTAAGCCTGGATTCAGAATCTCTAGATGGTTTTCTAACTTCAACCCTTTTGTGATTCTATGAAATAAGCACATTTTACTGTCACGAGACAAGGCACTGAGGAAAAGACACAACTTTCAATCTGCAGCGTTATACAAATTTCAGGCAACCCTGAAATCATTAAGGCACTATGAAGGTGTTAATTTACACAAGGAGACTGCAGTTCTCATAGCAACTCAGATCAAGAAGACAGAAAGGTAGCTTTTAAGCAGCTCGGATGTTGTTCCCTGTGTTCCAGACCCTAGGTGGTGATTCCCTGCCACGAAATTCTCTATTCTATGCACCTTCTTTAAATACTGAATTTAGGACCAGTTTAAAAATGCTTTGAGATAAGATTTTGTGCTATCACAAAGATTGCTTTCAGATCATTCTGGCAGACTTGGACAAGATTCCCATGTCAGAAACCAGGACAGCAACAAAGCATACATAATTTTCTACTGAGAGGTCATCTAGGACATTCTAGCTAAAATTCTTCTGCTGGCTAGCGCTAAGAGTCACATGTCTCTCCTGTTCTCTTTGACTGATCAATTTAGCATCAGCACCTGTAATCTGTGTGCTTTTACTGCAGCACTAAAAGGATTTCCCTGGCTTTACTTTCCTGTAATTCTATGCCCAGAGGCAATTCAATTCCTGCTTGGTACTGCACTGAGATGAGTCACTCTTTTCTTTAAAGAATTCCATTACCAACAAGCGATGACTCATCACGACCAGATTAGCACTGCCAAGGTTTTGTGACTCTGGCCATTTCCCATGCAGCTTGAAATTCTGCATGCTCACAATGCTTGGGAAAGAGTGCTTGCATTTGCTGAACCAGTGGTTTTCACTTTGCAACAAGCATGCACTTGCACTCTTCTACGTGCTACAAGTTCTACATAAAAACACTTAAACAAATAGTTTCCCAGGAGAGATATAAATGTTTGGCAGACACCTGTGTGGACCTCTGTGGAGATAGCAAAATTATTTTTGGCAAAATTGAAGTTTTTGAAACAGCCTACTTTTCACCTGGTCTAGCTGAAAAGCAGTGGGAAGGTAATTCCTTCCTCACAGTGCATCTTTCTGGTCAATTTGGTACACAGATAATCCCAGAAAAAATAAAAGTGTTATATTGGAAGGTGTTCCACTGGTGATTTTTAAATCTTGCCTTCAAGATCGAAATTATCGACTTCACTGCTTGCTTTCCATGCCCTCAGCTTAGTACTAAAACACTTCATACCACACTGCTGCATATGTAGCGTAAAGAGTTTGGACATAGCTTGAAGGGGAACAAAGAACATCCCCAGAAGTCAGTGCCAAGGCAAGGACACTGAGCTGGCCCCCACTGATTGCAGAGCCAGGACCATGCGTGAGGACAGGTGGGGTGCTGAGCCTTCCTGCCAGCACCAGGATGGGGGATGGCATGGACCTGGCCACATGGCCCTCCTGACAGGCATGGTCCGAGGGAAGAGAGCACAAAGCTGTCAGTATACATCACTTCTTCACCTGCTGCTTCCTTCACCCAGCAGCTAAGAGTCAGCAAAGCTGAGCCCCGCCCGCACATTTACACATCTGTGAAAAAAACCCTGGCTCTTCATCTCCTCAGATCTTCTTAGATCTTCATCTACTGCAGCACCTGACTGTTCAGCTCTAAATCCCTGTTGTGTGCCGCAGTAATAATTCTGCTGAGAAGGTTTTAGAGGCTAAAGAGAGGTCATTTGCAGATCATCTGCCTGTGACATCCATGTTTTTTACCCCAGAGCATGTCTGAATGGCAAGTTTCAACAAAGCAGATGCAGGATTTGACTGGTTGGTGACACAGAGCTCTGAAGTGATTAATGCCAAGTGACCTCTAGCATTATTGTTAGCAGCAGAGCACCAGGGCACAAAAAGCTTGGAAAGAAATGTTTGGGGATTTTAATTCCACAAGTAATATGGTTATGGACTACTGGATGGTATTTAACATGATTTTGTTGTTGCTGTGGTTAATTATCTCATATTGTGCAGAAACTATAATCAGAGGCAACCAGATAATTCTGGAATGAGCTTGCATGAATTAAAAGTGACTTTCTTGATGCCTTTTTGATCCAATACTTAAGTCCTAGGACTTTAACAGTTTCTTAGCATGGAGGATTCCTGGAATAATTCTGCTAGCAACACTGAGTAGCTAAACATGTTAGATTGACATAAAGAGTTCATCCACCCTTTTTAAAGAGACACAGATTAAAGAATAATGAGAATAACATGATTTTCCTAACAAGCATACAAAATGAGAATTTAGTTCCACCTTCAATCCTAAATCGAGTGCTCAGGCAAGACCAAGGAGCAAAAGGAAGAAGGGCTTTTGCAGCATTCCCTTTCCTTAAATGCAAAAGGGCCCCTATGCTACAGTTTCTTGTCATATCCCTCTGGTACTGATAAATTGCATTTGTAGACTGTTTGACCTGCTGTACAAAATTGCTTTGCTTATTATATTATGATGATGGGAAAACCAAATTAAAAAATTTCTCTCCAATTTCATCTTGCTGAACAGCTTCCTGCCATTGTGGAGGTTTATCTTCCCAACAGATTAAGCAATGTTTTTAGGGTCATTTTTCTGCTCTACTCATGGTGGTGGAACAGAACATAACTCATATATGAATTTAAAGCATTATTTTTTTTCTGCTTCAAAGGAAAGAGAGCAGGGATTAGAGATCAAAACACTAGGAGTGCTTGCACACAAACTCCAGCCTAAGTGCTGTCAGTGACAGAAGTTCAGAGAGAGCCGAGAATAAAATAACAAGTTCTGAAAAGCCTAAATCATAATTGATCTATCTTCCTTCTCAGTCAAAAATGAAAACTGAAAACTGACAGGAAACACCAAGTTAAAAAAACTCAAAACTTTCTGAGCACATAATTTGGTGGCTAGGAGTGTTTTCTTATGAATGACAGTTGCTTAAATAAGAAGTCCATGGTGCAGCACACCAGCTACAAGCTAGAAGAGAACTTAAACCATCTGTGCCCAGCTCAAGAGCACCCACCATCACTAAGCAATGGTATTTATTTGGCCATGTCTATCTTTCACTCTAACAGACAGGGCATCTCTCTCATACTCTGAGGCCCCATCACTGCTGAGAATGCTTAGCCACTACAAACAGGATAGGATAATAGGATTTGAAAACCAAAATGAAACTAGAAAAAGAAATGTATTTTCCACATCAGAATTAAATTGGTTGCAATTTTAAAATTGAAACAAAACTTTGCATCTTTTCACTTTCTCAGTCATTGCTGATAAAATTCCTACTGCTTTGGCATGCAGAAAATTTAATTTATGAACTATGATCCCACAAAATGAAACAAATGGATCATATCCCCCAAACCTTTTAATAAGTTGATTCAAACCATATATGGATAGCAGCAGTCAAATATTGCAGAGAAAAAATAACAAATTCCCATGACAAATACCTTACAAAACAGTTGCAGCTTATTTCGGGTATCAGGATTTGAGTGCCACATAACAAAAGTGAATGTTCAAGTAGAGCTGTTTATAGGAAAATTGAGAAAGATCTGTAGATGCCATCAAGGTATCTCTTCTCCACCCCAGTACAAAAGCAGCCAGGAAAAGCTGGTGGCTAGACTGAAAACCTGGGGGCTGATGCTGTTGATGAAAGCAGGCTAATGTTAACCTCTGGACATTTAATAAATAGGGATATGCTTTGATAGGCATTGAAGAGTGTGTAAATACTCAATGTACGTACTACAGACAAGCTGGACTCATTATTCTATGATGCATGGAGATATGACATAATCAAAGCATGGGAATAACAGCAGAATCAAGCGTCTGTGATATTTCCTCAGAAAATCTCCAAAATACTTCTATAACGCACAGACCATTGTCTGCCTTTTCATTTTGTCCTGCTACATCCAACACAGAGAGAATGTGCCTGTTAAAGTGTTAAAACACGGAAATGGATTTCACAACTTAATTGCAGGTACTACTAGTTTAATGTAAGTATGACAGCTATCACACAGTAACCAGGCCACTGTGTGTCACTACCTGGGTTTTAGCCACTTGACAATTGAGATTTTTTGATTACATAAGTCTCATTTTGCAGTAACATGTAAAGCCTGAAAGAATTGAACTCTATTAATAAATTTATAAGCTTGGCAAGAGAAGCAATTCTGTTAAAAATAGGTTGGGAGAACTGGCTTCACCCAAGCTGTCAGAGCTTTCAGAAAGTAGACCTGAAGGACAATGCATGAAGTCTTCAGTGACAGCAAATTGGATTAAAATCGTATAGCTAATGGCATTACGGTCAAGTCACAGTGTGATATGTAATTGAAAAGATCTGTTGGTGAATCTGGCAGTGCTTTTAAGGCCCTTGAGGACCCTTAAGCTATTTGTATTAGTCAAACCTGGTGCACCTACACCTGTCACAGCACAATTGTACCCTCTTGTCTTTCTTGTTTCTAAACAGAAGTGTGTTAGAAAGGTTAACAGTAACACAAAATATCATGTGTTGCAAGCCATGGTTCTCCTCTGAAACACTCACACCTCACTGAAATCACTGAAAATGTATGTTGTTCCACAGACTTTGAGGTAAGTCACTCATAAATTTTCAGGGTGTAACAAGTGTCAACCACAAGCTGATTAAGTCATCCTCTTAATTCATGATTGTAGACTATCCAAAATATTACAATGGAAGTTTGAGCTTGTTTCTGCCAGGCAGTAGAGTGCAATATCTTCCTTCCTATATAGAACAGAAAAGCTTTAACACGGCCTTCCTCGAGAGAAACAGAATTTGTTCTCAGATATCATGTGTGTTGCTACCCATCAGATCTTACTCTATTTCAACAAACTGAACTGGGTACTACATGTATTCCTTAGAAAATTGCATAACTTTTTGGAATTCAAGAGAAAATTATAACGTAACTGTGGGACTGCAGATCTCTTGTGACCTTTTAAATTGTCAGTCTTACAGACTAAAATTTTCTTTCGCTGGTAGATGCCTGCTAAAAATTATCTATCCTACTTTTTTTTTAAATTGACAAGATTAATTTTCAATTCACTTTCTTTTCCTCTTACAAGTCTTCTGGGTTTTCTTCTGTGTCTCCCATTTTGTTTCTTTTTCTAATGATGGTTTGGAAAAAAAAAAGCTCTATGGAATCCAGAGATTATTAATTATGATTTATTCCCTTTTGTCATAGATTACCACAGAGCTTTCTGTAATTCACAACGTTCCCTCACTCCAGGCTACTTGCACAATAAGAAATCCTGTTTCATTTAAGACCTAAGAACTGGCATGTCAATTTTCATTAAAATACACTTATATCTATAGCACATATTTCAGAAATGTGGTATTTTTATAATCAATGGTTGTGCCATATTAATTACTTTCAACAGTTTTATAGTTGAACAGGAAGCTGAATAGCCAAAGAAAGGAACTAATTTAATTTCTTCCGCTGTTTTCAACCTGGATTGATTTACGTGTGCATCTTAAGCCTTTGCAGACAAGCCAGCTCAAATTTAATAATGAAATTCATTGTACTGTCTTTGGTCATTTGTTCAAAATTATCAAAAATGGCTAAAAATTTTTTGGGGTTCTCTAAAGAGCAGTTTGTCTAATAAGGGGAAGAAATTAAATACAGCTAAAAATACCTCCTTTTTTGCAATTTGCTGATAAAATTATGGCCTGCTACCAAGGCATGGATTTAGATACATTATAGAAAACTGCCAACATGACGACATGATTTTGAGTCCACTTGAAAACTTTTAAATATTATGACAGTGCAACACTGAGCAACTTGTCCCAGTCAAGTTAGTTAAGGCACAAAACACAGACAGCAGTGGACTAGAGTTGGCTTCAACCCATGTGTCTCATCTTGGTAAGACTGGGGACAGGCAGCATCAGGTTGGTGAGCATGTTACAGAGAATACTAACTGGATCACGTTGGTATTTTTCACAGAACTGTGTATTAAAGAAGTGTATTTTGCTAATTGTAACCTACATTTTGGGGTAAATGAAAACTCCAGGCTAACATCAGGTATGTCCAAATAACCAAATTTTATGTTAAACATTACACTCTCCATACATGGACTATCTAGAAGAACCTGGTTATACTGTATAGTTAATTTAATCCCTAGTCTATCATGAACTGTTTACTTAGTACCAAGAAAGAATTTACAAGGGAAAGGTGGAGAAGAATGGTTTTACAGATTTCATCAGGCTTAAAGTGTTCAAAATTCATTTTAGAAAACCATTTTCCATGACTGGGTGGACAGTGGACCATATAGTGTTGACATCCCAACAAAAGATTGCATTCTGTCTGCTTGATTTAATCACATGATCAAAGACACAGGAAATACTTGAAAAATTCTACAATTTCAGTGCCATGAAAAGCAGAGGAAATGTTTCTGCATGAATTGAAAAACAGCAGCAGCATCTGTAGCTGTTCAGCCATTAAATATGAGGCACACAAAAAGTGAAGCATAGCATAGCCTTGAGACTAAAATATGGAAAAGAAAACTACCAAATATTGCTGAGGGCTTTGGAGAAGGAAACTGGGAAAAGGGAATGCAATTTTTCATAGATATTAAAGAAATGCAACTGAAAGAGATGCGAAAGGTAAAACAAAAGCTAGCAGAAGAGTAAAGCTGCAGAAACAACACAAATATATACTGTTTGTCTCGCTGACAGATAGGGACCATTTAGACCAGACTTTTCATCCTTAACCTTACAAGCAGATGAAGTAGAATGAAGATCCATGTTGCCTAAGGTGGGAAACGGGCAGTGTAATTTTCATAGTTCTTTTCTGCCCTGTTTATCACTGGACCCATCTCGGACAGAGGTCAGGAGTGCTCTCCCAGGAAAAGGGACTCCAAAGACAGACTTAAATGTTAGATACTAGAAGATACTAGCAGCTGGGATTATAGGAGCCAGTCCACAGCTCTCTCACTGTCTCTGAACTGTAGCACCAGGAAGAGCAGTGCTTTGATGCTCCTTTTGCTAAATCACTGACATAGGGATTGCTCTTCATTCTCCCATTTTCTTGCAGGCACCACATATACACTAGAAATGGGAGGGGAAGTGCAGAATGGCAGCAGGTTGGTAAATGAGCAGGTAAGGACGAGCAGCTCAGCAGAATACAGGAAAACAGCAACAAACAGCCACTACTGGCAGAAGGACTTGAGGATATAGGCTTGAAATGTGGGTATAGAGCTGGCAACTCCTTTCACAGGCAGGAGTGCCCGCTTGCAGTTACCAGAGATGCCCTTGGCCCAGTGTCATGCCCAGAATCCTGTTTGCCATGGAAGCAGGCAGCTCTGCATTTCCCTCCTGCACAGTGGCAAAGCATAAGAGGGACATTTCTGCCCTAGTGATGAGAATCTGGGAAGAATTTGGGTTGTTTTTAAGAAGTATTAGGAAAATACACCTTTTGAATTTCTATCTTTATTTCTTCATGATTTATTGTTTAATAAGTCACCTTCAGACATGAATAGTAAAAACTTCAGAGCATAATTTCTGGATGTGCTTGGCCTCAGTGCTGGTTCATCGCAAAGAAAGAAGTGCTTGTGTTGGAAAGGAGTGCAATGTCTGGCAGGGAGCATGCATGGGAATCTCCACAGTGTCACCTTGAAACATTTCCTGCTCCTTAACAGGAGCTAAGTGATCACTGGTTGTATGTAAACAAGGAAGATAACACAAATTGTGAGGAGCCAGCCAAAGCATGTGCAGCTGTTTGTGCCGTTAATTATGAATATGAATGAGTGCTCCACTTCTTTATGATACTGCAGAAGTAACACTCTGCTCCTCTCCTCCACTCTGTGTGACAGCAGACAAATCTAAGTAACTACTTTCTCAAATGGACTGGAAATAAAATGCCCACCAAGAAATGAAAGCACATTTAAGCCTATTCACACTGACATTTAGCACAGGAAGGCATGAAAAACTATTGTGTTTTTATTTTTCCTTCTACCACATAGGGACCAAAGAGAGCACTAGAAGGATGTCACAACTTTAAAAATTCTTTAATTATAAGCAGAAGGCCCCGTGAAATTCACAACTTTGTATTAAAAGTGCTGACATTTATTTTCCTTACTTTCATTCCTGTTTTGAAGGATAGAAATACTCTTCTTCTATTAATCTAGGAAATTATTTAAGCTCTGAGTTGTACTCTGACCAATAAAAATAGAATAAAGCTGACACAGAGAAAGGACGAATCAAGAATAAAACTGGAGGAGAAGCACTTCACAGCAGATGTTTCAAGAAGATGACACCACCAGAAAATTTCTGCATGCTGTCAGGCTCTGTTGATCTCTTCTTGGCCCTCCATGGCCTGAAAACTGCTTTCCAGATTTCTGATGTTTGTGCAATGTCTGGATGAACATGAACAGACACATAAACAGACTGATTTCATTAGAGTGGCCACATGGTATCACTTTGCTGTACAGAGAAAGGGAAGAGGGAGCAGCAGGCAGGAGTGGCAGTGCACCTTCTACCCCTCAAGTCGCCGTGCTCATTCTCTCACATCAGCCTGTGGGAAGCAGGCAGTCATCTTCTTACCCTGAAGCACCAGTAAAGCAGGTAAACTAAAGACCTCTGCATCTCCTGAGTCCTCTGTTTTCAGTCCATCAAGCTCTAGACTGACTGCAGTTAATCCCATTCATGAACAGAGATGAGGTTCTGATGATAAACACATTGGCTAACTTCACTAAAATTTATGCATATCAGGAAGAGGTCCTGAAGCCACCTGCTTTGACTAACAGCAATTTCATTCAAAAATGTTTCATTTTGAGATACAACCTTCTCTGAACCTCTCTCTTTACAGTTTAGGATCTTCTGAACCACTCAGGGTCCATCTGATGGACAGCCAATTGCCCAAGAGAGCAGGAGTGAAGGTACAGCAGCTGACAGGCTGTTACTTGTCAGGTAGAAGTGTGGAGTTATCTTCCTTGACGAGTTCACAGGTAACTACAGAAATACTGCTTTATTTGAAGACAGCGTGCAGCCAAAAGAAAATGGACTCTGTCAGGAGCAACTACTGGAGCCCAGCCCAGTGCCCTGGGCCCGTGCCGAGGAACGTGGCTGTTGCTTTCCCATTTTCAGGTTCAGCCAGTATCAAATTGGAACATGCACCCCCGAGCCACACACACATTCACACAGAGGCAGTCAGAGGCACAGGGCAGTCACGCACACTGACACTGACACTGACACTGACAAGCTGCCTTCACAGCACACAAGACTCGCACAGGCAGAGGCACAGACAGACAAGTCCCCTCCTCCTTGTGGGCTTCTCCCACAGGCACCCCAAAATCATAGGTCTCCCCACACAGAAGCTCAGACCTGAGGCCTCTCTGCTTTCCAGCTGGTTGAGATTGAAGATTGTCAATTAATCACACCACACAGACACCCCCTACACATGAGCACACTCATTCACAGTCCTGGGGAAGGTACAAGCACTCACTGCCAGCAGCTGGTAGTAGAGACACATGCTGTTACCTGTGGTCCCACTCCAGACACCTACAGGACTTTCAGCCCTCCAGTCACAGTGGTCTCCCAGTACATGGTTTTCAGGACAAATGAGTCTCCCCGGATCTGGTTGAGAATGGAGGGCCATGCCATGGTATCTTCGTGATCCTCCTGTGGCTCTTCTTGCCCACAGATGGGATTGGGTATGGAGAGCAGGCTGTCAGGACCCACACTAAGGACAGCAACTGTGATGATGGGGAGCTCAACTCCACTGTATCCAGCAGGGCTGCTGGAGAGGGCTGGGATGGGAGCAGAAGTACTCCCTTTGGAGTCCGCAGGTTTTCTTTACTTGATCCATATGGTGTCCTTGTCTTCCCAACACCCATCATTTATTGGCAGCTTCTTTAAACAAGTGCTCTCCTTTTTTCTGTTTCTTATTTCTGCCATTTTTCATGTTTCTATCTTCCTAGCAGGTCAGGGCTGGCTGTCAGCACGCACAGATACATTGGTATGTCACATATATAGACCTCACCACACCTTATACTCTTCTCCCTGGATCATGATTTTCAGCAGAATAATGTTGCAGCACACATGAGCCATCCTGTATGGAGTTCTGTGGATGTGACTATGTCTTCTACAGGGCTTTAAACAGCCTGTTCACTGGGGAGGGAGGGAGAAAGGAGGGCAGGAAGGAAGGAAGGCAGGAAGGCAGGAAGGAAGGAAGGAAGGAAGGAAGGCAGGAAGGAAGGAGAAAAGGAGTTCAAAGACACAAAATTCTATAGTGCCTAGACTGTAGTAATTCAGTGGAAATCCCACCTAAGAAGAAAGGCAGAAACATTTCAGAGAACAGTTAACCCAGAAATGCTTGGATTTTGCAGCTAAGTTTATTATTGTCTTTGTGGTAAAGAACAGAGGTAAAATTACAATATTAAGAGTTTCCAAAAGCTGGAAATGCCATTTGAAGGTCCGTGTACTTAGAGACAGATCGATGTAGTTCTGTGTAAACAAGGCTTCTGTGCTTGTGTGTATGTGCATGCTGCTTTTCCAGCATGCATGTCCATCTTACACTTTGCACTTACCTGATTCCAGAAGCTGCAGTGAGGTCCTAGTGACCCAGCCATTCCAACCTTCCCAAAGCCTGCTGCAAGATGCTAACAGTGAGCCAGAGACAGACCAGGTAACAGAGCAGAGGGTGGATGGGGAGCCTGTGGTGCTGCACAGGCCTGAACACAGGTTGCTGTTCCCCTGTCTCCATTCAGAACACCCCACATTCTCGTCCTGCCTTCAGGAGCACCCAGATATTTCTAAGAAGAGTTTAAGAGAATTAGCTTCCTATTCTGACTCTTTACTTGCACTTTCAGCTTGGAAAGTAGGCATCCTGTTTAACACGGAATTGAGACTGAACCTGCCTCCAGGCTCTCTAGAACTTCACACCCAGTGCTGTCAGAGACAGGGTATTTCCAGCACAAAGCTGACCAAGTACTGTTGCTCTTTCTCTCTCCTGGAAGAGGGTATGTGTGACCCTCTTTCAGAACATTGCCATTTAGACTGTAAGCTTTGCAAGCAATGTGCAAGACCTGTGAACGAGCCCTCTCAGGTCTGCCTCTCTGAACTTTCCTTGGCCTGTCTGTAGTTTTATGCTGCTTCTCTTGGCTGGGGCAGCAATCCCTCCAGCTGATCAGGTGCCTATGCCTGATCTGTTTTACTTTTGCTTCTCTTGGTGTGGTACCACCACGGTTTTGCATAGACAGCAATGACAAGCTGCTACTCCATGTGCAATGAGATTTATACAACAGCTACTTGATGACAAAGTGCTGACAAACCCAGGCCTGGTAGGACAGCAGAGGCCTTGAGAAGGACACAGGATGTGGCACAGAGGAGCAGAGCTGCAAACAGATTGCCCATGGTCAGCTGAAGTGTGAACCTGGAGCTGGACAAACTGGGTTCAGGGGTCATGAACAGAACAAAGAGAGAACATACTGAGGCTTTCTAAATTACTTATGTCATTCCCCATCCTATATATATATAAATAAATAAATAAATATATGGCCATATGGCCCAGCGTGTATTTAATTTGGATGTAACTTGGAGCTGCAGACCAGTGCAGGAAGAGAGCAGTATCTCATCAACATATACAAATTATCCCAAGTGATCCTAGAGGGACAAAGAAGAATTCGTAACATGAACATTCTTCCTTGGCAGAGAACTCTGGATGCTGAAACATCCCAATAACATCTCCTTGTGACCTCCACCAGTATGGAATTTCTAGAATACCAGGAACCAGCAGAAGGATGAGTACAGAATCTAGGAAAGGGTTTAAATGAAGCAGAGATTCTCTGTGTGTGCGTCTGCGTGTCTGTGACCATTTCAGAGCAGTTCTCCAGCTACATTGCTATTCCTTCATTTTTGCAACAATTAGAGATGAAATAAAATGGAATAGTCTCTCAATATTTTAATCATACCAACAATAAATTTCTGGCTTTACTTCTTCCTTGATACGCTTCCTTCTTGATCATAAACAATATTTTTAGTGTAACAATGGACAACAGGAAATTCAGAAGGTTTTTGTTTCACATCCATGCAGAATGCATTACAAGAGACTGTGTGCTCCATCACAGGAAATGCAGGAAAAAATACAGAATGTCTATTTTCTGTGTCCTACTACTGCATTCTTTGCCCCTGAAGAGCAAAATACATCCAGATGATTCTGTTACCTATTTTAAGTTTTTCTTCTGCATGCTTTTTGAAAAAGAAAGGAAGAAGGAGCGGGTTGGGAGGGTTGGTTGTAATATCAGGGAAGTAAGTGCTTAGTTGTCTTCATGAGAGTTGGGTTTTTTCAGTTTGTTAATTGTTACCAGTGTATGCATTAGAAAATCTGTCCACAGGTTTTCAGAACCTTGTTGAATGACAGTGGATATTCCCAAAGAGTAAACACCAGCTAAAAATGCACTTTAGTGTGAGAGTCAAGCCACAAGAATGGCTTCAAGCTTCTTTTCCCTCCAATCTTCCATTTCCCTGAACTGCTCATAGCCCTGCAGTGAACTTCAGCTCTGCACAGTGCAATCTGCTTCCCCAGATGTGTCACTAAATAGATAGCAGTCCCTGTCAGAAAGAGTCCTCTGTGAAATGTGCTGTCAGGGAAAGTTTTCCAAAAGCCTTGAGCATAAAAATGTCCCTTCTCAATGTGACTTTAAAAATGTTGACAGATGGCTGAGTTTTCCATCTTCCTTCCCTCCCTCCCACATTTAGTTCAGAAGAGCACTGCCTACATGAATCCAAAGCACACTGTGAAATGTTCTTCGACTTGCCATTTGTGTTTCTGCCAGGAGGAAGCCAAAAACAGTGAAACCAGAATGCCAAAGGACTTCCTACCAACTGTGTGAGCCTCCCTCAACCTAATGCAGCTATTTACATATCCCCAGTCTTTCCTCACTATCTATCAGGGTTTAAAAGGTTTGCACCATGCCTCTAGGAAACTTCCAAGCAAAGCATAAGATTGAAGTAAGTGTAATAGTCCCTCTAGCAGAAGAAGGAAGAGTTCGTCTTTTCCTAGACCAAACTCTGACAGATCTTCCCCATAAGAAAATGAATTGTCTCTGGGAAAGAATCAGTAAGATAATAACCCAAGAAAGGCTGTAGTGCTCACATCCTCAGTGGTAGGTCATCAGCCCAGGGTGCAGAAGTGATGTAAGGAGAGGGAGAGGAGTGAGAACTTACTAAACAGTTATTAATGGCAAAAATTCCACCTTCTCCCAAATGACACCAAATCAGCAGGATCTCTGTAAGGGATAGCACACAAAAGGTGGTAATAACACAACTGCCAAAAAAAAAAAGAAAATATAATCTTACCTCAAACCCCGCAGCTTAGACACTTTTGTTTTGCCTGGCTCTTTTCATTGCTCTGCACTGCTAGCCTTCTGACTGTCAGCAGAGAATATAAGAGGTTTTTGAGCTTGGTCAAAAGCATGATGAGAATAAATTTACATAAGGAGTACACTATTTATTGCCTGGTGGAATTACCCTTCCCTTTTTCCTACATAGTCACACAACAAAGCAATACTGAGACAGCACAGTTAAAGTACAGCAAAAGGGAACAAAAGGAGGCAATGGAAATTCTTTTCAAAGTGGTACTGACATTTTTTAGCGTATAATAAAAATTTCCCCTTGGGGTTTTCAATATCATGGGAATAAAGACATACTTTGGCACCAATTTGTCCATTTAGCTTTTCCTTCAAGAAAACACAGGAAAATGCTGACATGCCTTAGTTAATTTACTGAGTCCTTCACTAAATCTCATGGATTACATTTACATCAAGTCCCACTAGGCCATTCGTGGCGTGCAGTGTTTTTATATAACTTTGGTGTCACATCTTATAGGATCACAGCCACTCATGGTTCAGCATGAAGCAGTGTTATGGCAGTGGTGATGTTGTTGATAATAAATTGAGCTGCTATCTGGGAAGCAACTAGAGCAGGCAGTCCACTGCTGCAGACAAATCTGACAGGCATGTCATTTTGTCTGGATAACAACACAGACTTCCCATGTAGCACAAATGATCTATGGAAGAGATTTCCATGGACATAAAATTACTTTTCCCCTCAGTCCTTGTTTCCACATCTGTCTGATGCTACCTTCCTTCTGCCAATATGTGTGTGTGTATATATATATATGTATATGTGTGTGTGTGCTCTTTCTATATACAGGTTGCCACTCTAGTATGGTATGAATTCTGTAAGAAAATCCAGTCTCTGCACAGCTCTGTGACATTCACCAGGGCCTAGAAGAGGATTTGTCACAGCTAAAATCTAGGCAAAACAAAGAATTAAAAAAAAAAAAGGAAACAGCCATTCCAGCAGCCCATCCTGGTCTTCACATCAAATGCCACCTTCTATCAGAACTGACAGCATCCTAGCAGTTGCACAATCAGGCAAACAAGCAAACGTGATGGGTCATGTTTGAAACAAAAATTCCCAGGGATATGCATTTGGCTGTCTCTAGGTGCCTTAATCACCAGACAAGTTCCATAAATGCTGTTGTATCAACAATTTATGCACTATTCAGGCAGCTCTTTCTCACTCTCTCTATATATGTGTATGTGTGTATATGAAGGGTTATATGTCAGCTATCCCATCTGTAGTTTGTTGTTTACTTTGCATTTAAATGTAGACATGCTTAAGTTGAAACTTTTTCTGATTTTAGTTTTGTTGTGCAGAAACTTGCTCAAGGTCCTTTGGAAGTGTTTCTGCAGCACAGTGAGGTGGACACTGTGGAAGTGATAAATAGCAAAGCACTGGAGAAGCAATAGAAGCCTAAGAACTGCCTGCAGCAGACAGTATTCCTTACCTGACCATAAAGCTCACATCACTCACGAGATTTTTTTTTGCCTGAAGTAAGCACGCACAAACTCTTCCATGTCATCCCACTCCAAAACCTGTTGTTTACAAACAGAAGTAAAAAGCCATTCTGAGGTGACTATCCATATTCCTACTGACAGCACTACCAGTCTGGTGAGTTATGCCCACATGCCCCTGAGGCTGTAGGCTGAGGGAAAACAGTGTCAGGTTGGCTGCCCAGCACAGGGCCCATGTGATAATCCCAGTTTTTTGGAACCATGAATAGGCTCCTTTACTCCAACCTGCAGAGAAGCACGGGGCGACACAGCTGGGAGAGTAATGGTAGGGTCCAGCTCTCCAAGTACAGTGCCACATGCCAAAAGCAGGCTCTGAAATGGCAGTGAGGTACTCACTTTACTATTTCCTCATCCTACTCTCTTCACCCAGTGCTGAAGAGCATTACCAGTCTGGCATTGAGCTTGATCAGCAGAACTGCTTCAAACAAAGTATGTTAAATCCATATAAATACGTGTGGAGTGTGCATATGTATAAATATATATATTTCTATTTGTACTTGAGAAAAATGGATTAAAACTGCAATAAACAGCAATGATGTATCCTTGCACTCATTGTTAATTTATGTGATGAGATTCATTTTTAAACTTTCCAGGCTTTATTAGACTGTTCTTGCTCTATCACTGCTAATGCAGAGTGGTGAAGGGGACACAACAGACACCCTGCAGGGCAAATACAAACATGTGCAGTAGTATATCCCATGTGATACTAGGCATAAACAAGAGGTTTACTTCTCTTGATGGTACCATTTTCTAGAATGTAGTTTGAAAAAAACCATGAAAACACTTACCAGGACAAGGTGTTCCTGCCACTTCTCATTACTCCAAGCTGAAATACTGTGTTGCATCAATGCAAAAATACCTGTACGTCAGTTGTGGTTTAAGCTCAGACACCAAAGAACCACACAGCCACTCACTCAGACAGCAGGTTGTGGGAAAATAAAAGTGAGAAAAGTCGTGGTTTCCAACAAATGCAATTTAACAGGGGAAGCAAAAGCCACAAACACAAGCAAAGCAAAAGAAGGAATTCATTCACTGCTTCCCATGGTTCAGCCATCTCCAGGATAGCAGGGCCTCATCCCACTTCACAGTGACTCGGCAAGACAAACACCATCACTACAAACACCCCCTCTTTCCCCTTCTTCCTCTCAGCTTGAAACACTGAGCAGGATGTCAGATGATCTGGAACATCTCTTTGGTCAATTTGTGTCACCTGCAGTGGCTGTGTCTCCTCCCACCTTCACATATACTACCAACTTCCTCACCAGTACAAAAAGCAGAAAAGGCCTTGGCTCTGTGGAAGCCTCGCTCAGCAATAACAAAAACATCTCTATATTATCAGCCCTGTGTTCAGGACAATTCCAAAACATAATCCATACTAGACACGTGAAAAAAAATAACTCTAGTCCAGACAAATCCAGAACAAAGCCTCAGGCAATGCCTGTGTCAGAGCAACAGCTCTGTCTGCCAGAGTGGACAAGAGCAGAGGAATTGAAAAAAGGAAGAAACTTTCGCTGTAGTGATGATCTGTCCCTCAGGTGTCCCTTTGTGTATTTCAAGTTAAGTGACAGACACAACCATATTTGTGCTTTTCCAGGAGTTGTTTGGTTTTTTTTTTTATATACCTTCCACATGCCGGTACCAATCTGGTTTGGAAACTGTTTGGAAAACCTGAGGGATTATCCAAAAGTCAAAGTTTATTCTTTGTGATTTGGCTATCTGTTCATAAGGAAACATTTCCAACACATGCAGCCCGGTCACAACTGCAGTGCCAGCCTTCACAGTTGCTTCTGTTTCTCTATACAGACTTTTCCATGTGTCCCCTTCCTACCCCAATACACTAATGAAAAGCAGCAGGTATGGATAGGAGAGGGGATGCAGCAACCCTTAGAATGGCAGTAGGAAATGCACAGCACGTAGAACCAACAACTGTCCTGCAAATACAAGGCAGTAAGAGGAAGGAACGGAGCCTTTCCTCAGTCTCTTGGAGAGCACTAGGGCAGTCAAACCACAGGAATAAATGGAAAAAGGACAAATCCTGACACTCCAGCCAGAGACCTATGCTCTTGAAACAAATAGGAAGATATGAGGACTCTGCTAACATTAGCAGGTTGCTGCACGAAACCATGTTGCTTAACATTAATTGTCCTTGCTTCTCTCTAGTAAAAAGATTGCAGCAGATCTCTTTATTTCAATCTAATATTACCATTCAACCTAATATCCCCCCTGCCTCTAGCCTCTGTATCTCCTCTGAAATAATATCTCCATTTCTGTGGCAGAGCTACAGCCATGTGCCTACAGTCAAAAGGCACCTATTTATTCCTGAGCTGGGTAGTTACCCAATCAGTAGTACAAACTGTATTCCTGTATATGTATTTATTACATTTCATTTTGCCTTTTAATAATGAATAAAATAGTGCAAAGTTGCTTGCTCCATGAATCCAGAATGCTCTCCCATAACTTGACAGTTCATGTGCAGATATGGGACTCTTTAGACTTTTCTGATGGTTTTGCTGCAGTTTTCAAGTGGTGCTGTAATCCAAAACCTGCAGTATTTGCCAAAACTACAGTCAGTAGAAAAGTCAAGGCAGAGATGCTACAGAGCAGAGAAGAGATAAAGCTGATCCAAAAGGATGCTCACAAAAAGGAGATTTGCTTTTGATAGAGATGCAGAAGTCAGTACATATTCCCTCACCAGGCAGCCAAAGCAATACTTTTGGCAAGGTCACTTCTCTCCTACCTGTCTTGTTTGTCCTAACACTAGCTGAGTCCATTTATTTATATTGGTATTACACTGGATCTTATAAACTCCATACCACAGTAAAATATTAAAATTAGGCTCTGATCACATTACAGGACAATAGTGCATATGCAATGACCATGTGCTGGAAACTGAACTGCTTGCACCCATCATTCCTACTCCTTCCAGAGGTCATCCCAATTTTAAATCTAATATTGAAATCATAGAGGCCTTTTCCAACCTTAATGATTCTATGATTCCACAATCACTGAAAAAACAGCCTCCAAAGATTGTGTGGTTTGGGTCTCCGGTATGTACGAGCTTACCTAAAAACTGCCCACTTAAAAAAAACCAAATGTCCTGACAGATACTAATTTCCCTTGACTTTTCTGAGAGCAAGGAGAGAAGCGTGGCACTCCTCTGTACCACACCACCAATTAACTCATCAACAAATGCAGTCACATTTCCCCCCAGATCAGTCCTGACTTGCCTGTGCCTCAGAGACATGCAGGAGAGAGTTTAATTCAATTCACTCACAAAGGCCAATACTGGCAAGTTCTATGATCACTTTGCAATGCTCCCTCAGAAGCACCAGAGTGAAATTTTGCAATCAAGGATTCAATAAAGAAAACTTAGCTGTGAACATCTTCTGTAAGTGATTGGTACTTTCACTGCAGAACAAATGAAAGCTTTCCCAGTGATTGTCAGGGCACGCCTGAAAATATTGGGCTCCATGTCCAAGCAGGAGCAGAGCCACTCTGTTACTGCAGTCCTGAACTGTAACACAGAGAGGGAGAAACAGCAGGGGAGCTCTGCAGAAAACACAGCACAACACAGCACTTATTCTTATTCTTGTACCAATCACATATTGCTTCCCAGACAAGATGGATCAGATTGAAATGTGAGTGAATGGTCTCTGTCTTGAACTGCCATTGCGCAGAAAACTTTACAAGGCATGCGATTAAATCAGAAACATTACAGCAAACCTACTTTTATCAGGAAGGACTGCCTCATCTCTAATACCATATCAGCCTTGCTCAGATTTCAAGCCTTCTTCAGACCTCCTTCTACAATTCAGTCACATCCTAGTCAAGAAACTGTGATTTCAGGCCTTGCCTAGCTGTTGTTGTGTCAAAACACTCATAAATAGTTAAAATATTATTATGCTTTATAAAGGTTACATATTAACAATTAAAATGTGGCTTAATATTATTTAAATGTCTGAGTAGCTATTTATGAATACAATTTAAATAGATTATCCTTCCAGAAGACCCAAGAAGTATTCACCTATTTAAATATATAAAAAATACACATGCAAGCTTGTCTTGTGTCCAATAGCTGAGTACACCTTGGTTTTTGTAAATAGATGCCTGGGAATTGAACTGGCTGGCACCCATTGAGCTTATTTATCATGGAGAACTGAGTTGGAGACATCATCTCCTAACCAGACAATGTAGAATTATAGCAGCTTTTAGGCTGGAAAACATCCTTAAGATCACCAAGTTCAAAAGGGCATGATGGGATCCTCACTCAGGTTTCCTATAGTATTGTCATTTTTGATACATATAACTAAGATACAAATATTCAAGCTTCTGTGGAAAATTTGAGTGGAACAGTTTTTCTGGTAGGGGAATGTACCATAGAAGAAAAAGGACTTTGACTGAGATAGCACAGATGAATGTAGGAACACTGGCTTCCTAAAATTAACCAGTTTGTAAAGGAGATTGTTCATTTGTTAAGTGGCAATAAACAGGTTCCCCCTACAGCTGGTGTTGCACAGTCTTCAAGCCAGAGACCCTGCATTCTGGAGTAGGAAGACAAAATAGGGGTGGGTGGCAGAAGCTCATCTGAAACTGGAGATACACAGAAGTCTTTGGCAGAAACAAAATCTCAGAAGCCCCACTCCAGCATTCAGGTCAGCTGTGGTGCTGTTTGAGTTAGATCAGTGTTTTCTCTTTCTCCTGGTTCATATCAGCTTGGGTCATCAGAAACTAGCAAGGACAAAGCTAAAAGACTGTGATGTAAAACTGCAAACACAGACCAACATCCTAGGGTTTCATGCACAGGTGAAGCACTGAACAGATCAAAAATCGATTCGACTCACACAGTTTTAAATGTAATTGGGTTCATCTGACCTAACCTGTATTCTAATTCAGACACAGTCATTCATAATTCCATTTGTGGAGAGAACTTACTATTTTTAGAGTGCAAATCACGTGGCCAGTTTTCAGATATCCACCTAAGAACAGTAACAATTCCTTGCTCACAGTGCCCGCTAAAAGTCTGGATGGAGACACGTACATCCAGCTGAACAAGTTTGCATTAAGCACTGTAATGGTTACGGAAGGCATCTGATTTTTATGAGAACACCAGTTCTGAGAATTCTGAGAATTAAGTCCTGTATTTCTGACAAGACACTATCTGCATATAGCACTAATGACTGACCTATAGTCCTGCATTTCGGAGCAATGGTATGGCTGTTTTCAGGGTTGAGAATAGAAGAGGAGAAGATTTGGGCTGCTCTCAAACTCATCCGTAGTTTTTAATAATTGTGTGGATGAAAATAGCTGAAAAGGGATGATGCAGAAATGTAACACTGATGAGCTCTATTAGTAGGGGGTAATGATAATAAAGGGAAATTAAGCAAATTTGCACAGTGTCTGGGAGAGCTTCAGGTGCAGATAAACATTTCGACAGCTCCGGGATGAGGTCAGACAGGAAAACTATGCTGCAGAAATAGATCACTGTAAATGGAGGCTGACTGGCTGTCATTTCTACCAAAACTTCTCTGAGAAAAAAACATCTTCAAAAAAGAGGCTTTTGGCACAAAGTCGAAAAGCATCTTTGTTATAGATATGTGTTTAATTCGTGCCTATAAAGTTTATAGCCATTCAATGTTAGAAATGCATGTGTAGGATATAAATGTATATTTTTGTATCAAACTAAAACATGTCGAAACCACACCCTCTGGAGGGGCGAATTCCTGTAAGAATGTGTGGCTTCTCTTAGCTGAATAGATTTCCAGGAGAAATCACCAAGACTAAAGCCACGGCTGAACGGAGATGGGCCATCTCGAGAGAACCCACCCGGCCATTATCACCCTGATAAGCTATCTGATGAAGATATGCAGCATGTCAGGAACATCACATCTTCCTGGACATAGATATGGTTTCATCAATAATTCATCATCTCCTCGGAAGAGCATTGTTTCTCGCTGGGACAACCCAAGATCCAAATTAAATATCTTAAGACTTTTGGACTTTGAATACAGTGTTGTCTCCAGTGAAATAAACTGTATATAAGCTCCCCGTTCTGAGACATCGATGTGAACAGAGCTAATCTGACACCCTGTCAGATTGCCTGTCACCCAGCTGCTGATACCCGGGCTTCGAGGCTGTATCTCTGCATTGTGGCTTTTTGTCCAGAATTTCTGCCAAATTTGCTATCAAATAAATTGATTTTATTTAATTGGAGAAATTGGCTCCATACATTTATAACAATCTTGGACAAGGATCTTTACATATTTCTATTTCTTTGCATAAGAGTCGGAAGCCACAGTTTGAAATTACATACCCCAATAATAGACCTCCAGGCTAACCTGGAATGGACTCCTTGTCAGAATCCTTGTATTCCAGATGTTGTGTGTGGTTATAGATGGGAACCCTGCTGCCTCCTCTCCAGACTTCTGAAACCTTTTTTATAAACCTATCAAATCAGGAGCTGTACCAAGAGACTGAAGTATAGTAACACTGCATGAAGGAAAAGAAAAGACCCAGCTGTCACCTGGCCTATAGTCAAGCAATGGCAGAGCACAGTGAATAGAGGAGCACTTTTAAAGGGGAAGAAGAAACCATGCACAATTTGTGCTTTTATCATACATACCTCGTGGCTGGCTGAATTGGTGCCTTTCCCTAATCACTTGTTTTCTAGACAAAGGAAATGCACTAGTGTTCCTTTGTCTGGATTTCAATGAAGCATTGAGCAGGTGTGAAACTGCCACTAAGGACAGAGACAACAGGAATTACCCAAAGAACTTTCAGGAGAGAAGTCTGGGAGATAATGCAAAATAAAGACAAGAGCAAATAGCACCAAAAGAATTGAGCTTGAAGAATATGTAGGACCTGAGTCAATTTCAGTGAAATTATGTACACCACACCAGTGCTGTTGTGTGGCACAAGCTTTCCAATATAAACAAGTTTGTTCCATATTTGGGGAAAGATAGTGAGGGGATGATAACTTTCTTGATTTCTGGTGTCCAATCAAGGGCCTGAGTGTAAAATTTTTTTTCTACTAGTGAATCAGATTTGAGGGTCTTGATTTCATCTAACTGAGAAAAACACTTTAAATAAAAGTTTAAAGCAATTCTTCCTTGAAACCTCTGTCCTTTTATCAAGTTTTCTGAAATCAGCTGACAAGTTCAAAATTTTCAAAGGGAACAGAAAAATTAGTATAGTTTTTCTGCACATCTCCATACATTATTTCATCACCTTTCTCCTCTAGAAAGCCTGGTTTAAAATTTTCATGTATATATAAATAATGTACTAAATTATTTCTAACGTAGCATGCAATGTATTTAGTTATAATTAAATATTAATATAACGTTAAAAAGAAGCACATTAAAAATAGCATCCAAAGCTCTGAAAGGTTGCCACGAAACAACATTCTGTGTTGCTTCTGAGCGTTAAGAGCTGTCATGTATTAATCCCCTCTGCTTGCAAGCCTTTTGTTTGATACTAAATTTGGGAACTCCCTTTGCTGAAGGACAATGGAATAGAAGATTGGGTAAGCTGGCCTGGATATCTTCTCTGCTGTTGTTTCTTGCAAAGTTGACTCTGTCTTCCTTGGTGACAAGACAAACACATGAAGGACAGAGTGCCTGAGTGCCATCAAAAATACAGCTTCTGTGGCCTAGCACCAAGTCACCAACTGTGCAGAAGCCTTGTGCTGATGGAGGGTACAACCAGAACCTGTGCTGATTGTCTCAGACTTCACATAAGATTGCTGTACTCATGCACAGCATTAAAAATAATTAAACTACTAACCTAGCTACACACAAGCTGTGTTGACTGCACAGCCTCTGCCAAGCAGAGGACAGATATTAAACTGTGTTTTGCTAGTCCTCCGTTTCTGCAGACTGTGGCAGATGCACAAAAGCTTTTCTCCAAGAGGTGTCTAAACACTGCAAACCTATGCCCAAATCAGTATTATCTACAGCAGGGTGCATCAACTACAGCTTAGGCACTACCAAGAATAAAGAGAGGAAAATGGAACTGGAGGGAAAGGTAGTGAAGCCAGGCAGCCAAAATAATTCCTCTATTTTCCAGGTTACTAGTCCAGGATAACTACTCCACTGCATTCTCTCTAGCTAGAAACCATTATTTAGGGCATGGGAAAAAAAAAAAAAAAAAGATGAGGAAAAAAAAGTTAAAAGCCTGGTTGTATTTTTTTCTCTGCTGAAAGTCAAGACTCCTAAAAAAAATTTCTGTAACTTGGACATCCAGCAGTTTCTCTGGTTCAGGAAGCTAATCAGAAGACCTCACTGTCCAGTTAAGGTCACTGGAACACTAATCAAATGAAATGTGTCATCAGCTGGGTAAAACATTTTCACAAGAATGAAATTGCCCTATATCATGGGACCAAATGTTGCAGAAAGTACCTGTCTTGCTTTTGAAACAAGTGACATGATCAGATTCAGAAAAAGTAGGCATCTTGTAGGACTTTCAGCTTCACCTAGAGACTTTATTTCTTCTCCTGGCGTACTCCTCTACTTCCTGGGTCTATTCTCTCTTATCCTGCAATCCCTCTCCTGTTCTGCTCCTTTTCAAAGGAAGAACCAGTTGTTAATCATAGAGTTACAGAATCAATAGAATTGCACAATGGTTTGGGTTGCCAGGGACTTCAAAGATAATTTCTCACTCCCTGTCATGGACAGTGTTGTTATATCCACCAGCTCAAGTTGGCCAGGGCCCCATATAACCTGATCTTGAGCACTGCAAGGGATAGGGCTTCCACAGCCTCTCTGGGCAGCCTGTTGCTGTGTCACACCACCCTCTCACACAGAATTTCCTCTTAATATCTGATTTAAACCTGTCCTCTTTCAGTTAAAGCCATTGCCCCTTGTCCTGTCACTACCTCATGAAAAAATAATCTATTTTTTAGCCTCATTTAAATATTGGAAGGCCGCAATGAGGTCAACCGTCCCCAAATCTTCTCCAGGCTGGAACAAGACCAACTCTCCCAGCCTGTCATCAAGAGATGCTCCATCCCTCTAATCATCTTCAGGGACCTCCTCTGGACCTGCTCCAAGAGGGCCGTATTTTTCCTATACTGACAACCCCAGAGCTGGATGCAGTACCCAACGTGGGGTCTCCTGATACCAGAACAGAGCAGAGTAGAATCCCCTCCCTTGCCCTGCTGGCCGCTGCTTGGTGCAGCCCATTTGAGGTTGGGCTTGTGGGCTGCAAGCACACGTGGTTCCACCCGGACATAGAGCACAGCTCTCTGGCTGCATCCATCCTGCCAATTCCTTATCCACTGAATAGTCCATCTATTAAATCCACGTCTCTCCAGTCTGGACATCAGGATGTGATGTGGGACTGTATCAAAGTCCTTACAGGTGTCTAGGTAGGTAACATCCATCGGTCTTGTCTTGCAGACCATTGCCATCACTCCATCACAGAAGGTCTCCAGATTGGTCAGACATGATTTGTCCTTAGTAAAGAAAGCTGTGCTGTGTGTCTCAGATCACCCCCTAGTCTTGCATGTGCATTGACACTGATTCCATGAGGATCTGCTCCATCATTTTCCCAGGCACAGAGGTGAGGCTTACAGGTCTGTAGTTCCCTGGATCTTCCCTTCTCCCCTTTCTAAAATAAGAGTGACATTTCCCTTTTTCCAGTCACTGGGGACTTTGCCTTGAAAAGTGTGACTTTTCAAATATGGTGTAGAATGTTTTGGTAGCAATATCAGCCAGCTCCCTCAGGACCATGGGGTATATGTTGTCAGACCTCATAGACTTGTGCCTGCTCAGTTTCATCAAGTGGTCTAGAACCTGCTCTGGGAGAGACTTAATTTCCCCAGCCCCCACCTGGAGGTTCAGGGAGTTGAGAGAAGTGGGAAGCCTGACTGCCAGTGAAGACTGAGACAAAGAACTTATTGAGTATCTCTGCCTTCTCCATATCCTTTGTCACCTGTTCTCCCTTCTCATTTATCAGGGGGTACACTCTCCTCGGCCTTTCTTTTCTGACTCATTTACATATGGAGGGTTTTTTTGGTTGTTCTTTACGTCTCTTGCCAAGTTCTGTTCCTATTTGTGTCTTAGTTTTGCTGATCCCATCCCTACATCTTAACTGTATCCCTGTACTCGCCCTAGGCCACATGTCCCTGGTTCCACTCTTTGTGTATTTCCAGCTCATTGGAATCCTCTTCCTATAATAGGAACTTCTGGGGACTTGAGTAAGCCAAGAATTAATAAATAATAATTATGCACAAAGCACATAGTCATGGTAGCCAGGTTCACATTAGCATTTCCCAGCTTTCAAGTACCCAGCCATGCAACATTTATATCCTTTTAACACTGATTTTGAAATTGTTTATGAAGCACTTAGCACACAAAACCCCCTGTTTAAATGGCACATATTTATTATTAATAGTAATAATGCAGGTGCAGCAGCAGGCAAGCAGAACTGCCTTTTTGAGATTACAACAAAACCAAAGAAGTGCTTGAAGCTCTAGCACCAACAGAAATAAATATAAGCCATTTGGTGACAAGTTCTTGGCTCAACACTAAAAAAAAATATAAGAAAGCCAGAGTGACATGGGAAATAGTTATGCATGGAGGAAGTGCTGGCTAATGTCCTGTACATTTGGGACACTTGATGATCCATGATAATGAAAGCTTTATAATGCCTAAATGGGAAGCAGAGTTTCTAAGTCCCTGTGCACTGTGAAATAAACAAGACCAGGATAGTATATTTCAGCTGACACAAGTAAAACTGGCAAAAAAGTAGCAGCAAGACATTCTCTAGCACAAGCTAAGAAGCTTCCTCCTAATCCAGACAGCATTTCCACTTCTTCCCTTACTCCCAGGAAGCAATATGTGAGAGATGGCTATACTATACTCATACTCATGAAAAAAGTCTCTCTCCTCTTACTCTGCTCAACAGAGAAAATTGTGTCATCCTCTACACTTTCATCCAGTCCTTTCTCATAGCCTCAGCCATCTGCTGAAGACAAACAGAGAAAGAAGAGCCCTGGTATCTATACATCACCTCACCCCATGCTGGCCAAGTGAAGGACAAAGCTAGCTTCTGCTCCCCTTCCCAGTCCTTGTATCACGTCCAAAAAACCTAAGGAAAAATAACACAAAGGCAGAAGATGTCCTCAGTGCTCGACTGCTGGGCAAGACAATGACAAAAATCCCTTATCTGAAGAGCTGAAAGAAAATGAGCAGGGACCATGTGCCACACAGCTGCTGGAGCAGCAGGCCAGCTGAGAGGTTATGGCTGAGGGCTAGGACAGAACCACAGGGTCACTAAGCCAGAAACATTACTGGTCACCTGGCACCAGACAGCTTCATCCCCTTCCAGGGGGCTAGAGATCAAATTATTATATAATGACTTCATTTAGCAAGCCACAACTACACAACCTCTGAAAGAATAGAGGGGAGCTTCTTTCATCAAGTGCCATTCTAATTTGAAGCCCTGTTCTGTCCTGGCATGCTACTCTTCTCCAGAAACTGGTCCCACAAAAGCTCTTCAGTTTCAGAGAGCATGTAGTTAGGTTCTGAGGACAACAGAGTGAATATTAAACTGTGTTCATGCCTGGGTTTCTGACTAATTTCCTACATCTGTGCTTCTCTAAATCAGTCTTCAAATTAGAAGCAAATATTAATAATTTCCTGCCTTTCTTTCCCCTGAGTATCTAAATTCAGACTCATGGGCTGGTATCTTTTCTTCTCTGCACTGGTAAAGATGCCAATGTGACTGCTGACTGGTGGCGTGTTGCACAGTGCATCTACACCTACCTCAAGCCAAAAATCACCAGCAGTATTTCTGTGGCTGCAGACTGATTTGGGGCTGCCAAGTTAAAAACGGACTGGCAACTGTAAACAAATGGATGCAAACAAATGGACAAAACTCATTCCAGAGCAATGGGTAACAGCTTCTCTTGGTGCCCTGGCAGAAAAAGCTAGCTAACAACCACACTTGAGGGGGACTCAGAGAAGGAATGTGGACTGAGTTATGTGTCATCTACTTCTCTGAAGCTTCATAGGGATGCAAGGAAGTAAAAAAGATCCATCACTATTTCCATCACCCAGATGGATATAGGAGGTCCTGTAATAAGCTGGCAAAAGATACATGAACACTCATGGGCTTGCATTGATTACTTACATGGGATTTAGGGCCTCTCTGGGAAACAATCACAGACCACCACAACCACTAATAGTGCAAACACAGTATGAGAGGCCTGAACTGCAAAGAATCCACCCCAAGCTCACAGAAGTCAGACAGATTTTTTCTGATGACTTCCAAACACTCAGAAATTTTAAAGAAACAATAATGCTGATCACTCCTTTGCTAACGGTTAGCTGTAACTTACTGTGCAAGACCTCTATAGTCCAATACAAATAGCTAACCCAGTAACAGCTATGCAGCTACTACATCAGCTCTCATGTGTTCTCTGTATAGGTGGGCTTCAGTGATGAAGCTTCTTCCTGGTTTTGAAAACAAAAACTGTAACAGTCTTCCCCAAGAGTGTTAA
Organism: Irena cyanogastra; assembly: GCA_013397155.1. NCBI lineage: Eukaryota > Metazoa > Chordata > Aves > Passeriformes > Irenidae > Irena > Irena cyanogastra. Next base: position 46,415 of record VWZV01002629.1, on the reverse strand, counting down.
CTCAGATCATCTTAGCTGTCAATGCTGTTGCATAAATTTCAGCAGCATGAAGGGATTTAGCATACAAAGGGCAGTGTTGAACAGCAGTGAATTAAGTCAAGCAGTAATATTTCTCAAAAGAACTAGCTTGTAGGTCAGGTATCTTCTAGCATTTTATTAATGAACTAGAAGATAAGGGTCAGCTGTGTACTATTTAAATTCACAGAAACATTGAATTGGGAAGTGTTAACACCATCTCTGGGATATCCGAAGTGGTATGAAAAACAGGAAGAAGAAGAAATGCATGGTTCACTTGAAAATTGCCACATTCCTGCATCTCAGAAAAAAGTTCCAGTTCTTCTGTGGACAAAGAATATTTTCTTGGGGGCAACTAACAAGTAATACCTAGTCCTCCCTACAAAATGAGTTTTGGTGGGATTTCAACATCATTACTATACTTAACCTGCACCTTGAGAAACATTTAGACATGATTTCAGCTAGGATAGAGTTGGCTTTCTTAGTAGCTGGTACAGTGCTGTATTTTGGATTTTCAGTGAGAATAATGCTGATGACACACTGATGTCTTAGCAGTTAATAAGTAGGGCTTATTCTAAGTTAAGGATATTTCAGTTTCCTGTGCTCTCCCAGTGAGCAAGTGCACAAGAGGCTGGGAGGGAAGACACATCTGATCTGAACTTACCAAAGTGGTATTCCATACCATAGAAGATCATGCTTAGCATATAAATCTGGGAGAAGAGGGGACATTCAAAGTGATGGCGTTTTTCTTCCCCAATAACCATTATACGTGATACAGCCCTGCTTTCCTGGAGATGGTTGAACACCTGCCTGACAGTGAGAAGTGGTGAATGAATTCCATGAATTCCTTCTTTTGCTTTTATTGTGTGTGTGGCTTTTACTTTCCCTAATAAACTGTCTTTATCTCAACCCAGGAGTTTGCTTACTTTCACTCTTTTAATTCTCTTCCCCATCCCCACTGTGGCAAGAGTGAGCCAGTTGCTGTGTGGTGCTTAGTTGCCACCTGGGGTTAAACCACGACAGATTTTATGTGTATGCAGTGTTGGAGGTTTTCAGTTTTATTTTTTATTTTGCTTCTAAAGCTGTAACTAACTTTTCTTGCAACAGCCAAAATTTAGGTCATGTTTCTCTTTAGAGGGAGAACAATCCAGAGCTAAGTGAATTATTCTTTAAACTGACAATGAGACACGAATAGGAAAAAAAAAAATTAAATTTTCAATTTTGTGGTATTATAAGCACTTGGACTCCCTATCATCTCTGTGGTAGCTTTCATGACCTACTAAACACAGCTTACTAAACAAAAAATCAGATGTACCATTATGCTCCTCTCTCACAAAAAAATTGGAAAATTAAAATAGGTGAACTTTTATCCTTCCACTAAACATTGATTTTCCATCTTCCCTGGACTCACCCTCAGCATTTTGGTTTGACAGGTATGCTGCCCTAGTGTGACTCCTCACCTGACAGTTTCCTCTGGCACTCAGAGCCATAAGTCCTGCACTGCTGTGGGTCACACATTCATGTAAGCTGAATGGCCTGCCAAGGAACCAGCTAGAGCAACCTTTGCTTGTGTTGTCAGCTGGGCCATTCTTCAAAGCATAAGCAGAATGAAAGGAGTCAGGTGACAGTGACCCTTTGTTGCCTCTTGAAGTCCCACAGGCCCCTGTACGTCTTTCCATGAATTATCTGGGGAATTGCCGCAGAGCAGATCTGTCATCATGACATCCAAAATGACATCCCTCAAGTATCTGATGCTTCATCAAAACATGGCAGAGCCATTATGGACACAATATCCTTCTCCTGCCCTTCATGAAGGCAGCCCAGCTCACAGGGCTAATTGCAAACTTTGGCAGAAGACACAATGTTTGGTGAAACCTTTCCTTTGCTTTTCAAGATTGTTGCAAGGACCCTTAGATCGGTAGAACCGTGTTAGTCCCTTTCACCAGAGATTTCTCTTCAGGATCTCCAGACCTATTATTCCACACAGGGATTCCTCATCAGTCCCTGTCATGCTCCAACCTCTCCAGGTCTCTTTGATCTTCAGCCAGTGCTTCCCAAGAGCAAGACATGGAAAGCAGCATTGTCCACGTGCTCTGCACAGCTCTTGCTCTCAGTAAGACCTTTCTTGATGTAGGACCCTTGTTGTCTCACTCTGCCTTCATTTCTTCTTCCACTGACTGCATAAGAAATGTTTTTCTCCTCGTTTAGCATTCAGATCTGTTCTCAAGTCCTAAAGACAGTTTTATTGTGTCCCACAGGACTATCCCTGAGCTATTCATAAACATTTTCTGGATATCAGGCTTCTCCACAACTTGGGTTGCCCTCCAGTACCCTTACAGAGTTTGATTCCAACCAGGTAGGCTTTGCCTCCAAGCAGGTTTCAGGAGGTCTCTATCAATCTCCTCCTTTTCTAGTACGGGGAACTCTTTCATACCAAATCTCCCAGCTATTCCAACTGCCTTTGCTGCTCTGCACTCCTCCTCCTGGCTGTTTCTTCTGCAAGTCTGTCTGTTTCTAGTCCTTCTCTTGGCACTTCACCTATCCCAGTGCCACCTCCCACATGTCGCTCCTGCCTAGGCGGAAAGTTCACTCTCAGGCTACACAGCCCACAGCAGAAACATGGCATGCACTCAACAGCACACACATGCTACATGAAGCAAGACACCTGAATTTGTGGGGATTGCCTACGATGTAATAACAACAGCCAAAATTATCAAAGTTCCACCTAGGAAGTACCTGACTCAGTTGCTGTCACATAAGAGTACATTAATTATGTTACAAAACAGTAGGTCAGAGAGGTTCTTGTGATAGTCAGAGATACATTTAGCATTTTAATGTAATTTTCAGCATCTAGACTTGGACACTGATAGTACTGAATCAGCACTGAAATAACTCTGAACAGCAAGTGCCACAGCACTGGTCACCTGCTTAAACACCATTTACAGAAACTCCCATTCACTGTGCCAAGAAACAGAATATATCTCTCTTGCTGGGCATAGGTTCACAGATCTGTTCTAAGCAAACATTTGAGCTCACTTACAGTTCATGACCATTCAGGCTTGTCAATCAGCAACAGGAGCAACCTTCTGCCTGCCCAGCCAGCAGAGCGAACACCAAAAGCACGGTCCACATGCATGCAGATAGAGAAGCAGACACAGCAGGAAGGTAACTTTGTGCATTGTACTCAGGCCGTAGGAAGGTGATACATATACTGGTCAAATGAAACATAGGAGCCAGATCCTGCCTCTACCCAGCCTCAAGGACTCACTTTCATAGGTATGGTGATGCATCTTCTCTCCCCATGTCAAACCTCGAGTCACACTGTGATCTCAGAAATGCTGGTTAGGCCTCTGCCTTGATGAACAGCACCTGGCCTAAGCTCCTCTTGAGCTAATCAGAAACCCAGTCTGCTCCCAGGAACTGATGCAATCTAATGAGCACCTGTTTTTAACAAACACCACTGGAAACTTATTTCTCTTGCTTGAATAACAGCCAAAGTGGAATAATAATTTCATCATCAGAACTGCAAAGAAAGCTACCAATCTGAATTTCAGACAGGAAGGAAAATTACTATGACTAAAGCCCACTCTCTTTCTACCCCACAAATAGTGATCCTAGGTGAGACCCTTTGACCTGGTCCACAAGAAGCTGTGACTTGCACCTCCCACTGAGTGGAGCCTTTCAGAACTCAAGGGATAAGTTTGCTGTGTGCAATTTACAGAATGATTCTCTAAAAGTCAAAGCAAGTTTAAACATCAGCTTTATGGTACTCAAATGTTTGTCTTTGTAAACCTTTGCAGTGTAACAAATTTTCCATATTTATTTTATCTGCTAATTATAAATTAGTGTCTTGTGTTTTCTCCAGACTAAGTTCCAGGGTACTTTTGTTTCAGAGCACACAGCTCACAGGCATGAAACCTTACAATTAGAACAAGATGACTGTCTCACAGGTAACCCACACATCTGTGGTTTTAATTTGTACTGATCTGCAGCAGCAGCAGCAAAAATCACAGTCCCTCCGAAGATCTTGTAGTTTCTTTATGCAAGGGTGATACTTGGACCAGCTACAGTTGTTTCTCTCCCCTCCTTCCCCTTCTGCTTCAAGAACAAGGAAGTGTAATCAGCCAGCCTCCCTCCAGCCACAGAGCTGCCATGCTTGAGAGTATAAATGGACCACAATGCTGAAGGTGTGCTGCCTAAGAGAAAGAATTGGCTACAGGTGGAAAAGTGGTGGCATTATCTGCTATTGGTGTGCAAAGCAGAAATTTGCAAGTCTAAGGCTGAGAAGGTAGGAGGAGGTTATTCATACCAAGACTAGAAAGGTAAAGAACACATGAGTGTTGGTGGACATGATTCTCAAAAGCCAGCCCAGGAAACAGGCAGTTCTCCAAAAGTACCTGTTATAACCACCCAATAGTTATAACAAAATTGGCCTGACTGAAAAATGCTGTTGATCCAGGACAGAGACAAAAAGAGATTGTGCAGGCACCACACAGCTAAGGCAATGCTCTCTGCAAAAACCTGTGCTAGATTCTCTCTGCTTCCTTCTTTCTATCAGTAGAGAGTCCACTTGCAGAGGTCCTCCTGGAAAATTAAATTCACTGCTTCGAAGGAGTGAGCCAGCTCTTTTTTCTGAGAGCAAAAAAACTAAATTTGAAAGCAGATTTTCCATTACTCATGTGGTGGTTTACCTGGTTGGATGCCAGGTATCACTCCTCTCCACAAGTGGCCTGGGGAGAGAAAGTAAAATGAACGGTTCATGAGTTTAGATAAGGGCAGGGAGAGAGCACTGCTGATTACTATCATGGGTAAAACAGACTGAACTTGGGGATATTAGTTGAATTTATTACCAATGAAATCAGAGCAGGATAAAGAGAAAAACAAATATTTAAAAGCATCTCTCCCCCACCCCTCCCTTTTTCCTGGGGTCTGCCTCCTCTCCGAGTGGCATAGGGGGCTGTGGTCAGGTCATCACATATTTCTGCTGCTGCTCAGGGAGAGGAGCCATTCCCCTGCTACAGCACGGGGTCCCTCTCACGGGAGACCATTCTCCATGAACTTCTCCAAGATGAGTCCATACCATGAGAAACAGCTCTTCATGAACTGCTGTAACTTGTGTTCCTTTCCACAGGGTGAAGTCCTTCAGGCACAGCCTGCTCCCGTGGGCGTCCCTGTCGTGGTTCAGGAGTGGTTCTCCCATCGAGACTTTCCAAACCACACAGCTGCTCACTCACTTCCCTTTCCCTCACTTCTGCCCCCACTGTGGGTGGCTGGAGAGGAGAATTAAAGGCACAAAAGGCAAAGATTGCTGGTTGAGATAAGAACAATTCCCTGGAAACAGCAATGAGGTAAAGAAAAAAAAAATAGGAACAGCAACAATATTAATAACAGAAGTGATTAATATTGTACAGATAAAGGGTGATACACATAAAAAATGCTCACCAAGCATGGGACAATCAAAAACAACGGCAGCCAGGTTCCCTACCCTGCCACACTTCTTGGGCTTTTTGACCGCAAGCCACAGTCTGCTTTCCAAAAGTCCCTCACCTCCACCTCTGGCTGTGGCTTGAAATGGTATAGAATAACAATCTAGACATGCCCACACGGCTTCAGGGTCTGCCCCCTCACACATACTGCAAGAAAATTAACTCAGTCCTGGCTGAAACCAGGACAGTCCCCCAACAAGGTCACGAGTCTGACCAGGAAAACTGCTTCAGCATGGGCACCTCTCTACGTGGGTCTGTGGGTCCCTGATAGAAGCCTCCTCCAGGTTAAGCTTCCCACAGGGTCACAGCATCCTTTTGGGCATCCACCTGCTCCAGTGTGGAGCTCCTTCATAGGTCGCAGGTGGATCTCCGCATCCCCCAGGGATCTCCACAGGAAGCAGGGCCAGAGCTGCTTCATCATGTTCTTCACTGATGGGCTGAAGGAGAATGTCTTCTCAGGCACTTGGAGTACCTCTTCCCCCTCATTCTCCACTGGCCTTGGTGTCTGCAGAGCTCTTCCTTTCACTTTGCACTCCTCACTTCTCTGAGCACAATTACATCTGCATATAATTTTTTCCTTCTAAAATATCTTACCAGGTCATTACTACCATCTGTGATTGGCTGGGCCCTGGTCAGCAGCAGGTCCATCCTGGAGCCATCTGGCATTGGCTCTGTTGGACATGGAGGAAACTTCCAGCAGCTGCTCACAGAAGCCACCCCTGTAGTTTCTCTAGTGCCAAAATCTTGCCCTGCAAATCCAAGACAACTCAGTTCAGCCCTGAGCTTTCTTCTGACTCAAAACTAATTTCAGATAAAAGGGCAAAATTTATCTCTCCCCCAGCTCTTGCTTATCTCCTCTGTTCAATACTATTTCTTCTCTTTCCTACTCAAAGCAGGGCCTGGTCATGTTCAAGGCTTTGAAATTCCTTATGCTCTAGGTATAAAATTATCACTTGCCATTAGCAGTCTACTGCATGACTTATTCAGTAGCTGTTCGTGCCTGTCGTCTTTCTGAGGAGACTGAACCCTCCACACACATCCCAAGCTGCCTACTGTTAAATTCTCCCCTTTCTCTATGTGTAGGATAAGGAATAGTTACATTGAGGGAAAGAGCTTGCCCAAGTCAGCACTAATTCAGAAGAAGTTAGATGAGAACTGACTCCCAGCCCCTCTCTCTACTTGCATCCAAAGTGCTTGTTATGCAGGTGCACAGAGGATGCAGAGTGCAGCTGCACACATTCATTAGTTTAATGCAGATCACCTTCCTTTGGATTCACAGCATACAGAGTTGCTCTGCATTTTTTAAAGTTTTGCTTGTTTTCCCATTAGTGTCTTGAAAGTATTGAGAGACTTTCACCTCACTTACATTTTCCACTATATTCTTTATTTCATGGTTCCTCCAGAATCTTTACTTTTGCATATTGTTTGCAGTCAGGATCACTTCAGAGTCTCACTTCCAGTTCAGCATAATATCCACATCATTATTGAACCCACATACAGCTCCCTGAAAAAATGTACCATTTATTTCAGGAAAGGAAACAATGAGCTCAAGAGTTATTAGTCTTGTTATATTTTCTGTCATAGTGGATTTCTGATTTACAATGTCCTCCTTAGAGTTTGATGTGTGCTTTTTGTTTCATTGCATGGTCAACCTGAAGACAGCAAAGGGGAAATATGACTAAATACTTGCAGTAGCAGAACCGCTCAATGGAATCTGCATTTAAATAAAAATAAACCGATTTTGCATCTCACTGAATTAAACAAATAAATATAATCTGATTCTTATCTCTCCCTCCAGTAAATTGCTTCAGTTTACCTTTTTTTACCATCTCATTTTTTTGCAAAGAAGTAAAATTTGTAATGCTGGAAGGGTGGTGTCTGGAAGTGAGTTGGATGCAGATATCAAAGTTAATAGAGGCAAGTAAAGCGAATAAAATAAAATTCTGATCAGGCCTCATCCTTGGATAATCAGATTGTCTGCACTTGAGTAATTTAAATGAGACAAGCAGAAGAGTTTCCAACCAAGCACAAGAAATGTCCTGTGTTTTAGGAGAGGTTTCTCCCATAGGCTGCTATACCTGATCAGGGATAAATGTTTTGGATGGAGAAACATTTTACTAAGGTCACCTAAATTGCCCTGGGTATACTGACAGGCTTGAAATTACTTCTAACCTGCCCAAGTTACAGGGCTGCAGCTGCAAGTGTAAATGACAAGTATTCAAAGGGGAAATAAGAATGATTCAGTAGGCAAGAGCACCCAGCCAAACAATGCTGGTCTGAGTGTTTGTGTTCAGAAAGTGGCAAAGAAAGTCTATTCTCCAGCATCAGCTCAAGCAGCATCTCTTAGCATTGTTATGTTTTCTGGCCTCTTAGAAATAAAATTCATGCAAATCTTGGGAACACAGTTTTTTCCGGCAGGTATCACCTTGCCTAGACTGTGAATGGTCACCCCCAGGGTGTCATATTTTAAAACTGCCTGCCCCTCTGAAGCCTGGTTGTAGTTTCTTACTGGGATACATTTGCCCACTGCAGACAAACCCTGGTTTTTAGGTCCTCTAGAAGTCTTACTGAGTTCAAAAATATCTGTTGGCAGCTCCAAACCTTTTAGAGAGAAGCTGCTGCTGACGAGCATAGTAATCCCCTGCATGTGAACTTTGACACAAGAATAAAGAAACAAGCACTTTATGACACTCAGATAGCTAAGAGTGGGAATGTGAAATTTACTAATTAATTCTTTTCTTCAGTATATTAGTGAAATCACAAGTTTTCTGGATCCTTTTCCCTTGAAAACAATGGTTTTCTTACTAAGAATCAGACTCAGTGAACAAAACAGAGGATCCTCCAAACACTAGAACAAAAATTATTTAAAGGCATTTGAAAATAAATTATTGGGAGAATTAAATATGCACTGTCATTTGTCAGACTGGCTTCTCAAATCAAAAAGCTAGCCTAGAGACCTGTGTTTAATCTCTTTGTTATTCAAAGGAATTCAAATCAAATAAAGCTATTAGAAATTCAGGTGGGTACCTCATATTAAAATTATCACTCAAGTGTTAAATTTTAGTGCTTGATTATATTGTATAACTTTTCAGGTTGCCTAACTGATGCAATATAAAGTCAGAGAATTGGTGAAATGCCAAGAATAACACATTATCTGAGAACAGGTTCCAGGCTCTGAATGCATCATTTCTGAATGCAAAATAGCTGTAACCAAGAGCTATGTCTATAGATCTGTCATTTGGTGCAGAGGTTTCCACAGGTCATACTGTAATTTCGATCAAATCTCTATTTCAACAACAGATATGTATGCAAATTCCTCCAAATCCAACCTATTCTTCATCTCATTTAAGCCAAGAGATTTTAGGTTCTGTCTTATTTTTTCGTGTGCTTTTCCACTGTTTTATTTATAAACTGCTTCTCCTCAGGTCTCAGTTCAACAAATCAGGCAGCCCCTGCTAATAACAAGATGATTTGGATATGTCAGTCAACCAGGCAGTAAAGTGAAAACAAATTCTTCCTTCTTCTTTACAAATGTACAGCTTTTCCAGAGGGTCTTACACACTCCTTGTTCTTGGAACTTACTGTTGACTTCATAAATATTAAATTACTTATTTTATTAACATGAGAGAGCATGTCAACAACTGTATCGACACTTGATTAACATGCAGAAATAAAATTGGTCACAGTAGATGTCTACTGTCCCTTTTCGAGCCCAATTTGCTCTTCACAGTTCTTCAGTGGCATTGCCCTAGCTACACACAATTGCAAAAGTCAGGAACTGTGTATGAAGAAAACATCCTGTGCAGTACTGCAAGGAGACCACAATGATCAAGGGAGACATAACATGTAGTCTGAAATTGATTAGGACAACAAGGTAATTTTATCCTGGAGAGACCCACAGTAACTGTTTAGATCTCACTACAAAACCATCCAGAGGCAAATGCAAAATATCTTTCTTGAGAAACAGACAGTATTCAGGAAGAGTGTGCAGTCACTAACTCTTGCAAACTAAAAACCACTGCAGAGCCAGTCAGCTGGAGCAGTCAGGTGGGCACAGCAGGTTGAATTAACCAAGGCATGTCTGAAACCTTCACTGGATCTGTCTTCATGAGCCAGCTCTGGTCAGTGCTTGCTCAGAACATTACAGCTCACTGTGTTTCCAGAGCAGAGAGAGGATTAAGGGCAGATACACGACAGGCACTGAATGCATTTGTCTTGCCAGAGGCCTGCAGTAGTATTCCCAGCAACCCTCCGGCTTCACCAAAATGCAAGACAAGTACTTCTCCCTTGGTGTGTGAAGCAGGTTTTCTCTTCATGAACCTGTTCTGCTGTTCATCTGAGAGCTTTACACATGCTTTGCAATGTGACCCACAGTGGCACTTGCCCCTGTCACTTGGAACACCAGCTTGGATCCACAAAGGACCTCACCCAAAAAAGGACAACCTCCCAATGAAGAGTGCTTGCTTTTCACATTAGTTATGCACAAGAGAGAGGTAGCACTTGTGCTATGGATTGAACTCACTGAAAAAATACTCCCTTATTACTGCTTGACTGTTACTCAGGAATTTCCTCATCTTCTTTGACTGCCAGTGATACAACTTCCTAAGCAGGAGATAGATAGTGGCTTATGAACACCATAGATAGTGGCTTATGGATACATCTCCACTGAAATTTAGGAAAGATTGCAATTCAGACTTGAATTTGTTAGAAGACTCCTGCAGTGACCAGACTTACTCCTGCCATGAAGGTCTTTGTTCATGCATTCAAACTTCATTACAAACAGTGTTTCTATGAACCTCTCCCACCACACTTCTTTGTCAACCAGAGTAATTTTTGTTCTCTCCTCACAGGAGTAGTGCAGCTAGCTAGGTTGCAAATCCAAGCTCATCTGCCTCTATATCTCCGCAGTGAACACTGAGGGCACATAAAGGTAGGCAGAGAAGAGAAACTCTCAATCTAACCAGAAAGCTGAAAGTACTAACCACTGCACACAGGCAGAAATATCTCAAGCCATGCTTCAAAATCTCTTCATGGGCTCTCAATTTGGCCCCACAATCTGTATCCTGAAGGGTGAAAGAGAAAATCCTTTGAATACTGATAGAGCTAGAATCTTTTGTCCTGCAATTGTACACTGAATTCAGCTGCTTATGCTTCAGTGATGCAGCCCACCACAGGGTGGGCCGTCACTGATGCACGGATATACTAGTGATGTGCATTGTCAGAGATAAGAGCTCAAAAAGAGACTCACAGGAAAGGCCTGCACAGCTGACCAAACTAAAACACATTTCTCGTGAACAGGAAACCTTTCAACCAGACTTAGGTCAAAAGCAGGCTAGAGTTTTTCTACCTTGAAAAAATATTCGGAGTGATTTTCTTCTAGGCTCATTCTCACTGAAGTTCACAGGACCTTCCCCTGCTCCAGCATGGAGTCCCTCCCACAGGAGACAGCTCTCCACTAAATTCTTCAGCCTGAGTCCTTCCCATGGGCTACAGTTCTTCACAGTGGGCAAGTAAACCTGTGCTCCTCCAAAAGCAAAAGAAAAGCCAGTTGTTTTACAGTCACTTCACCTAAGAATTGGGTGCAGGAGAAGGATGAGACACACAGAGATCTCACCTTGTGCTGAATCACAGCTTACAACAGGCTCATAATCATTATTTCCAGCTGACTTTCCATTCTAAACTAGGAAAACAATTAATTTCAACACCAGACCAAAATAAATGATCAAAAGTTCTCAATTCTTGATGATCAAGGAAGAACCAAACTGTCCTCACAATCACGGGAAACCAAACTAGTAAAAAAAAAAAATCCTTTTGGAGCCAAGTACAGAACACTGCCTGTGTTTATATTCATCACTGGGCAAACATCCATTCTTGCAAAAAGGAGACCTGTTGTCCCAACGCCAGACAAACCTCAAAACATAGATGACCTTACAAAGAAATAATATTTAAGCAGCCAGCTGTTCTTATCTGTAACCACAAGAACACAGAAACTTATTCTGCTCACCACTCTGATTAATGTGATACCATGAACAGGTTTATCCATTTGGTCAGGCAGGAATAATCTGTCACTGATCTGACAGCACATGGACTTATGACCACACACGTGTCCCTCACACATCTGCAAATGTATAACAGGCCAATAGAAAACCCCAGAGAACGCTGAGGATTTGTCTCACTGACAGTGAGGCATCCAAGACTGAGTAACAAGACCACATGCATGCAGAAAAAAGAGAATTCCCATACATTTCCATAATCTCCTTAAGAAATCCCATGGAAAGTTTGTGCAGTTTCACAAGCCCATTCAAGTATCTCATAATAAGTTTACTTATTCTCAGCAGACCAAAGACAATGTTTTTTTCCCCTTTTGTCATTAACTGGAAACATCTGCAGTTAAACGTCTCTGACGCTATGGTTAGTTCCTGCAAGGACCTGCACTGCTCTGGTCAACTTATTAAAGCTTGTGTATACATCTGTTTATTAATTTTTGCCTCTTAAATTTGACTCTTTTGTTGAATGTCCCTTAACTAGACATCATTATAAACCAGGGATCCTTACATTACACACATATTAGTTGGAGTATGATGAGCTATAATGTGGATCATGCAGATAATCCTGCAAACATTTGGAAGGAAATGTGAAAATCTTTTTGCCTTTTGCTTTAAGGTAAAAGCCTGGCTGACAAGCCTTTACCTACCATTTTGATGTTCAGTTTATAGAGCTTAATTTATGAACAGAAAAATCCTGTTTTCTATGTCAACTGTCCAGTCTTATTTGTCTGGGGGGCAAGTGGGGACGATGTAAGTTTGATTTCTTGTATAGGTTAGATTTCTTGTTTATGTGATCATGTGTTTGTAGTGGTTTAACCCTGTCCAGACAACAGGCACCCACTAAAACCACTCTATCACTCCCCCCTGCAATTGGACAGGGGAGAGAAAGGACAATGAAAGCTTCATGAGTTGAGATAAGGATAGGGAAAGATCACTCTTCAAATACTGTCACAGCAAAACAGACTTGACGTAATTGGGGAAATTAATTGAATTTACTATCAATCAAAATCAGAGCAAGATAATGAGAAGTGAAACAAATACCTAATATCAATATCTTCCCCAACCCATCCCTTCTTCCCGTCTCTGCCTTGCCAGGGAGATGGGAATGGGGGGTCAGTTCACCACACACTGTTCCTGCCACTGCTCAGGGAGAGGAATCCTTCCCCTGCTCCAGCATGGAGTCCCTCCCACAGGAGATAGTTCTCCATTAAATTCTTCAGCCTGAGTCCTTCCCATGGGCTACAGTTCTTCATTAACTGCTCCAGACAAGGTCACAAATCCTGCCAGAAAAGCTGCTCCAGCATGGGCTCCTCCCTCCACAGGCCCACAAGCCCCTGCCAGGACTCTGCTCCAGCATGGGCTTCCCACAGGGTCACAGTCTTCTCTCAGGCACCCACCTGCTCCAGCGTGGGGTTTCACCACGGCTGAGGGTGTATCTCTGCACTCTCCATGTATCTCTGTGTTCTATGGGGGGACAGCTGCTTCACCATGGTCTTCACCAATTTTTTCCTTCTTAAAGATATTATCACAGAGTCATTACTGCCATCTCTGACTGACTCACACTTGGCCAGTGGTGGGTCTGTTTCGGAGCCATCTGGCATTGACTCTGACAAATATGGTAGAAGCTTCCAGCAGCTTCTTACAGCAACTACCCCTACAGCTGCCTCTCCTTCCCTCCCTCTATGAAAACCTGGCACTGAAAACCAAATACAGCATTTCATTTCCACAGTGAATTAGATAAAATAGAAAGAAGAAGATAAACTATGAAATGGAGTTAAAAATAACAAAGACATTTTACCAGACAAAAACAATGTTTTGCAAATTGTCGAGCCCATCTGCTGCTCTTCACCTTCCTGGATTTAACTGCACCATGAAAGACTGGATCAGCAAAAAGTAGGATTGGTTCACTGAACTGCAGAATATGATACAATTTTCATAGTTGTGTAGAGCCAGTGACAGAATAGGTGAAGCAGCCTGATAGATTACTCAGATAAAAATGTCTAATCCACAGCCTGGAGTTTTGGCCAGCCAGCTGTGGAAAGACTGTCTTCACCAAATTAGTTGATCTTTTTTGTATGAGTATCTGGGCTCATAAAGACAGACAGGAAACAATGACTGATGGATGTTCTCCATCCCAAGTCAATGCAGAGGCATAACTCTTCTGAAACAGTATTTCCTAACTAAGGATTCAGCACTCTGCTGCCCATTACAGCAATACCTAGGATGTTGTCCTGCAGTGAGCCAGCCACACTATCTGAATGTTCATGTTTCCAAATGGCTCATGTCATTGAATATTTCCCAAAAATACCTGTACCTCATGGAAAGCCACTTCCCCTGACCAATCATTCTAGCAGGTGGGAAGGTTGGGTAGGTTCCACAGTTCATACCTGCAGGAGGGTTAGCTCAGGTATTTCTGTAGAACCCTTCTCTCCAATTATCAAATCCCAATCCCCTAAGTATTTTTTCCAGGATCAGTGTTCTGAAAACAAGCCTAAACTCCCAGAACACAAAACCTTTTGCTAGAAACAGCTCTGCATTGATGCAGAGCTGGATTTTTTCTGCTTATTTCATATTAATCCACAATTTCATTATATAAAGTTCCAAAAAATTAAGTACATCCAATTACAGAATTTCAAAATCTATTCAGAAATAGGAAGGGAGCAATCCCACAACTAGCACGGTCCTTAATGCAGTTTCATAAAGCCCATAGCAATTAAGTTGCAAAGTGCTGTAATTTACATGAACAAACAAAAACAGGAGTGGGTGTAGGAGCCTTTGCTTCATAAACAAAATAAATGTCACAGACAGCTCTAATACAAGACTGTACAACAAGCAACAGCAGGGATGGCATTGCTCAGTGATTCTGGCTACTGCCTGCAGACATTCAGGTTCTTTTCAGATGTGCCAGGATTGGTGAAAGTGAGGCTGGAAAAGCAGGGACTCTTTCTATCAGAGGTTCCCATGCCAAGGACAACAGTTAAAACATGCCCAAATCTACATCAGTGCCTGGCCCCAGAAAGGGCATCAAAGAAACAAGATGCAAATTGGGAGCTCTCTGCCCTCCTTCCCATCATGGCAAAGAGGTGTCTGGGCCCCCTAAGAAGACAGAAGCCAAAATCCCTCTCTGAAGCTTTCTTTGAGGAGCAGCTGTCTTTAACTTTATTGGAAAAAGCTATTTGGCACGGATGCCTCAGGTTTTAGCCTTTACATTTTTCGGATTCTTTACTGCTTTAGTATGTACTTCTGAGCTTCATATTAGGGGATAGTGAGCTCTCTTCACAGAGTAGATAGACAAAACAATTCCTTCTCTAGTTTGGGACCAAGGACAAATGATCCAAATTTTAGGCCCAAGAGCATAAACAAGTGGAGACAGTTGTTTATCCTCTTGGTGGACTGAGGAGAGAAAAACAAGACGGATGGGACTTCATAAGATAAAGCTATAATTGGACAATTAACTCCAATATGCAAATGGACTAGCACTTACAAAAGTGTGAGACCTTGTCACCAGTTGTCCATTTTGTGACCATTTTGGGTTCATCTTGGGTGTAGCCCTGGCCAGGCTCTTATACTGTCCAAGGTGTCTCCATTGAGGCCTTTTAATAAATACCTACTTTATTCTTTACTCTGTCAAGCCTCTGTTCTAGGTCAGCCTTCTCAAGGCACCCACATCAAACATCTCCTCAACAGCTCAATTAGTGTTGTGGCTGCTCAAGACAATGGGACCAGTTACTCTCAAAACTCCTCACAGCCTTTGGGCCATGATGTCCAATTCTGAGTGAGTAGGGTAGGCTTTAGCCGAAGTTTTCCTATGAACTACAGGTGCTAGGGAGAACATGCCAGTCATCCAGACAGCCTTACAGCTAACTGCCTGACAGGTAGGGGCTCTGGGGCTCCCAGCCTTCTTCAGGCAGGCTGCTGGAAACTAGGAGAAACTTGACTCAAAAGTGAATTCATAAGCTGCGAGCGAAATGTGTCATTTCCCCTTTTCATAAGTGTGAAAAATACGTGAAAATGTCACAAAATCCCTATAGGAGAGAAAAAGCAGCTTAAACCAGCTCACCTCTGAAATTTACCAGCATTCTGGTACACTTGATGCCATTCCAGACAAAACAAGCATAGCTCATCTTCCCATCTGTGCACACAAGCTACAATAGCCAAGGCTGTAGAGAGGAATTACATAATGGTTCAGCCTCCCATCTCTGATCCCTTCACCCTTCCCTCATTAAAGTTGAGAAGAGAAAGTACATTGTCATCAGCTGCAAGGAAGGCTTTTACTGGTAAAATAGTGTGACTAATGGTGTTTAAAAATAGTAAATGGCCTTTAGAAGCATTAAATTCCCCAACAACTTCACAGCTTAAAAATTGTAGCAAAGTCAGTTTTGCTGTTCTGTAAATGTCACATCAGCATTTCATAAAAATGTTTTCCAGCTGTTTTCCTACATTTTAAGTAACATTATGTAGTGAAAGGCCTGAAGCACTTGCAGATGTCATGCTTTCCTAGAAGAATCAAAATATTCCAGGAAAATGGTTTCATTATTTCTAAGTCCTGTATAATTTCTCAACAGTTTTCAAAAACATGCATTGTGAGAGATGAACAACAGAAGACGTCCCTGAACAGCTTCCCTGTTTAGCTGGAGCCACCTGTTTCACACCAGAATCCACCACTGCATGAGCCATTCTGAGCAGAGGGAAAAGCATGGTGGTATTGTTACAAATAAGAATCTTGACTCAGCCAACAGATCAAGCAGTAATTTAATTTATTAATTAATATGGTAGCGTATGAGCAAAAAACAGCGCTGGGTACACTGGTGGGGGTTTTCCCCTCCAACAGCACACTTATTGCTGGGCTTTCTGGTATTTATTGATCATATTCATGCATATTCATAAGCTTTTGCAGAGTTTCTGTTTCCAGTTTTTTACGTCACAATTCTACACTTCAGGATCATAAATCTATGATGGTGATGTTTGTTCCTTTCACAATAGAGTATAGAAATGTACTCTATTGTGATCTATTCCAGATTTCAATACCCAGGATGCATATCCTAGGATGTGCATCCCAGATGGTGGGGTCCAGTTTCCAGATATGGGGTCCAGCTTCTATTTTCTAGGACCATTAGTCTATAATAGTGATGTCCAGCTTCCCTTTCTCAAAATCATTAATCAGTGACGTTGATGTCCACCTTCCTTTTTCAGGATGTTCTCACTGTTTTGTTAGGAGCCCGAGATAGGTTCACTTCCCTCTTTTGTTTAAATCCTTTACACATTTAAAAAATCCTTAACATATATCAGCATTCTAAAGGTACAGTTTAAAAACCCTTAATACAAATCAGCATTCTAAAGATATAGTTTAAAAATCCTTAATACAGAGCAACATTCTAAGCTATAATTCAAAGGTTCTTATTACAAAACGGCATAAGACTTATAATAGTTAATTGCAAACTAAAGATCGGTTCAAGGGCCTTATTCCATGCTTTGCTTTCTTTGATTGTTTATTAGAACTCATCTTTATAATTGTCCCATGGCCGTGTTCCACACATTTCATAACCACAACTACACAGGCTACCTTCATTTACCTGACACGAAACACAATCTTGTATTTCACAGTATTGTCCACAAAATTGGATTTGTTACCTGGTGTGCAACAAGCCACTAATTACACATTGACAGAGACATTGCTTACTTTTTTCAGATTTTTGCTGTGTGCACGGAGGTTTTCCGCAAAAAAAAAGCACATCAGTAGGACCCTCTACAGCATTATTTATACACAGAAGTTCAAAGTTAGTAACTTCCCACTTATGGATATTATGATTGGTTAGTAGTTTCCATTTCAACAAGGTAATCCTGAATTCCACACAAGCCCAGGGGAAGGCATGTGTCATTCTGACTTTTAGGCATGACTTTCAGTATTAAAATACAGACAGTTCCTCTAAGGGATACATGGTCCTTGAGTCATTTGCCAAGTTTATTCAGTGACATTCATAGACACACAACATCATTTATTACATTCTTATAGCTTGGTTCCTGGATGTCCTTGACTAAGGACTGCTGTTTGTTCCACTGATTAAGAGTCCTCTTTTGCTGAGATAGGAAAGTCTTAATTAGCCAACGTAAAATATTTAAAGAACATCCCAACTTAAGATAATTTCAACATATTCCTCATTCTGCAACAGTGGTAGTGAGAAAAACTGTCACTTTTCACACCCAGAAATCAGTCCTTCTGCTTCAGTCTAGAATAGAAAAGGGCCCTACTGTAAATTACAGACAGTCTTTAAGGTAAAATCAAGAAAATACAAGCAATTTTGCCAAGATATTTGAAGTTCAGTGTCTTCTCTGTGCTTAATTTTGCTGCTGTACTGTACAGGGAGATTGAATGTATACTTGAGTACAGTACTTCTGCTTGGATCCAGAGCTAGAAATATCTATGACTCATGCATGTTAATCTACACCTCCTGTGATCATTAAATTCTATCAAAATCCTTTCTGCTGGGGAAAAGTTCCCTTTCTAGCTTTCAGGGATGCAAAGAAATGGGAGTGCCCTGTTCAGCCTTCCTGGGCTTGAAAGAGAGATGAAAACCTTCTCCACACTTTTCACAGGTTTTGTGACCATTTTTAGGCTTACCACCACCACCATGAGCAGTGGTAGTGCTGATCCCAGAGGGAGAGTCTGGCCAGGGTTTGAGCACTGGACCCACAGCATGATTGGAGGTGACTGGACCATAGAAAACACTTGTGACAGCATGGCTAAAAAAACCCCAAATGCACACATACACACTCATTCAGTCTCCTAAAAGAGAATGGTGGGAGTCACCTACATGTGTCACTCACAGCTTCTCCTGGAGGAAACTGTGAATAAGGAAAACAAAAACCTGTTTTTAAACTCTGTTTTTTCAACTCCCCTGCCTCAGCTTTGAGGAAGGTGCATCCGGTGCCCTAAACTGTAAAAGCCAGCAACAACCAAGTTCTTCCATCCTTGCCTTGCTGGTGCAGTTGTTAATCTTCTGTGGCTCAGGACAAACTTGCCTTTACACTGCATTCTTAACCAAACCAGAGATGAACCAGATGCATGCCTTGTCCCTCCCCTCAGGTAGCAGCTAGCTTCACCCATCAAGACCCGCACACAACCTCTCAGAGAAAGAATTGGCTCCTGTCTGACATTAGGAGGCACAATTATGGTCCCCAGCACTGCCATCTGTTGAGTTAGAAGCACCATGACAGCACATGCCAGCCCATCTCAGCCTCAACCAACACCCAAGTGCCAGTAGGTCTTATAAATCCTTTCAATTCTTCTCTTCCCCTGTCCATTGGTTGGAAGTTATTGCAAAAATGTAATGCTCAGAAGTGCTAGAAAATATCAAAATCATTCAGAAATAAAACAAAGACTTAGAACAGACTACAATCCCTCTGCTCATGGTCTGACCTATCTGGCAGGAAGCACAGATGTGAAATTATAGTTGCACTGGACCTGGCAACAAATGATGACTAAAACAAATATTTGTGACTTTTATATTTTAAATGCTTCACAGGTGTTAAAACAGTCAGAAAAGCAAATCTCCTGGGCAAGTCTGTATTTCCTTACTGCACAGTCAGTGCAAATTCATTGAGACAAAACCCTGAGCTTCTCCCTGAGAGCAGTTTGGCTCCTCATGAGAGACAGAACTCCTGTCAGCTTAAGAAGCAGATGGACATTGCTGTAGGATTTGATATTTGCATAGATTGAGTAAATTTTCATATCCACTACATTGCCTAGATAGTTCTACTGAGGTAGTTGTATTTGAGCCTGCATCTCCCTCCTGCAAGATTTCACACATTTGCTGAGTGTGGCAGCTCAAAAAATGTCTCACAGTATCTTCTATAAACAAATCATCTGGGCTCACACTTGATGCCTATGGACCTTCCTTCATCAGCATGGACTATAACTTTTTTAACCCAGACTTACTAGGCTTGTGAAGATTTAAAGCCCTCAAAGGACAGAGTAACTACAATTCCAAATCTGACCTTGGCACTGCTCTACTTTCAAGTAGTTACCTACTTGTTAGCAAGCATCCTATTTATGGAAATTTTTCTGCGGCACAAATAACAAGAGGCTACTAAACCTTTCACAGTCTTTAAAAGCATGGTTACAGGTGAATGCAAGAGTTCATACAGTCTAGCCCTCCTGCTGTACTGGTCAATTTGAGTTATTTGTCTAATTTGAGTTATTCAAGTTGCACTTTATCTAACCACAGGACTTGGGATCGGGCAATGTCACGTTTCAATTACTGGTACCACATGCTGATTTCACTGGAATTTTTAAATGTCTCATATTTATTTGGGCTGAAGTCTTCTGACGCATTTCATTCCCAAGTTAGTCTGAGATAAGAAACCTGCTCACAGCTGCTTCTAAATTCTGCTTCCATACAAGCTATATCACTTCTTAGCATGTTTCAAATGCAAACTGGTAACTCAACAGCTAAACCCTTTACTGCTCACTTTTTAGTTCTCCTGTATCTTTTCAACCAATCTGAGACCACTAACGGGACTATAAAAAGGAAATTCACATAATTAATGTGCTTCTCACAGTGTGAAATTGACTGAATAGAAAATTTGCTAAGCTGCAGCTATTCATACACTGCCTGGCTTCAGTAATGACACCACAACAAGAAAACACTGAGGTCTGAGTTGCTCTTTCACATCCATCTCTCTCTGGCTGTGGATTCTGTGGTCCACAGGATATACTGGAATGTTTGTAAGAGCTCACATGGGAAAAGCTGGGGACTTAGGGCTCCATGGGTGTGAATGAGACCTTGGCTATGAATGTTTCACCAGCTCAGGAACAGGCTTTAAAAATTCCTATTTCTATTCCTGTCAGGGAACTTTTACCCAGAACACTTCTTTCAACTACTTTGTTAAATCCAGAGTTAAAAAAAAAAATAAGGAAATGCATCATTAGATGAGAAATACTTTGATTAAATCAACACATCTACAATTTTCTTATTCCTTGCCCCAAATTTGACTTCAGAAATCTTCAGAAAGGAGATAAAGAGAAGGTTTTGCAGCCCAGATATTGCTGGGTTAAATATTCTCTTCTAATGCCTTCAAAATAGAAACTGTACCTTCACACATAATAAAAGTCCAATGAAGCACAAATCCACAACAAAAAGTTTTCCTTTTTCCATTCAAGTGTACTTTCAGATAAAAGGAAATCAATAGTTGCCATGAGAGTCACATCAGAAAGATCAGCTTATTTATGTATGAGCACAGCTCCACGACCCCCTGAAGATGTCTGTGCCATTCTTGGGAACAGGTCAGACTGGCCTGAGGGCAAAAAAAATTCAAGGACAGAATACTCAGCAGTGACATAGACTTTAATCTCTGTTAAGTTGAAGAGTTGGTGGAAGCAAGGGGAAGTTTTGTACTTTGCCGTGGTTGCAGAACCTGTTTTTAATTTCCTTTCTATGCAGCAAAACTCAGAGAATACTTCCTTCCCCTCTCCTCCCCCCAGCTTGGAGACGTTCTTCCTTACAACAGAATGAGGTTATCCTCCTTAGGAGAACATTTTAATATATTCATATAGATCAAGCAGTGGACTATGTACTTCTGTTTACCAAGGTACTCTAAATTGTTGAGTTACATATATCTGTAATTCTGTCCCATACTGAAGTCCCAAAGCAGAAGCCAGACCTTTGCAGCAGACTTTAGGCTGCTTGACCCCTGTTCCACAAGGCACTTGCTGACATGTGGATCCATGCCTGCAGTTTCTCCATGGACAAGGCCATGGAGAAACTCACCAGCAGGCTGAGTCTGGGAATCAGGAGAGGACCTGGTGTGTCAGACTTTGAGAAGGTAATCTGACTTTCACAAGACTGCACTAAATTGTAGAGGCAGGGAACTGGGACACACTTTGGTCAAGCAGGCAGGAGAGCTAGAGATGCAAATACTGGTCACATACTGTGTACCACACTAGAACCATCCTTTTGCAAAGATTTGACTGCTTAGAAGAATATTTTCTATTATAGATTTAGACTTTCATCTTCACTCCTTTTATTGCTGCAAGCATTGACAATTTCCAGCAACTCTTCCTTAGCATATTTCTGGATTAGAAAAAAAAGTCAATTCCCTTCAAAAATCTAATTTCAGATTCAAACTTATTATGAATTCAAGCTCAACTCCATCTCTTATCCATACCTACCAAATGCTGTCTAAGATATTTGGCACACAAACACAGGAGGCTGAACTGGAGGAAGACTAAGAAATCTCATCTTCCAGACTGTCAAAATTTTATTTTCAAAAAGAAAATACTTTCCTTTTTACAACAGAATCCCTCACAACAGAGCACGAACACAGACACCTGGGCAAGTCTTTGAACAGAGTACATCAAGCCATTAGTAACTTGTAATTATTTTCTTCCTTTAGTTTCCAGAGTTGTGTCCCTGAACAAATGGTACACATTGTGAAGATGGTCTCTTCATGACTATTTTAGCTGTGTTGATTCTGTGATTCAGAGTTGATTCTGACAAGATTTGTTACATTTTATTTGGAAATTAATGGGCTACGTCTCTCAAACTGTCAAGTTATGAGCACAAGCACTGACATAAGTTTTGCTGCAATATAAATTAGATTGCATAAGAAGTAATCAAAGTTTAAATATCAGATAGTACTGAGAGACACACATCAGCATTAAAGCACACTAAATGCTTTGGTACATACTGTAATAAGCAATAGACAGTAAACTTATGTTTACTAAGGTACTCTAATTTGCCAAAATCTTCCCTGATTGTCCATAAAATGTTGTAGCCTCCAGTTTATAGCAAATCTCATCTAGAAGGAGTCAGCTGAGACTACTGAGTTTCAGAAAACAACCTGTGGGCAAGCAGACAAAACACCATACTTCCATTCCCTTTTTTGTAGGAGTCAAAGTGTTCTATTTAAGGTAGTATAGGTTTTTTTCCAAATGTTTCTTAACAGAGAAATCACAAAACAAAAGTAACATTTCTTTCCAAGCACATAGAAAATAGATTCAGAAAATCATGTGTTGTTCACACTGCTTCTGCATAAAATTTGACTTGCTGGGGTGCCACAAAAATTTTCCTTCATATAGTCTCTGCCACGTACCAAACTCCAGAACTTGAACTGAATGAGAATGGACAACTTTACACATGTGCTAACTTCCCTTAACCCCTAAAATCCTAGAGGCTCTGAATAAAACAGTACCAGAACAATGCACAATTAATTCCCTGTGGAAAACTCTGGATTACCCCTTTAAATTCCTTGTACAACCTCTTCATGTCCTTTTGTATGTAGTACATGATGAAAGACAGACCAGGTATTCACAGGTGCTGTGTTCTCTCAGCTACATCTAACAGATAAAATTTTGGAATGAACCACTTGCTAGCAGTGATCTTTGTTCTTGGCTGTAAAGGGATTGCGCCAAGAGGGACAGAGTTTGCTGATAAAGGCAGAAACTGTTTCACCAGTGTAGGATGTCCTGGGTTGTAATACGTGTGTGGGGGCATGTGTATTCTATTGCCATCTATTAGAGGTGGAGCAGTTATCTTCTGTTAATTGGGCCACCTGTTAAAAACCAGGTGGAGCAGTTTTCTTTATCTCTTCCACAACCAATCCTCCCTCCAGGAAATATCCTCTGTCAATGGGCCATTGAGTGTCACTGGATGACTGAGAAAATTATATCATCCCATTGGGAGATGCTCCACCCAGGGGGAGGAGCCAAGCACTCCTCCCTGGATATAATCTGACCTTTGGAACTCCACAGCCAACCTTTTCCACAGGATTCCCAGAGGAAGACCAGGCCCATCTATACCACCACTGGACCTTCAGAGGAAAACTACACTCTTCTACAGGATCACTGCTTCAACAGAACCACATCTGTCACTCCAGGAGAGCCGCAGCCACCATTTAATCAGACTGCTACCAACACCCTGACCAACAGGGTGTCAGGTCGTATTCTGACTCTGTCAATGTTCTGTATTACTGCATTTTTATTTTGTTTTTATTTTCTTCCCTAGTAAAGAACTGTTATTCCTACTCCCATATGTTTGCCTGAGAGCCCCTTAATTTCAAAATTATAACAATTTGGAGGGAGAGAGTTTACATTTTCCATTTCAGGGGAGGCTCCTGCTTTTCTTAGCAGACACCTGTCTTTTCAAACCAAGATACAAGGTCACTCAAGAATCTAGATGTGGAAATATAACTCAGTGTAATGTCTCTCTCACAGCACTGTACCTTGCAGCCATCTGCCCATTTGAGTGGGCACTGCAGAAAAAACTTATTATCCTGGATGCTTCACTGTGGTGTGAGCTGCAGAGGTGGAGGCTTGATGCCACTTGGCAAGAGGCAGCCTGGAAATCTCAACAGGAAGGGACATGGACCTCTCCTGTGCAATTTACCCTGGCTCTCCACAGCATCTCAACACCACTGAAATTCTCCTTTGGGAATCACCACTGTGTCTGTGTGATGAGAAATGAGAAGAGTCTTGGTGAGGCTGGAAGCTCTCTAAGAAAACAAACCTGGATATGAAAAGCAAATGAATGAAAATAAAACAGGTTGTGTGTTCCCAAGAAGACAGCACGGAAGAGGCGGCTGGGAAAGAAGACAGTACCTTCCCAATCTGCACACACACATGGCAAAAGGCAGACCCATCCAAAACACAAAATTCAGCTAAAAACTAAAAAACAAATCACTGCTGGTGATGAGGGTGGGGGGAATCTATTCAAATCTCGAAGAGAGAATTGGTGCAAGTCTCAAGGAAGATCAATGGCAGATGAATGGACAATTGCATCACCTAGCCAAAGGATAAGTACTACAGAGCAAGTCCCATG
The DNA here is from genome assembly GCA_013397155.1 of Irena cyanogastra. Taxonomy (NCBI): domain Eukaryota; kingdom Metazoa; phylum Chordata; class Aves; order Passeriformes; family Irenidae; genus Irena; species Irena cyanogastra. The sequence continues at coordinate 22,052 of VWZV01002629.1, read as the reverse complement.
GGATCAGTTAAACAAATATAAATGCAGAAACGAACAGTGGATCCCAGAGAAGGATAAACAAAACCCAAAACAGTCATCAGCCTGCAGCTGGTTGTAAAAGCTCTGTTTTCTGCCCATATACACAATAGTCCCCAAAAACTGTCAAGAAAAGACGAGCTTTATAAATTTCTTTGTTTTAAAAACATTTGTAGTTTTGGTACTTAACTTTGGTACTTAGATTTTGGTACTTAACTCACTTCTTTTGAAGTGTGTGTATGTGTGTGTGTGAGTGTGTGTATGTGTGTAGGCTGGTGGTTTCTTTTTTCCTGTTTCCAGTCCACAGTTTATTTTTAGACATAACCTTTTGTTCTGAATCAGGAGGGAATAATAAAATAAAGCATTCCCACAAGGCAGAAAAAGAAAAAAGAAGAAAAAAGGTGTTACAGAACACCAGCTTTTGAAGAAGACACAGAGCGACCTCACCCTTCCACAAGCCCCTAGGAGATCATCCTCACAACTTTTCCTATGGCATTATTTTAGCTCACTCTCCCTCCCCACAGACTGCACAGGTAGCCCTACCTTCAGAAGCTTTCCTCCCTGACCACATTACACAGTGTTTCCATCTGTTGCTGTGTTCATTGCAGGTTGTTGCAATGTGCAAAAGCCCCACAGCAGGTGGGCCAGCTCAAACTTCCCCATCTAAAATCAGAGGGATGGATTGGTGAAGACCAGAACAGCAGGTTAGAAAATGTAATTGCTTAGAAAACACTGTAGTCTCAAAACATCCTTTGGTGACATGGGGAAAGGGGTAAATGTTTTGCTGAAATAACTCCAAATAAAGAAATGTGCTTTACACAAAACCCACACAAGCACTTCTATGTACAACTGATGTCACTGCTGACAAATTAAGCTGTTTATGTTATCAGAGGGAACAAAAACAACAGAGAACAGGTTTTCACTTTCAAGCGGAGTTTAGCTTGTTTCCAGGAAAATATCATGGACACAACAAGTTTCTCATTTTTACTTCCTTAGTCTCTCATTGCAAAAAGCATTATTCACAATAGATTGAGTCCTTAATTTACAATGCAACAGACAGAAATTTTGCAGGACAACAGATGCTGACATTAGAAAGGTAGACTTTGGATTGTATCAAAATTTGAATACGGAAAACTACTCTAAATCACAGTCTGCTTTGGCCTTTCAATCTCTCCTCAGGCTCAGAAACTGCATCAAATGCCACTTATTGCCATGTGGTTCAGAGATTGCAATGGCTCTGGAGCACCTACCCAGCATGGCTTGAAAGAAGCAACACTCACCAGAGATGGACACAAGCACAGACCACACATGGATTGTGACTATTCAAGTCCTTTCACTTGCAAGAGCAGCGACTCTCACAGCCTCAGTTCTTTCATGAAGGTACTGCCCAGATGACAAACCCAGTCATTCGCTGCTTTCCACTTGCTGACTTAAAACCTTTACAAGCACAGGGGCTTGGCCATGACTCAGACAGTGGTTGCTAAGCTGCACATTCTTCCTCAAACACACCAGCTGGGAAACTGTGGAGCATGCAGAGCATTGCTCTCCCTCCTCTCCGAAAGATCTCCCACAGTCCTCACAGGCCACGAGCACGTGGGAGGATAGCTGCTCAAGGGCACTTCCCAGGAAATGAGGTATTGCAGGCCATAATGCAATCCTGAAGGAGCAAAAACCTGATGCGAGGTAGTGCCCATGTCTTGCTAGTGAGCATCCTTAGGTGTCAGCTTTCTCTGTTCTGCTACTGGAACAGAAAAACAATGAACTAAGTAATTCTCTAACAGAGAAAAAATCTGCCAGAGGAAAGAGACTGAAATAAAGCATTTGCAAACTTTCTCCGGCCATGTTCCTAAGTACTTTCAGTTGCTTCCTGAGATAAAACAGTCCCACAAGGTCCCCAGAAATGTGTCTGTCTTTGTCCCTGGCCCTTCTAAGTTTATTCAGTTTCCTCTATCCTCTGCACACTGAAACTCTTGGTACAATCAAGTGGAGCTCTTATTGCCCATTTGCTGGGAAAATTCTGCTTTAAGGCAATAAAAACTGAATTTAGCAAATACTTTTTTCTTCTCACATATAATCAATCAAGCTGAGCATACAGACAATGCACTTCAAGAGTGTTACAGCCAGGGCCAGGAGATGGCATTTGTTTCTATTCTGTGCAAAGTTCTGTCAACAAAGAGCCAAAAGATTTTATCACTAGAAATCTTCATAGTTGTGGGGTGTTTCTCCCATGGCACAACCTGACAACTCCTGATTCACAGTTTTCAGACTCCAGAAAGACTCCAGCTCTGAGCATCTAGACACAATGAAGCTTCTGAAGAAGAATTTTCCACTGCTTTGCAGAAATTTGATGCATATCATCCATCAGCATCTGGGTTTTACCTACAACAGAAGTAAGTTCAAAGACCTTTCTAATATTTCATTCAGAAGGTTTATGTGAACTCCAGAAAGCCTTGGGAAGTACATATACTTTTACCATTTGTACATAATGGCTGAAAGGATTTATTTTCTTTCAAAACAGCTTTCCCACTGTTTTTTTACCAAGTGAGATAAGCCATGGCATGATCAAAAATATAAGAATCTTTCTCCACTGGTGAACTTCCGTGACTCTCTTGTGCTTGCACAGGTTTTGCACTTCACTTGGTTTTCCTCCTATGGTTTCAGTGATTCCCAGTTTCCATTTGATTAAAGCACAAAAGAGGTTAGAAGCTGTCCCTTTACTTTTTTCCTAACTGTTAGATGGTGCATCTTTGAAAGGGCTTCACAATCCTTGGATCTCAATTCACGGATCTCACTTGCTGGTGAATGTACCACAGCAGCTTTTCTTCAGATGATCTTTCCACCTCTGCATCATTTTCCCTTTTCTCTGTGTCACAACGATGCACAGAGACTGCTCTATGCTGCCATGTGAGCACTGCAAGAAGAGCAAGCGGGTCATTCTGAATCACATACCTGATAATTCAACCACCAGAGCAGGAAGGAGATGAAGAGGCGTGCCCAGCCAAGTGCAATTCTGTTTCCAGGATGTCACAGGGCCATGTCACAGGCAGAGTAATGGAAACCCATGAGCCTGACTGGCATCACAGAGGTGCCTAGGAGTAACTGGGGTTCAGCTTATTAATCCTCAAAGGTTTAGGAGTTGCAAAAAAGGAGATGCTGTCATGAAAGTGCTGTGACGGTGAATTCATCTTATCAGGATCACTAACCATTCAACATCTCTAGGGAAAGCCAGCTCTGCAGTGAAAGAACACAAAAAATTACCTAGAAATCCACATATTGAGCTATGGTTTTGGGGGAAGGTTGGAGATCTTGATATATCTGTATGTGCACACTGGTCTTTTAAAGAATATACAAAGGACAGGAAAGATTTGTGGTGCTCTCACAACTCTTTTTCAATAACCTTAAAGAAAATGCCTTTGTTACTATGAGACCAACACTGCTGAAACTGAACAGAAAATTATGGAATCAGTGATAATAGCTTTGGAGAGGGTGGAATTCACAGCTTTACTTTTTAGAACTTCAGAAGCCTTTATGATCTGAACACAAGGTTACAATTTTTCTATTATATCAACAGAGAAATAATCACAAGGTGTTGAACACTAAATGCATCCCTAGGCCATAAGCTTTCCAAGGTGGCAATAATTACTTTTTCCTGTCTGCAAGGCCTTTACTGTAATGAAGCCTTCACTCTATTCTTCACTCTATTAGTCACACCTAAAATGATAACTTTTTGCTATTACTGCTGATGATTGCACTAGGCTTTTGGCAATGTTCTGTACTATGAGAAAAGTTTAACATCCGATAGCTGGGGCAAGAATGGTACAGGAAGGTTTCACACAAGGCATATTTTGTCCTGAGCAGAAACTGCTGGAGGCAGCCAGGAGGGCAAGAACAGCAGAGGCAGTCTAAGGCAGATGGCATAAGCAGTTGTGATGGCCAAAGGAGAATGTAGAAAACTACTCTGGATGCAGCTCTGCAATCAGGTAGCCAAGGCATTTCTCCCAAGCATTTGTTTGCTTGTATACTGGGACAGAATTAGGTACACAAACAGAAGCTTGCACTACCACAGATCATTTTTTCTATCTGCCAGAACAGTTTGGCACCCATGAAACACCACCGCAACCAGGGATAAATATCCATACCACTGTGAGTCTATCATCAATTCTCCTCTGCTGAAGCAACTGACTTCGATTTGAAAATTAACAAACATGACCCGACTGACTGTTTTTATGTTGCTGCTTCTTTTATTTATATTTATTATTATTTTATTTATAAATCATTAACAAGGAGATGGAAAGTCTTCTCATTTCTCCACTTCAGCCAAGAATCAGAATATGGATGTGTGCACTTCCCAAAAAGCAACGTTCTGACAGTTCTGCCATTACCCCTGAATGGCTTTTCATTCCTCACTTAACTTCCTTCACACAACTTTTGTCTTCACTCTTCTGTCACTCATAGCAGAGAGTTGAAAGCTCCTCTGTTCTTTTTTGCCCAGAGCTCTAAAGGACAATGAAGGTCCTGTGTGGCCACCTCTCCCTCTGCTTTTCTTCCCAGCATGTTCTCAGGCAAATCTATATTTATCTGACCTGATTAACATGTCCAGACTCTGCTGCTGACTGGGAACCTCTCTAGAGACAACCAGGTCACCAAGAGCTGGAGCCATGAGACCTGGGGAGTCACAGGCCTGCAAACACTCTGTCTGTATTTGGCAAATCCACAGAGAGTCTTCTAATCAACAGAGCTTACAGGCACATGGATAAACTGCAAGCACTAAGAACAGGTCACAGTGGTGTTTGTGAAGGAAATATGTGCTTCACTAATCTATTTGTGTTCTTGGGATGGCCTGGTAAACATGCCAACTTGAAACAGTTCTGATGGCTTTCAGCACAGCCCTCAAGAGATACAACTCTACCATGGGATGGCAGGCTAAAGCCCTCACATACATGGTTAAAAGAGAAAAAGAACAGGAGAAACTAGGGGTTTATTTCAGCAGAGGAAAATCTCAAGAGATTCAGTATCAGTGACCTTTGCTGTTCAACACAGTCTCAAATAAGCTTGTAAAAGGTCAGAAGAGAAGCAGGGAGGCCAGAAACTTCACTAGCCTAATCACAGTTATCCAGACAAGATAACTGACTTTGCATATATATCTGGTAATATCAGGCAACTAGACAATAAAAGTGCAGATTAAATTCTATGTGAATAAGCATAAAATTATGCACATGGGTGGGGAAAATACTGCCATCAATTTAATATATAAAATGATGGTATCTGAGCTAACAGTAACCCCTCAGGAATAATATCTTAGCTGATGATACACCAAAACCACCAGTTCTGTACTCAGCAGTAGTCAAAACTTTCTCATTCTGAGATTTATTACAGAAGTAGTGGAAGATGCTATAGACAACATAATTATTATCTTCCTGTATAGGTGAATAAATCTGGAGTTCCCTGCACAAGTTGCCATGACAGCTTACTGGAACTACAGACCTATAGTTAGGTAAGTATGCCACTACATAACTCTAGTCCAGATATAAACTACAACTTGCTTCCCTGATCTGTTGACTGTCATCATTGAATTTATTCCTTATGCACCAGCATAGCACAGCATCTTGGAGACACCAGTACAGGACATGAAGGAAGTAGAATTAGTACCTGAAGAAGGAGGCATTTCTAGGTTAAATAACTCTTGGTGACACTGTAGTCACTCTTTGCAGCGTGTTTTCCTAGGCCACATGCAAACTTATCTAATTAGAGGTTATAAAGCCTAGCATGCTGGAATAGTAGCACCTAACAAAATCAATAATTTCAAAAGGTAGACATAATTTAAACCAATACAACTATAATCCTGTCAAGAGTTGGCTCTGGCACACTCTAGGAAGCAAATCAAAACAGAGCTGTTCCAGTGGGTTTGTCAACATGCTACCTAAGCTACAGCCATTTTGCTGTAGCTTCAATCAAGTAATGCTATTTTCCTCTTATCTACACTTTCCTCTAAAGAAAAAAAAAAAGCTCATTCCCATATAACCTCAAAAGGCACAGATCTCATGTCTTACAAGTAACTTTTGTTGTCTGATCATGAACCAAACTGTCTCCCCCCTTGCTATGCACCCCATTTTCACTGGAAGTTTCAAAATTTCTGCACTTAGATTGTTTCAGTTTGTACCCGATACAGGCTTAAACTGAAGTGGATGCTGTGAGCAGCTGAGGTTCTAAGGCATCTCTCTGTCTCTTATTTCAATTTTCAGGTGCACTTTAAGCTGCCTTGTGTTACAAGTGATAGACCAATCACAGCATATATTATCATAGATGAGAGAGGCTGAAATCTTGACTTCTTCTAGCTGAATGAGGAAAATTGCCTTTTCTCCCTCTCAGAGTTTCTACTTTTGCAAGGTGGGAGGGATGCACATTCAAGCAGATCTCGTGAGTGTGATGGCAAATCAAATTCAGTTATCAGACAGAAGCCTGAAATGGCCAATCTTCTGAAGCACCCTGCAGAGTTATCAGTGAAATGTGTAGCTATTTGCTCTCATCCATAAAGTGCCCTGCACACACACTGTGCAGTGAATCTGAGATTGCTGCGTTAGGGTCCTTGTCAGGAAGGGGAGAAAAATTTCTTGGTTTTGCTAAATAAAATTCTTTCTTGTTGACATGGCTATCAAGATTTCCAAGTGGCTTTCTCTCCACCTGCCCTTGCGCAGCTCCAGGAGAACCATCCCAGGCAGCCCTCCCCAACTGCTTGGTCTCAGGAATCTCACACATGCAGATCAGAGCTGCTGGTGACTAACCAAAGTGTTTGCAAGAGGGGTCGTACAGTTTGTGCCTCCAGCTACTGGGCTGCTTACCAAGTGTCACTCTAGGTTGCTTTGCTATTAACTCTTCTTTTGAAGAGTGTTCAATCTGTTACCTAACGAGGCAGAGAAGCTGGCAGGCAGGGCCTTGGAACAGTTCCTCAGGAACCTCCTTTCAGCCTCTGGCTCAGACCCGATCCAGCAGACCTAATGAATAACAATAGCAGAGGTGTCTCCATGAGGTGGAAATGGCTGCTTCTGTAGAAGATGTTAATTAACATCTTACAACAGCAAGATCAGCAGCACATGGGGAGGAGGGAGCCAAAGGGAAGGTGAAATTTAAAGCCAGCCAGAGCTCAGTGGAACAAGTCCAAGTGTCCAAGTCTTCGTCTGCAGGCCTTGGAGAGATTTCATTCTGTACCAGCCCAAAGGCACATAGTTTACTTGTGACAAAGGTTCTGTGGAGGATGTTCCTCCCCACCTCTCCCCAAGTTTTTTCCATCTCCATCAGGATGAATGATGTGAAAACAACCCTCCTGTCTTCCCAGAGATGGAATGAGAGGGTGCTGGCACGATCCACTGCAGATTGCTGCAGGTTTGGCCACACTGCTCAGCCAAGTCAGACATGAATTGTTCTCTTAGTCAAAAGCTGTGTTGGGATTTCAGATGCTGCAAGGCAAGGATCCATCCAGCAATAACCAAAAAGTGTGAAATACAATATTTCACTTAGAGCCATGCTACATGACTGGACTCAATCTGTAAAATTATAGTGCTATTCAAGGAAACTTGCATCCAGATATCCCTTCCCCATAATTTTTACAATTCATCTGTCATAGCAATACTCTTTCTTCCTCCGGCAGAGAGCTGTCAGAAGCTCCATGTTTGTCTCCCATTTAATCCTCATTATGACCAAATTTTTTACTTATTTCTCTTGTGAAAGAACAAGGCTCCAAACAAGAGAACTCAAAACTCTCCTTCTTTACTCATTCTACTGACTACGGTAAACTTAGTAAGCAGTGATTGTGTCTGTCCCAAAATGTTCTGTCGACTGAAAACTGAAATTATTTGTTCTTCCCATCTCTGAGTTTCTTTCTTTGTCTCTTGTCCAGGTGGAAATGAAGACAATATGAGGATCCCATCCACTCTATTGCAAATTCCATAGAAGAGCATTGAATAAAAGGCAAGCACTATTCCTAACCAGAGAGAAAGAACTTACCTGTAAATCCATGAGCAGTATGTTTTAATGCCCAGTTTTAACTTTTCTTAAATAAAGCCAGGTATTTTTATCCATTTATTACAGCCTGGCAGTACAATAAAAAATATCTATTCTGATTCTCAGTCAGTCTAAGGTATATTTCAGCAATAAATCACAGAGAAATAAGAAGTGCAAGTATCAAAACATGCAGCGGTACTTTCCCCTGTACTAAATAACTTCCTTGGTCTTGATAGGCTAAAAAGTTTAATTACAAAAGAACATACTTATCAGACCATTTGCAGAAAACTCATTTTACCATCAATTTTAAGATAGAAACTGTCTCTCCTGGGAAAACTGCAATTCTCTTTTTTGACCTGATGTGTGGAGGCAGACTAAGCAAAGCAAAGAAACAAAGGAGCCAGACTAAAGAAGATAGCTGGGAAACGTGCAGTGACATACTCTGCATTAATAAAGCAATAAGACAATGGCTTGCACCCTCAAATAAGGTGAATACACAACAGCTTTGCAGGAAAGAAACCTAGATTAATAAACTTTATTCTGCATTGAATTAAGAGGTATTACAACATATCCCATAGCATTACGCCAAATAGATGTCTCTTGACTATTTGTAAGGGTGGTTTTGCCTTTTCCTTTTTTATTATCCACCCAAATTACATTACTGCAGTTTGACTTTCAGGCTGCAGCCTCCAAAATTAAGTAATAGAATTTAAGTGAGGGCTAAAGTCATAGATTGGTGCCAAAGTAGTTTCGCTAATGTACTTTGGGTAATCCTGCCAGCTGGACTGGCTTGTAGCATTAACCAAGGACAGCCAGAGCAGCCAGCTGCCCTCACAGAGCCTCACAGCCTTCCCCGTCAGCAGGCCGATGCCTCACTCTTCACAGGAGGAAGGGGCTGGTCTAGGATGTCAAAATTCCAAGAAAGAACCTTGATTTTGTCAAAGGTAAATTTTATGGTAGCCCAGTGAGATTGTTGGGGCAGGTGGTGCAGTGCAGGCACAGAATCATGGAATTGATCTAGTTGGAAAAGACCTCTGAGATCATCAAGCCCAACCCTTTGACCAATCAAGACTACTTTGACTAAGTGCCACGTCCAGTTTTAGCTTAAACACCTCAAGGGATGGTGACTGCACCACCTTCCTGGGCAGCCCATTCCAATGCCTAATCACCCTTTCTGTGAAAAAACTCCTCCCAATGTCCAACCTAAACATCCACTGGTGCAGCTTAAGACTGTGTCCTCTTGTCCTGCCACTTATTGCCTGAGAGAAGAGGCTGGTCCCCACCTGGCTACAGACTTTTTTCAGAGTTTGGTAGAGAGTGTTAAGGTCACCCCCGAGCCTCCTTCTCTCTGGGTAAAACAATCATAGCTCCCTCAGATTGTCCTTGTGAGACCTGTGGTTCAGACTTCAGCCCTGGTCTCACTCCAGAGGGAAGGGCCTTGTGAGAAAGCAGTCCTGTTCCAGCATTTAGGGGGAAGTCTGAGACCACAGGTTTCCCCAGGACCAGACACAGCAATTCCTGTATAAAAATATGCCTGGACCAGAAGTCTTAAATGCCTCGTGCACTGAAAATGCATCACCCAAAGTAGGTTATATGGGAGTGAAAAGTTAAATGTGAGTCACTGCACTACCATTATACATGTATTTAATTAAATACAGTACTCTCTCAAGAGGAGATATGAGTATTCTCATAAGAACTGTAAGAGATGGATATGTAGAAAGAAACATTGAAGATTTTTGATATAACTAAAAGCTAAATTATTAACTTTCTCTTTTGGACCACCTTTTTGCTTAACAAAAGATGTTTTATTTAGTAAAAATGTGATCCAAAATGTATGAATAATTTTTTGAAACCTCAATATATTACTCAGAAATGCTTATATATTTTAGTTTGTCTAAATTTATAAAACAGCTACAGACTGCCAAAAGAATTATATGTTTACTACTACAGCTCTGCTAGGAGATCCTCAGTAGCAGTTTATATTGGCAGGTCAGGGAAGGCAGAAGAAATATTAACACTGAAAATGTTTGGGTGGTGAGCTAGCTGTTTCAGCTGCCTCTCTAAAAGAAATCTAACACAAATTTTTGTTGAAATAACCCATGACAATACTACACCAGATTTGAATGAACGAAATTACCTAGAAACCACAATCAGAAAAAGCTGTTCATGACAATACCACAGTCTTTAGGACTGATTTACATTTCCACTTCTACATCCTTGGAGAGCAATGCTAACCAACGTGGACAGGGTCATGGGAGAAACCTATCAGCAGTGTCCATGCACCTACTCATCTCCCAGGTCACTTCTGTTAGAGGCTCTGACTGAAGCACCCCTAAATCTTTGCAGCCACAGTGTGAAGAACACAGACAGGCTGCACGGAATGAGGATGCAAATCTCTCCAACAGCAGAGGAGAAGTTTTACTCAGTTTTTTAGCAGCCTGCACCTTCCCACTGGCCAGGCCCTGGAGCTCTGCGTGGTGACATTGGCATACAATGGCACCGTGCTGCTGGGCAACTGCACAGACACTCAAATCAAGAACTGTTTCCTTCTGAAAACCTATGGGAGCTACATGTCTGTCAGTTTGTCAAAGCACGGCATTACCTAGAGCATAGCTGTCCAAACGGCAAGGCAAGGAGAGGAAAGGAAAAAGGACATTTCTTCTACAATTTAGTGAACTTCAATAAGTTCCAAAAATTGCTGCTGTAAATTTAGTCTCAGAGAAATACAGCTGGTGACTCCAAAGTTCAAATGCTGCACAGTGGCCAACCTGCTGGTGTCTTCCTTCTAGCAGTCATGTATCAGCTTTTTGCCATCAAGCCACAGGAAGAGACCAAACAGGCAGCACACAGAGGCAACTATGGACATGATTATCTGGTGACTGTTCATTTTGGAAAATGTTAAGGTTTACATCAGTGGCCCACAAGAGGAAAAGCTGCGAAATAAATGCTCTCTGGGGCAAAGAGATTCTTCCTCTCTCAGAAAGAATCACAGCTTCTAAGAGCTAAGTCAGTGTCTCAAGCCTTGAAAGTTTTCAAGTTCTCTCTTCTGTCTCACAGGTATAGTACTGAATAGCAGCACCAGATGACCATGCAAAACATGAGACACATCTTTAATTTTGCAAGTGTCAATCTTTCAGTAGCATTTCTGATTTTTTTTTTTTTCCAAAGAAGAGAAGGCTTTCCAGAAGAGATCTGATGCCTTAAGGGAACAACCCGGGCTTGAATGTCTTCTCTTCTCTGTGTTGTACCTTCTGAAACATTAAAAGATATAGGCATTGCAAGAAGGAACCTGCCAAATTATCTGAGTTCTGGTAGAGGGTCTGAAGGGCAAGAACTGAAGCAACCAGTGATTCTTTATTTCTGCCATTACATGCCTTTGCTAAATCTTGAATAGAGGTGACCCCCACAGAGGGCTCAGCGTTGATGTAGTGACACATAAAGGTTACCCACAGCCTTGGCAGTCGGGTCAGACACTCCATCCCACTGTCCCACCCGATCTTCCATCTCCTTGTGAGTGTGCCTTTATGGGAGCTGCAGAGCAGGCTTGACTTCACATTCCTTTCAAACAGTGCCACTTCCCGGTTCAACTGAACCACTGCAGTTCTTCACTTATAAGAAAAGATGGGATGTGGACTAGACAAGCCCTAGAAAGGAATCACTCCAGGAATTACCTTGCATTACTGTAAGAGGCTGAAATCCTAGGTTGAAGCAGGAGGAAATCTGATAAAGTTTGTTCATAACTTAAGGAAAATTTCAGTAAATGTTTTGGGACCAGTCTAGCTGATCTCAAATCTTCCATTTACTCATCCTAAATAAATCTGTGGAGCAGCCACCAAGCCACAGTATGCTTCAAATGTGCCCTGCTAAGTCCCTGGAACAGATGGAAGAATTTCTACTCATTAAAAAGCTGATGTATTACTCTATTAGCCTCCTGAATTTTACATATTTCTACTATCTTCTCATCATTTCAAATATTCCTTTGGAAAGTTAAATAAAATTTGCAACTATGAAATACACAGGAATTTCTGCTGGTTTCCCATAGCTGAGTTTATTGCAGACATCTCAACTGAAAGTTTCTTAGGGCCAACAGTTAATTTGCTTACGATATTAGCTATGAAATCACACACAATCCTGCAGTCCTCAAGTGTCTCTGTAAGGCAGGCAATGGTCAGTTGCAGGCTTAAAAAAGAAACATTTGAATATGAAGGGACACTATGAATATTTAATCACTTGTATGCGTTGCTTTTTAGGGTACTACAAATATTTGGAGATCATCTCTGTCTTTCTCCAAATACAAGACGGGTGGTGCTAATGAAATTGCAGTGGGTGGGTTTTAAAAATACCTCCCTGCAGAGATTTTTAGGAGTGGTTTATGTGACTCTCATGCAGCTTTCCTCCAGTACTATTTATAACCATCCCAGCCATCTGAGGTGCCCTTGAAATATTTCATTATGTCAGCATATAACATTCTGCATACACTGCTGGTTCCCTCTGGCACAAAGCAGTTGAAAGAACTGTCCTGCAAAGAGGAGATTTAGGTTATGTTCCAGAAAGCTGATGAAAGCCTGGAAGGAACTCCAAAATGATCCAGACCTCCAGGACTAGGCAGGACCTCCTGACTTAGACTCACAATCTGTGTCTATTGCAAATCTTGATAAGTCCTCTTTGCCCAAGTGCTTCCAAACTTACTGCCAAACAGACCATGAGAGCTCCTGCTTGTCCTGTCCCCAGGCCCCTTCATTTCGTCCAATACTGTAATCAGTGAGCCACATCTATTGAAGTACCTTCATGCCCACAAACTGCACATAAAAAGCATGGCTGGATGAGGGAAGTTTTACAAAATGGTTCCAGAAGAGCAAGGCTGACCAGGATGAAGAGAAGACATCAAACAGCACATTAAACTAAACTCAGCTTTTTTTAGCACTCCCTGGACTAGGATGTGCTCCACAGAACCTGCAATTAGCTCAAGAAAATTGACTTTTGAAAGCACGAGCATGGACATGCCCCCAAAATGTAAGCCAGAAGGAGGCATAGCATTAAAAAAGCCATTACTTTAAGTGCTCTCTAAATGTCAGTCCTCCCTCGTGCGACATTTCACAACAGTCCACCCCTGACTGTGACCCCACTTCCAGTCTGTCTAGAAAGCCTGTTGCTTTGAAAAGCCATCAGGTAGCTGCCACACTGCTGTTAGTGCACTCAAAGCCTGTGGGCAGCTCAGCTTGTACTTTACTTTGCCAGTTATAATCCTTTATTCTTGGCCTGAAGAAATAGATTCCATCCCCAGCAAAGCTGAACACACGAGGAAAGGAATCTCTGCAAAGCACTTGGGATGATCACCTGCAGAGGCTTTCCAGGAAGAATTGTTTTTCCTGCGAAGGTGAGCACTGCCACCACATTGTAAGAGATGGGAAGTATTTAACATAGGCATGCTCGAGTGTTCAAAGTAATAGGCTTCTTCTTCAGTAGGTGGTGGGCTTTAAAGAGAGTTTATTCAAAATGCCTTGGAAAATTCATAAACACATGCAATCTGACTGCAGCTGAGCTGAGATGTGCTTCATTGTCCTTTGAGGATAGCTTGCAGCAGTAGGCATCCCGTTCAGTTTCTCCAGCAAGAGAAGTGAGCAAGCTCTGCAACCAGCTCTTGTCTATTACCCTTCCTGCTACTCTGCATGTCCAGAGCAGCAAAACTGAATCACTTTTGCACCAGGATAATTTATTTTTAGCCTTTATTTAATTCTGACACAGGGACACAATGGCAGGAAAATTAAGGACTATTGAAGAGCCTTGTCTGACCCCTCTGAGGGCTGTCCCAGGAGAGCCACCAGCCCAATGTTCAGGTGTCATACCCACCCTCATGAGTCATTCAGGAGCAGCTCTCCAGATCAGGTGTCTGAGGGGGTTTGCTGCCTAGGGCTATGAGACGTTTTATGAAATGCAGGGGAAAAGCAGTTCTGGGTGGCACTTATTATGGGATGTTTATGGGAGGAAACAAAGGCAGAAAAAGGGAGTAAGTAAGTTAGGTAACTTGAGGGATGAAAAAACCCATAGGAAAACAGAGCTGTAAAGGGATTTAGAAGGGCCAGGTTTGTGTAAATAGTCAGCTCATCAGTACCTACATCTTACTGTGCCACGTACCTGGTGTACATTTGTCTCATCTTTCATAGCGAACTTCTTTCCACTCCCTTCCTGCATGAGGGGCACTCTGTTATGCGTGCAGGTGTCTGGAGGATGGTGAGTGATGTGTGCTGGTCAGTACTAGGAGCTGGAATGGAGCTGTGGCTTCCAAGGCACATACGCACAAGGAACAGCCACTGAAGAGACTGGGATTTGGTGTCCAGCTATCAGACAGGCGGGAGACTAAGTGCAGCCCACCTTGCACTGAGTAAGTGCTTTCTGTGAATGACTACAGCTGAAGCTCAGAGGCCCCAGCACACACAATTACACACAAGCACGTGCAGTCCACATGTTCTGCTAGTGGTGCCAGTTCTGAGCGTTAGTTTTGTCTTTGTTTCTAGACAAAAGTGCCTGTGTTTCACAAAACTTTGCTCTTCCCAAACAAGTGCACTTTTGCAAGCAGTGTGCTGTTCCGCATCTGGTTTGGTTTTTTTTTTTGCTACATGTTATGCACGACGCTGGCTGCTCTGAAACAAGCTGCAAATGGCTAGTGAGGAACATAGTTTCCAAACAGACTCAGTGCACAGTAAGACAAAAACCAGATGCACGAGTGTCAAGAAAAGCCCATGTAACGGGGCCTTCATATCTGTTAGCAAGAAGTCAGGTTTATACAGCGGAGAATAAAACCAAGAGGCTTTCTGAACTACAATTCTAATGGTAAAAGAGATGTATTAGCATACAGCCCAGTGTACAGTGACAAAGTCAGCTGTCCCTAGTGCATCGCATTATTTATGGCCATCATCTACCCCATCCACTACTCTGAATCTGTAGAACTCAAGACCCTGTAGTTACAAGGGGATTTCTAACTGCTTCTATGCTGCTGTTCAGAGAATGGATCCACCATTGCCTTGGTCCAATTGTTTGCTTCGAGGGTGGTCAGCTGACCAGTCCAATGCCCTGCTACCATTAATAATCACTGAATGAACCAGACCAAAAAAACACTCGGAAAGGAGTTTATGCCATAGTGTGATACGAGATGTCCTAAAGCGAAACAAAAGAAGTAAGGGAAAACCAGCTAAGGAGTTCTTTGATAAAGAAAGAAAAACTGCAGCTAAATCAGGAAAATCCCATTGAAAAATAATCAGAGCCATTTCTGGGCTCCAAGACTGAGAAGACTTACAGAAGTGGAATGAGCAAAGAGCCTGAACATGATATAAACATTTGAGGACTTAGAATGCCAAGCTGTGCCTGCTTTCATATTGAAATGCTGCAGATATGTGCTCCTTAAGCTCCTGTGAATACCTGCCAGCATATGGGTGGGATCTAGCTGACACTGGCTCTGGATCAGTATTAAGTTTAAAATAGATGCATGCATGTCTGACAAACCTGAAAGGGCAGATGGATGATAGGTGGACCGTTGATTTCTCAGTTAATGACTGCACCCTAGCTGTCACTTTGATGGCGTGGCATACACATTCTCTCAAAGATATGCTTTCTTTTCCCTGAGGCTGGCTGGCCATATGTCCATACGTCCATACATCCAAAGCATCCAGACACACTTGTCTTTGGATACCCTTCTTGTTTCTTCCAGGGCTTACCTCTCCCACTGGCTCTTTGACCACCAGAGGTGATCCAATGACCCTGGAACACCCCAGGACACAGTTTCTTCCCCCCCAGCTGTGACTGGCCACCTCAGAGCCTCCTTTCTAACCAAGGACCTGACTCCCTCACAGCCACAGGACTCAGTAAGGGCCTTCTTGCACAGCTTCTTCACTGAGGCTGCTGAGTCACCAGGAAGTGTGCAGGGACATGCCCAGCACCTCCAACATGTAACAAGACAATAAGTGGTACGCGACACAAAATCCAAAGAAACCTCATGTACTGAAACAGGCATTTCCCAACTCATCTCTCTTTTCCATTGGGTCTTCTCCCAATTACTTTGCACTCAGAAGTGTATAGACTTCTCAGACACCCCAAGTAACCCCTGTGAAGCCCGTATTTGTTCCATTGTCTAAGCACAGACTTCACTGTTCCACAGTCAGCTCACCCTTCCTGATGACCTTCAGAATCTCCTGTAGAATTCCTTTTTTTTCTTTCACTTTAAATTAAGTCTATCAATTATGTAACAGCAGCTGTCCTTTCAGATCCACACCACAATAATTACATTTTGTATGTTCCAGGCACTTAGTGTGTTAGTCTACACACAGTTCTTACCTCTTCCATGAATTATGGATAATGATTGATTAGTAATGAAATCAGCCTCCTCTCCAATTCTAGTACAAAATCCAGGAAACAGTAGACAATTGTTAACATCATGAGTACCTGTGTCTGCAGAACTTGATACTAAGGAAAAGGCTACAAAAGTGCTTCATCATTACGTCTGCTTACCAAAACCTCTTTTGAACACCCGAAAACTACGTGCAGAATGGATTGTGAGCAGCCTGGCTTGAGGCCCATAAAAAGGAAGGCAAAACCTTTGCAAAAATGTGAGAAGAAAGTGAAGGGCAGAATCTCTGACTTTTGCCCTCCCCCACCCACCACTGCCTGCTGCAGGACACCCCGAGGCCTTTGGAAGGCCATGCTGCCAGCTTCAGGAGAAGCCTCTGATCCTTCTTCCTTGGATCCAAGTCACGAGTGATTTGTGGAAACCCCCATCTCTCTGCTCCTGCCTCCTGTGGTGAGAGCACTGCAAGTGGACCAAGGCTTGACCGCGGGGATCAGACACTGCACCTGCCTTTCAGAGGATGGGTGGCTGCTTTCCAGCTAAGCTGCTCCCGAGTTTGGAGAAGGCAGATAAGATACTTCAAATGGTAGAAAATAGGAAAAAAAGGCACAAACTGCTTCGCCCCAGCCTGGTATCAGTGGCAAAAAAAGGCAGCAACAGTGTGGTGGTGAGCTATACTATACTTTTTAAAGTAACCTTAGCTTTCTCTAACTTTTCCTTCTCTTTGCCTCTTTTACTGTTAAATAAAATATATCAATTTTTTTGGTATCAATATTTAACCTCATTTTGGTTTTATTCTTAACTGAACCTGTGAGTTTGTCATGCTTTATTCACAGAGAGTTTTCTTTGCTCCTCCATGATGGAGGAGCACCAACAGGACTGGCTCCTGCTCCTAGCATGAAACAGGAAGCTGAACTGTCACCTGCACCACTTACAACACGATGTGCAACATCAAATGGGCCACAGATGAGAGTAACTGAACAGGAAAAGATGGAAAGATGAGGCCTTGTCATATCCAGCAAGAACAGCTCCCACACTGCAGCAACTAAGGCCATCAACCCACCAAAGCCAATGAAGCAAGAGTGAGGCCCAAGGCAAGTTGAAAGCATACTTTCCTAAGAAAGAGATCAGACAAACAGTACCAAGGTGCCAATCAGCTATGAAAAATGCTGGAGGTGGGACCCATCAGTATCTCAGATCTGAGAACTTTCTTGAAGGCAATGTGAGGTACCCCAGCTGCCCATCACAGCCCTGTGAGCAACTCTTTGCACCTGCTTAGCCTCCAGCCATTCTGATTAAAATGAGCAAAGTTACTTGTGAGACCTTGCGAGCCTGAATAGACAATCTTATCTGCAAAGAACACTCTAATCTCAAAAAGCTCTTGAAGAGAAATGGTGAAGCAGTCCCTGTCATATCAGAATGCACAGACTTGGGACTGCGCATTTTCTAGGGAAAGAGGAGTCATCAGAATGAGGCCTGTTTTCTCTATAGTCACAACATAGAGGATCTGTTGAGGTGCCAGTGGCAGAGGATCCAGACAACAACGCATCATCTGTGTTTCAAATCAGCACTGACCATTTTTAAGCAATGCCCACTGCAATGGGCTGCAATAAAATCTAGAGAAACCCTCAAAGCTGAGCATTTCAGTTCAAATCATGAAGTCTCAGATGTGGCAGCTACAGTCTGTAACACTGATGTGATAGAGAGAAAGGAATCTTTTCTAGAGGTGTGAGAGCAGCCCAAGGGATACATTCTACCCGACATCCAGATTCACTAGTGTACTAGTCTCTTTCCAGGCACTTTTGTAAAACAGCAAAATATATTTAAATAATAATCCAAGTAGTGCTAATATAATCCATTGCAGCTGGTTACAAAGGCATTGCTTAAATGGAGAAACAGAAGCATTTAGACAATAGATGGTATTACAAAATACACCAATGCAGAACTTCTGCTCTGCACCCTGCTAAGAACCAGTAGAGAAGACTGGAAGCAGAGACATTATTCGCTGCATCAGCAGTCAGCACTGTCCCCTACAACAATGGAAACTGTTATATGGTGCAGCCTTGGAGCACCCAGAATCAAAGCCTTTGTGTTCTCTTGGAACAAGGATTCTGGCAAGGGACAGTAAACTTTTCATCAAAGAAGAAAACAAATAAACAAAGAAATAGCCTTAAAGAATGTCATGAGAACAAAGTTTCACTTTCTTCAGGTGTGTGAAGAAACAATCACAACCTACAAACGGGCAGAAAACAACAGACAAGGCTTTAATGCCAAGATCTCCTCATGGAAACCACCCAATCAGTCTTCATATTGAAGCCAATGGCTTTCGGTTTTGTTGTGTTCTTAATTCCATGGACACATCAACATGCAATCATCACACACAACACACAAAACACAGACGTCCAATTCAAGCCCTTCAGTAAAACACCTCTACATAAGACAAGTGCAAGTGTACTGCCATGTGAAAGACTGGACATATTTTTCAGATGGGAACCACATCTTCCTTTTAGTAGCTGAATCTCTCAGACTACTCTTGTAGACCTTTTTTTCCACTAATGCCAGATCGTTGCTTGACTTTCTCAAAGAAAAACTAATCAAAAGGAAGCCTAAAAAAAATCAGGACTATAAAAAGCTAAACGAGAATGATGTTGGAAATTAAAGATATGCAGGGACTTGTTATGGAGATACTCAGGAATTTGCACTGCAGTATACCTCTATTCATATACAGTACTGGATCAAGCCTAACTTGAGTTGAGACCAACTGATCCTGAGTGACTATGTCTACACGTGGGTTTAAACAGCTGAATTTACCTATCTTAAATGCATATATTCAACTGATATGGACTTTTTCCTCTAACTGCTCTAATCCCAAGAAGAAGTTATTGCACAAAAAGTGGTAATACACTCAAAGTAATGACTTTTTATAGCAGAATAGTCAATCAGCAAAATAAGAAAATATCAGTTACATATAAAGTAAGAAATATCAGTAAAAACTTCTGCATATTGTATTTCCTCTGGGAAAAAAAAAATGTAGTTAGGTCCTACTGGCTGCAGGGCAGGTTTATGGTTTCGGGGCTAGCAAACAAAACTTTTAGCACAATTTGGTTTTGTGATGCTTGGGAATTTCAGCCAAACAGGAGAAGTTTTTACTCTTTATTTATTAAAATAACACCAGGAAAGGGAGGGAGCCAGGCCCATCACTGGTTACTTCACAGACAGATGGAAGCAACCAATAGTACTAAGTTCAGGTAAGTATTAAAACCACTTATAATAAAGGCATGGAAGATTTACAAAATGTAACACTTCCTGAATTAGTGCTAATTTTCATTCACTTTTAAGTGACTATACACAGGCAAAGAGAATTTTCTGCTGTTAGTCTCTCATACTGATATTTAAATGAAGCTAGTAAGTAGCAAATGCCTAATTTCCTCAGGACAATTATGCATAGGTAGTATCAGTGCAAATAAGAAATACGTGTATGAATAAAACTGACTTGAAAGCAGCCCAGAGTTGCTGGCAGTTCCTAACAAGAACATGAATAAAGGTGCTGTCCTCTCAGCACGTAGAGCAGTTCACAAGCTACACATCTGCATTACTGTATGTAGATGCTGCAAGAAATTCAACTACTGTAGCATCTGTTTTGCATTGTTAATGTCTCAACCTGGCATTTGTAAGGGTAAGGTTGAAAGAAACAGGTCAGGTAAGCACCTTTTTATCCAAGTACATAAAGACACCAGGATAATGCTGTTTTCTGTCTTGGTGACTAAAGCCATTTAATTTCCTATCTGGCAGGTACTTGACACACACATACTGCCAGTGGAGTAATACTTTAAGCCCTCCTTCTGTTTTGAGTAAAAGGAAGATTTTATGACAATGCAATGCCACACCACCTCTGTTTCAGTCACACTGCATTTATTCAGTGCTACAATGACAACTAGTTCCTTATGCTCCCGGGAGAGAATGGGACAAAAACTTTCAGCCTCACAGCATTTCAGTTAGTTTCTCTGCTTTTATTAACAAGCATATAATATTCATTGGCAAAACACTGGATACAAGCTTCACTATCATAAAATCAAAACATTAAGCATTAATCCCCAAAGGCTTATTCAGACAAAACTAGCCACCAGTAGTACAGAAATTACACAGCAACACAAAGCATAAAAAATTGTAAACTTTTAAATGAAGCTAAGCCAAAAATATGGTTTTACACTCTGACAGTTCCAGAATCTTTATTATGCCACGTATGAGGATAAAAGGCTTAGTGGTTGCACTGGCTAATTGTCCCCTAACTGCAAAATGATCCTGTTTGCAGAAGGAAAGAACAAACTTTCCTTTTGTCCAGATAAGTCACTTGAATTAAAGATTCCATCAAACCAATACCTTCAGTTTCAAAAGAAATAACAAAAATAGTGGAATATCAGTATTCAAAACTCAGGAGTTCTTCCTTCAGCCATACCTCTGTTTGAACAAATGATCCCACTGGTTTCTGTGGAACCATCCAGATCATTAGTAAAGTCACCAATGTAAATGTTCACAGATTTGGACATTTAGTTCCTACCCTACATGGAAAGGTCATTGTGGCTTCAAAAGATTTCCAAAAATCTCTAAGTAGGATAAAATATGGAGCAAATAGTAGAGTCATACCTTTAATTTGTATATAAATAAACAGGTAAAACATTACCTGTTGACTTGCCACAAGACCAAAGTTCCTACGTAATTTCTGTCCTGACTGCAAGTTTTGATTAGAGCAGAGACTGAAGCATTGTTCCATGTTCTTTAATGTTGTTTTCTGTAGCTTTTTCTTCAAAAACAGATCTCAAGACCCAAGTAACATCTAATTATATATTATGTAGGGAGACTCGTGTGGAACAATTTCTTTCCCTGTTACCAGTTTAGGCAGACTAACTGAAGTTGCATTAACATTTTCAGTGAAACATCCAAACTGAAGTGATTACCTGAGGAAAAGCAGAAAATTGATTTTTCTGTTCAGTAAAGCCTTCTGTACAAAATGTGTACCTAAGATTCATCTTACTAATGTACAGACTGGTTGGCTTTTTCCTATAATATTTATCTCAATGTAATATGCAGAATGCTGTAAAATAGCAAGTTATATTTATCATCTAGTAGAAAAAAAAAAATCTGTAAATCCCCTAGGACTGTGTTGTTATAAAGACAATAAGAGCCAGATAAGCTTTCAAAGGCTCATAGCCTATTAGAAAAAATAGCACCATCATAGGTGTAGTCTGAGATTTTTTACGGTCCCATATCTCCTGAGTGACAGTGTTGTGTATACTATTGCACAACCAGTAGAAAAAATATTCCCAGGTGTGATGGTACACAAATATACCAGACCTAACAATGGCACAAAAAATTTTCAGATAGGCTGCAAGTCTTGTCGATTGCTTCCACAATTCACATTAAGGTTTCTTGCAAGATCGTTTATTTTAAAATATTGCTGACAGATAGTTCTTGTACTTACAGAATTTTTAAATCCCCTATTTCACTCTTAAAATAAAAAATGGAACAAAGCATAAAACACACACGCCCGCCCCCAAATAACAGCCCCGAATAAAACTCCATTTGAACAAGTGAGAAAAGCCATCTACATTCCTTTTAAATGTAATGGTAAGTAGATGCTACATTTACAATTTAAACATAAGCCTAATGAATGCATGTTTCAAACCTATTGCACAAAAGCATA
>VWZV01002625.1:35767-71953 GCA_013397155.1 Irena cyanogastra | reverse complement strand
CTTAATTTTAAATTGCAACATTCTTCAGTAACCAGCATCAGTGGTGTCGTCCTAACATTCCTGAGTTATGACATTCTAAAACTCAGTTTCACATCCTAATAAAGTACTCATGTGTATCGTCACTGGACTATGTTAAATAGGTTAATTTAGAAATCAGGCTTATCAAAGATGGGATAAAATGTCTTATCCCTTGACTATTTAGAAATGAGTGGAGGAGAAAAAAGAAATAATGAATATGTTCATAAGTTTTTCCTTTGAGTTAAGATTTTCTTTAAATCTTCTGTAACACATTTTAACATCTTTATTTCATCTGATTTAAAATTTAATGTCAATATGAAATGCCTAAATGTCAAGTCATGGCCAATCATATTTAACAACTGCACAATTGACAAGTAGAAGATATCCATATTTCAGCTCATTCTGAATAAACAGTCATCTGCACATCGTAAACCAGCATCTCAGCAGGAAACAAAACAAGTGTGAATATATCTGTAGCTGTATCTTTCAAAGGTTTCTGAGCAAATAATAACACTGTGACAGAAGCTTGGAGTGTTTTCAGGAGTTAAAAATGCGGTATGCATTGTAACTGAATGTGTGTATATATATGTATATATATATGCATGTATATATTTATGTATGTATGTATGTATATTTGTGTGTATGTAGGTATATATACATCAGAGATTCAGAGATTGCCTTGATAGGGTGTCTGGAAGACTGAAAAATCAAACCACGTAAAAAAGTTAAAACAGTGCTTTACTGGATTGGTGTTCATTAAGAGTACATATTAGCAGTGGCTTGTTTTTAATGACCATCAGTCACTAGACACTCAGAGAATCAGTCCTTAACTATCTTGCTTTGATCAGTGCTAAGTAAAGCTCACCAGGGTTGATGCTGGTTCTCAGTGCTGACTGTTGTCTGGTTCTCATTGGTCTTAGCCATGAAGGTTGAGGTCATCAGGCCTGAGAGCAGGAAAAAAAATGCATACAATTTTCCTTCATTTTCTTCCTTCGGTCAGTGTAAGGTTCTGGTTTGGTTGGGTTTTTTTGATTTCTTTGTTTGATTTTTTAGGTGTGTATTTTTGTTTGTTTTCATTTTGGGTTTTTTGTTGAGGTTTTTTAGCTGGTTGGGTTTTTTTATACTTGCATCTTCAAAAGAATAGACAAGATCCACCTGTTCCAGGCCTGGCTCTTTTCCTTTTTTTGCTTTGGCCAGATGTCTTTCTTGCTTCTTCCAACTCTTCAGTTCTTGAATTGCACATTTTACAGCATACACATTTTTCTGTGCTCTGCTTGTGCAGCTCTACTGCTTTTTGATACGAGTTACTGTGAACTTGCTTAATCAAGATCTGCTTTAGAGGGGCACCAACACCCTGATTTGTCTGCATGTGCATTATGGAACTCCTGGAACTCATTCTCTGTGCTAAGGACAACAGGGACTACTATATGCTGTGCTGACCTTGTCCCATCTCTCCCAGGTCATGGCTACTCCAAATGTCGAAACAGAGGAAGCTTTCACTCAGTAATGAAATTAATATGATCAAAATCATCCACAGATTTAGAAACTGGACAAGAATTCCTCCTACATAGTTTCAGTAGAAATAAAGATTTTTTTTTTTTGCCTTCACATACAGATCTACTTCCATGCTTTTTCTTCTCAATTCGGTTTTGTATTTATGTATCCCTCCTGTATTTTAAGGTCTTATGTGGCATGTAAAGAAAGTTGCAAATAGATCCTATATACATATATAAGATATTCTTCCCTCAAAATACATTTCATATTTAAGTAGCCTACTACTCCTGGTATTAATGATAGCTGTGTTTCCTCTTTTCCCTCCCTCTCTTTTCTCTTGTCCTACTCCTATTGACCAGTACCCATGGTTAGTATCTGAGAAAGCTTATAGAAGAACTTAGGTATGAATACACTACTATAAAACACCTTTTACAGTACAGACAGTATATACATTAAATAATTATCATGATTTAAAGAATATTAGACTGATTAAATGCTGATGTAGTTTTCTTCACTCAGGAAAGCATAATAAGCTTTTTGGATAAGGTCAACTTATTGAAAGTGTGCGTGAATTTCTTCCAGTCTAATCTGGTTCTTTGGAAATGTCTGACTCCTCCAAAGAGAAATATGTCTTGGATAATTTTTTCCTCCATGGTTCATCTCCTCTGTAAAACAGAAGTGTTGCTTCTCTAGTACATGTTGCCAGAAACTTACTTTTCTATGTTTTTAACTTGCTAGGGTGATACTCACTGCCAGAATTTTGCTGTGGATTTTTAAAGACCATCAGTGTCACTTGAATTTCTAGTAGCTGATTATTATTTCCTGAGTGAAGAGTAAAGAAAATGTTTTAGGTGATTCAGCCTTTGGAATCCAGTGTTGTTGGTATGCATATTGTGGTGATGTTCATTTAAGGTTACATTAAAGTTCTGTGGAAAGGCATATGGACAGATATGGTAGCTTCAGAAATGAGAAGGAATGTTGTAATTACAGAGCTCTAGATAAGCAGGAAGTAGAAACTGCGTTTTTCAAAATATACTCAGAGAGCTTTCCAGGCTTTTTCAGGTATGTTATACACAGTAAATGCTAAGTAAGAAGCCTGGAGAACTCTGGATCCTGTCAACAACATTAACATAACAGAAGACATTAACCTGTGGAAGATTTTTGTGAGGAAAATCACACTGTTATAATCAGGTTAGCTGACAGTGACATATTTTGATTTCTCTCAAGCTGTGAAAGGACAGGTTTAGCCCATCAGTGCTTAGGGCATTTCTGTTTTTCTTCTGTTTCTAGTAAAAATTTTACATCATACATAATGCTGTCCAATCATCTGTATGAAATTTAAATGAGGAAAGGAAATAAAAAAGAAAAACACAACTTAGACTGTATTGTCATTTGGAAACTGTTCATGACTGGTTTTGGCAGATGGTGAAATTAGTGTGTCAGAATGTTATCTGAATTTTTCAAAGCTACATTAAAGTGGTTTCTAGCTTTAAATTCCAAGAAGCTCTAAGTGGTTCACTTTTAAAACTGACACTTGGGAGTATAAATTAATTAAAATTCAAATATACTGAAGCTTTTCCATGTGGCTTGGAATTTTTTCCATTCTCCTATGAAAATGCACAAATTTAAGAGATAAGCAATAAGGTTTGACAAAACTAGACATTAAAATAGTAATAAAAAAAAAGACGTAGGTTTAGTAAAGGAAAACCTAGCTGATTAAAATCTAAAGACTAAGGATATAATCCAAGAGAGATTTATTCCCCATTACCTAGAACTCTAAAGGATTGTATGGAGAAATTCCTTTTCAAACTGATTTTTGAAGATTGATCGTTCAGCTCTTTAGCTGCATTGTAATCGATTGTGTATCTTAATAACTTTGCTATTCTCCCCCTTTTTGCTGGTTTTATTCTTAGCTTTACCTACTGTTTCTTGTCACCCAGTGTACTTATTATTTCTTTCCCACAGAAACAGGCTTTTTTAGATGAAATAGTAATCATAATTATTATATGTTATCATAACGTATTATTCTTCTCTTAAAGAAACAGAATTGGAACTACCATTGTTGAAGAGGCAGTGGTTGTGTATTTCTAAAGACAACATCACAATGTATATACTTAAAAAATGTTTATGTCCGTAATCATCTACAAGACTAATCCAGAAAAGTACAGCTTCTTTTCCTCATCTTTCTGTTTAGAAGTATTCTCATCTGGAATATCTACAGAAATGCCCTAAAAAATGAGGGGACATGTTCAGTCTGGATTATTTTCATCCCAAAGTATACACTTTCTACTGTCATCTTTCCAAGTGTGACCCCAGTTTTTCACTAGTTTTGCAGTGGGATGTGTTATCCAATGGTGAGACAAGATAGAGTTAACTATCAGTTTTAATTGCAACAGTACAGATTTGTCACATGCTTCTCCTGATAATTCATTGCTCATGTTTGCTTTCTCCTGCTATTACTAAACTGCAAATGCAAAATGATATAACGAAGATTAGAAACATAGGCACCATATGCTTAATGTTTAGGTTTTTTTTATGACATGAACATATAAAAATGGTATAACTAATCTTTTAAAAAGTCTACATATTCTGAATGAATACAAAATTTCATGCTTCCAAGATCTTAAACTGAGACAACAGTCTTCACAGTCCATCTTTAAAAGGAAACAGAGGACACTGAGAACCCTAAAATTATTAACTGCTGTCAACTGTTACTCCAGATGTAATTTCAGGTATACTTTATTCTCAAATACAATTCCATACTACACATACTTGCATTACGTATGATCCTAAGTAATAAAGATAACATTCGGTGTGTTTGGTAAGATTTTAAATCAGGAAAAAACAAACAAACAAACAAACATCAAAATTTGCATTGTTGGATGAGATATAATAGTGAAATAAATCGATGCCATTGATGTCAACTCAGGAAAACATCCTAGGATATATAGTAGATAACCAAATTTTTATTGATGTGTAACACTGTTTTCATTAAAACGTCAGGCTTTGTATAATAGTCTTTCTGTAGTGCTTTTCCTGCTCTTTTAATGAATAAACATCAAAAAGTACACACTGTAACAGGTAACAGCCAGCAAAATGTCATGTAATTTCTTTTAAATCAGGGAGGTGAGTTTTTCAGAAACATATTTTTACAGTAAGAAAACGTATTGTGTTTTCAAGGAATTTTATTTACATAAAATAAAATTTCTCTTTTCTTTTAAAGAGTTTATTGCTGAAAATGACATTAACAAATTTATTACTAGAACCTTTGATACAATCTTATACTTGCTTGGTTCATTTGAATTCTGACTATTTATAAATTCTATTTTTCTGCGGAGCAGAAACCTCTGTGCAAAGCCCAAATCTGTTAGGTTTTGTTTCTTAAACACTGCTAAAATTAATGCTTTTCTCCCTTAAAATAGTTTCTCTGTGGAATTCTACATGGAATTACTCAGGTATATTTCAGTAACATTTTCAGTCTCATTCAGCTGAATTTATTTGCAGTTTCTTTATAAGGTAATGCCTGTAAGGTATAGAAAATAATTGGATGTAAGCTTCATTCTTAATCTGTCTATAGGAGTACTATATTCATTTATTTCCTTTTAAAATAATTATATAACAGTTATACTACAGTTTCTGTACTGTTTATAACAATTTAAAAATTACAATAATCAGAATAATTTTTAATAGGTGTTATTTTACAAATAACTTTGCATGCGTCTGAAATTATATCAGAAAGCTGGTGTGAATTTGCATGCATCATTATAGGATTGGTAAAAGTTTAGTAGACAGGCAAGGCTCAGTTTTAGACAGGCACCCAATATACTGCCCTTGCTATCTATACAAACAGCCATGTGCTATTGTACACGTCTCCAAGGCAATTCATAATGGCAGATGGGGAAGAGTGATATGGACATCAAGGTGCAGAACACTGGAAGAAGTTATCGAGGTGACAGTGAACCTGCCCCTGCTAAAGGGAAGAAGGCAAGGGACTAGCATCATCGGTGATCAAGCCCCATTCTCTCACTCCCTAATCCTCACACTGTTGAAACACCCACTACTGTGGCAGCAGCTGTATGCTGTCAGTGGTGAGACAGGTCTAGGTCTGGAAAGGACTTGTGTCCCCAGGAATATTGCTGCTCTAAATGGCTCCATGCTGATTACTTCAGTTCAAAGCCAGTGTCACAGGTACCGCTCTTCTTGCATCCTGGATTGTGTTATCTTCTTCGTGTTCTTATTCCATTTCCATCATCTCCATATCGAGGAAAATGCCTGGAATATGCATGCCACAAGCATCAGTCTTTTTGAACCATCAGAAACTCAGTGGAAAACTCATAATTTAAAAAAATGTGATGTCTTTCATCTGCAGGCAAAACACAATTGTAAAGGTATTGTATGTCTTTGGATATAATATTAAAATTAACAGACAAACGTTGCAACTGTTCATAAAAGAATGTTGAATAAATGCCTTTTAATGGAAACTGTCACTGACACATCATTTTTATTTTGTTCATCTTCAGGAGCATAGAATCACAGAGTGATTTGAGTTGGAAGGGGCATTAAAGATCATTTAGTTCCAAATTTTCTGCCACATGCAGGGGCACTTCCACTGGACCACATTGCTCAAACTCCCATCCAACCTGATTTTGAACTCTTCCAGGGACAGGACATCCACAGGTCATTTGAGCAACCTATTCTGGTGATTCAAATCCCTCACAGAAAAGAATTTCTTTCTAACATTCAACCTAAATCCATCCTCTTTCAGTTTAGTATTTAGTTTATCCTCTTTCAGTCATCCTTTACAGTTTATTAATGTTACATTTTCAGGGTTTTGCAAAAGCCTCACAGGGCTGTTTGGTTTGTGTGTGTTTGTCCTCTGAATGTTTTATACTTTGTGACTGAAAATCCAGAAAGAAAGTCCAATCTATTGAAAAGGTAATAGAAATAAATTCCACACTGAGCAGCTTGATCTTCCTTAAAGATTTCAAAGAATATTTTGCATCTAGCCAGAAACTTTTGCTTGAAAATGGCTCCCAGTATCATACTCCTATTAACTATTCCAGCCTTAATAACTCAGTCATTATTGTTTGTGGCCTTTACACCTTTTACTGCCTGATATGACTCTTCATAATTCTTTTGACTTTATAGAACTCCAGGGAATCCTAATGTCTTTGCAATTTTGAAGAAACAATGAATCCCTAAAATGGCAGTCAGACTCATGTTGTCTGCTTCTGTCTTTTTCTGAAAAAAAATGGTTTAACATACATTTCTATAACGTTTCATGCTTTTGAAACTCATGGATAATACCTATATTGAGGATTCATATAATGCCTATATATTTGATTCTTTCAAAAGGCAAAGTACTCTTGAAATTTCACACAAGACCATGCCTCTTATCTTTGTTAATTGGAGTATCTGTGAAAATATTAAAATATGTGAACTAGAGTTTACAGGAAGGAACCTTATCATCTACTTAACAACACAGAGTTTTAATCTGACAGTCTTCCACTGAAAAAACACATATTGCATGACTATACAGGTCATCCTTAATCTTATTTGATCCAGATGATGTCTGACGAAAATAAGAATTGTTCCATATGCAAGGTGTATTGTGTATCACTGTAGTCTGCAACATCCTTGTTCTGTAAAGCTATCATCCTATTCCTCTAAGAAAGTTTTAAAACTTCTAATGTTTAAACTTTCTTTTCATTTCCACACTTTAGTTCTATCCATATAAGTGTTTTTCTTTTTTTATTTGTTTTGCATTTTCTCCTTAGACGTATAATAGGTATTTTGAGATAGAAGTAACCGTGAAATGGAAGCTTGATTTGGTTTTTTTTTCTGCATTGTGCCTAACTCTCAGAATAATTTGATTTGACTTATAATAAGTACTTAAAGGAAAATTAAAATTTATGAATTTTAGAGGAAAAGCAAACGTCTCCTGGGAGTGCTTTCTCCTCCAGATTTGAATATTTATAGCAAAATTATGAATAAAATACTAATATTCTATTAATACTACAAAATTTGAATGTTTTGATTATATGGTTTCTTTAACAGAAAATAGCAGTGGTGGGCAAAAACATTAAACAGTCAAATCCTAAATCCAAAAGTGGCAATATATCCTTGAGTAAAGAGACTAGATTTATGGGTTTGTGTCTTTTTTTGCTGAGATTTAGGGATTCTGTGTCCTTTGTATTTAAGCACTTTAGTACCTAATAAATTGAAAAGCAAAACTTAGACTACTGAAGGTGTAGTAGCAAGCCAAATTCACAGTACTTGCAGTGCTTGCAAAAAAAAAAATGTAAACAAGGTAATGTGAGTCTGTGACTCCACTGTCCTTCTGCAGTAGCTGCTTTCCCAAGAGAAAAGTTATAGTGAAGCCATACTTTTCTAATTAGTTGCTCTATTACTTTTTCCTTGCACTGCAGTCAGGAACTGACAATTCTCAATTGTTTGCCCCATATGCAGTCATAAGGCTTCACAGTAAGTACAGGGAACTTATGTTTTCTGGAACTTTGTGGAAGGAATTCAAGGACAGGAATTCTGAAAGTTTCATTAGAGGGTTTTTTTGCCTCCCCATTAAAATAACCTATGAGAATATAGCATAAATGTAAATCCTAAAAGGAGAAAATAGCACTCTTTTGAATAAGAAAAAGCTTGTTAAAAATCAGACCCTCATTCTTAGCTGTATCCATATATTCTCTGCTGCTGCTGAATCTGTAGTAACTCTTTTTCACAAATGCCTACTGACGCATTTATAAATGTATTTGGACACACTTTCTTTCATTGTATTTACCTGTGGAGCTTTAGAGTCATGACTGAAGTGAAAGACCTTTCAGAATATTTTTAAGAGGAAAAAAAAGTTGTTAGGAAGCTCATATCCTAAACAGGAAATCAATCAGTCATATTGAACCTGGGCATTTAGTATTAAACGTTATTCTCACCTACTATGATGTAGACTACATTTTATGAAAACAAAATTTATTGTCTTCTTGACACACAGGGAGAGGTAACAACTTTGGTTCTTCTTTTGGCTGTAGCTTTTTATTAGTGAATATCATGAGAAGCACCAATCCAATACACAACTTAACTCAGGGGAAAGGAAGAAAACACTGTCTTGTTTAAAGTCTCTTTTTATTTCTTTCCTTGTTGAAAAATATAATTTGAACACAGCTGTCTGTGTAATCTCAGCTGAAGGTATCTAGATGAAATACTCAGGAAACACTGAGTTTCATTTTGGCAGTCCATTCATGCAAGCTGACACAGATAAGTTATTTTTCATATAAATGAGAAACCCTGTGAGCACAGAAAATATTTCCATTTTTCACGGGAATTCTCTAACTTCTGATTTGTAGTACAGAGTGATAACACTGCATGTCGTCTACTCTTAGATAAGCAACAGCTCAGCTTCGGCATGAAAGAAGTCTACTTGTTTTAAATTATCAAACCCCTTATAAACTGCAGTCTATTTAAAATTGCCTTGTGTGCATTAGCAGCATTTACACAGCATTGCCTATAATGATTTTCCCTTGGCATTTTGCCACTGCAAACTATTTAGTAATTCTCCCTCCTAACAGTTTGCCAATGGCAGCCGTCATGCTAATTTACTGTAGATGTAAGCTCCTAAAAGTTAATTCTAAAAGGTAAGTTGGTTCACCTCCTTGAGCTATTGAACACTTATAGACAAAATTCCTCTTCCAAGAGCTTTGGTTCAGGTTCTGCACCTCCTTCCTGCAGTGGTAGCTATCAGCATCTGGGCCTGTGCTTTGAAACTACAGTGCCTGTTTCTGGTTTACATAAAATTAACTTGTAATTACTGCTTCCATTCTTGCATCCGTCCTTTACCTCCCTTGTGCTTTCTATTTCATTCTTAAAGTCATTTCCAACTCATTAGCTGAATATTTTCAGGTGGTGTGGAGAGAAAGGTAAAAAGGGCAAACAGAAAGAGCTCAACTCTCTTGCTGATCCAGAAAGGCATCAAGTGATGAGAGAGTCTAAAATAGCCAAGACCAAAGGAGAAAGCCAGGAAAGCTCTGACACCTTGAATTAGACTTTTTTTTTTTTTTTTGCTTAAAGTTGAAAAATTGCCTTTAGGTTGCTACAACAACATTATGGAGTTTTTAGGTTTCATTTTGCTTCCTTTTGTCATATTTTTCCCCAGGTTACGAGAATTTGTCAGTTTTTAAACCTGAAATTTTAGTTATCTATGTTTTTTTTACAATGGACTATATTGATCAATGTTCAAATGGCAACCTGACTCTTCTGTCCTTTTTTTTTAAAAAAATTACATAGAGATGGCAGAGGAAAAAAGTACTGAGGGAATAGTTTAGGCAAATGTTTTATAATTGCTTTAGCGAATAACTTCAAATTATCACCCTCTCAGACTTAAAAATTTTCTTGAGGACTCAGAATTGCTACAGCACATTAAATGCTGATTATATTTGCAATGTATTAAAGCTTGATTTCTTTTTTGTCTAGAAGACATTGTACTAACACAATTGGAATGTTTTAGGTTGGTAATCTTTGATAGTAAGTAATTTCCTTACTATTAGGATGGATTACTTTGCATCTCCACTGCTCGGCATAAAATTTTCTGATCATGTCTTGAGCTTTTTCTGAGTTTTACTAAATTACTGGATCTAGAATTACTTGGAATACTTCAGTAAGGTTTCTACAGTCATTTAATGAGGGTGATGCATTTAATATATTGTGCTCCCTTTTCATAATTTTCCTCTATTATTCAGTAATACTCAATGAATCACTCAAAGGGCAGTCTTCAAACAAATTTGTTGGTCAAATTTTCACATATGTTACAAAGTTACATAGAGTTCAAGGAGCTGCAAGCAAGTAGTAAAAGTCAGCTGGTAATATGAATATGAACATTAAAAGTTGTGACTAGTGAAATTATTTTTCTTTCCACTTTTTCTAGTAGACTGAAAAATATTAGACTTCTTACCCAAAAGCAAGAAGGAGGAAGATGGAAGAGGAATTTTCAGACTTTTCTATCTTGCCAGTGGGCATCAGTTACAAATTTCAGTGAAGTCAGAGAAGTTTCTTGGTCTTTAGATTTTCTAAGCTTCCTTCCTTACAATTTTCTTAGGCTAGGAGCTGTGTATGCTTTTTTTTTTCTGTGTTCTATAGTAAGAGATTTTTTGTTTCACCATGAATGAAGTCTGGAATAAAGAAACTGGAGAGGAAAAAAAATCCAAATATGTTGGCAGTAATGTGGAAACCAGACAGCAGGTAATAAAATTGAACTAACAGCACCTACAGAACTGGAAGAAATGTGTACGTTTTTCAGTTACTCTCAGATTATATCCGACTCAAGGAAATGACATGAGAAACAAAGCAATTATTAACCCATAAAATCATATAGAGATGGAAAAAACGCAGCAAAGTTTTTATATTTCTGTTCAGCCTAGAGCTGAACAGTTTTTGATTGTTGCTAAGAGTCAAAGGAAGTCAATGAGAAAGCAGAGTACTGGAAAAGTTCAAATACTTCTACAACTGACAGTCTACAACATGATGTAGCAGTAAGAAAAATGTGTTTGTTGTGTTGCCGGACCTTCATCTTGGCATCCTCACTCCTCTGGTGACCCAGATGAAGTGTTAACAGAATATATAGATCATCCACTAAACGTGTGAGAAGCCACACTGCATCTGTCACTGTCACTGAAAGCAAGTGCTGAAGGAAGGGGATGGGGGTGAGGACTTGTCTTGCGGGCAGGCGCTGAACAACGAGTGAGGCACTCTTGCCACACTACTGGCGGCCGTTCGCGAGGTTTTGTCCTCAGCTGCAGAAAGCTTTTCCGATCAAAGCCGTGACAGCCAGCTGACTCACAGACTTCACAGAGCTGATATCTATCAGCTTTGCAAAAGCTCGTTCCAAAATTCAGTGACCATCTATTTAAAAAAAAAAAACAAAACAAAACAAAAAAAACCCAAAAAGCAAAAAAAAACCAGGAAGAATTGGTTGGAAGAGAGATTGCAGTTATCACAGGGATCAGAAACAGGGCATTTTAAAAAGTCTATCTGTGTCTCAAGACCAAATATCTGATTCAGATGAAATTATTATTTATAAATGCACCTGCTTTTACCATCTCAAAATCCAAAGATAGTCAGTTTCTTGATAATTGTATATTAAGTATTGGAATACACTGGTTTTCTGTAGTTGTCAACAGTAGGAATGGGTTTATTAATATCATTCATTTTTATAGTATAACTAATGGTAACCAATAATGATTTTGTATAAGATTCATCTTTGCTTTATATTATAAAATACCTAATATGGTACCAAAATTCATCCAAGTATTTTAGTTTTACATCTTTTAAAAACACCATGCTTTATTTTTTGGGCATAGGAAAAATCCTTATCTCCTCTAGAACTAATTTTGATATGGGATGTGAAAAAAATTTCTTCAGAAGAATGCCCTATTCTCAGATAAAACTTTCTTAAACTGAAATAAAAAAAATTCCTGGAACGATGGCATCACAAGAGACTTTAAAAGCTGTCAATCCTTATTAAATTGAGCTCCTTCTGGAGCTGATAGAAATAGGATCTTACTCCTACCAAAAAAAAATAATAATTGTTACCATAGCATTTTGTTCCACAAAATCTGCTTGATTGTAAATACTTGCAGAAGCAATAAATACAGTAGAGAAACCTTAGTCTGAAATATTTACCACAGCAGACAGCTAAGAGAAGTTACTCAGAAAAGCAGTCACAGAGTTTTGCTCCATATAATTTTATAAAGAAGACTAATCCTTTTTTACTGTCTGTGTGCGGAGCCTGGAAAGTCTGGGTGGTTCAGTAAGGTGCATAAAATTGAGCAACATGAAACTCTTGACTTAAAAAAAAGGTGAAAATGCAATTAAACGATGGCATTATGGAAGTCACAGACATCTCAAAGTGTTTGATATAGCAAGAAAAAAATGGAAAGGTCACTAATATAAATCAGTAAAATTGAATGGTCTTTTAAAATTCTGAGTTATATTCATGAATGGTTCTAAAAATCACAGAATTCTAGAATAATCTGGGCAGAAAAAGAACATGAAAAGTCATCTAGTCCAACTGCCCTGCAATGAACAGGGACAGGGCATCCACTAT
Organism: Irena cyanogastra; assembly: GCA_013397155.1. NCBI lineage: Eukaryota > Metazoa > Chordata > Aves > Passeriformes > Irenidae > Irena > Irena cyanogastra. The sequence goes on along the minus strand of VWZV01002625.1, from coordinate 59,334 downwards.
TTCTCTGTGCAACCTGTTTCAGTGTTTTAATACCCTCTCTGTAAAAAGAACTTCCTTATATCTAACCTACCTTTTATCTTAAAACCATTAGCTCTGGTGCTGTCACAACAAGCCCTGCTAACGTGTCTGTGCCAGTCTTTCCTATAGGCCACCTTTAAGTACTGAAAGGATGCAACTAGGTCACACTGAAGGCTTCTCAAGGTTGAACAGTCCCAATTCTCTTAACATTTCCTTGTAGGAGAGGTGCTTCAGCCTCCTGATTGTCTTTACAGTCATCCTCTGGACTCGCTCCTATAGGTCAATGTCCTTCCTGTGCTGGGGCCCCAGAGCTGGATGCAGCACTGCGGGTGGGGTCTCACCAGAGCAGAGCAGAGGGGCAGAATCCCCTCCCTGGCCCTGCTGGGCATGCTGTTTTGGATGCAGCCCAGGACACATTTGGCCTTCTGGACTGTGAGTGCACATGGCTGGGTCATGTCCAGGTTTTCATCCTCCATTTTCATCCTCAAGCTCTTCTTGGCAGGGCTGCTCTTCATCTCTTCATCCTCCAGTCCCTATTGATACCAGGTATTACCCCAACCTAGGAACAGCACCTTGATAAACCTCGAGATTCCCATGTGCCCACTTCTCAAGCTTGTCCAGGTCCCCCTTTGAATGGCATCCCATCCTTCAGGCTTGTAGCTGCAGCACTCAGCTTGGTGTCATCTGCAAACTTGCTGAGGCTGTGCTCTATCCCACTGCCAATGCCACTGATGAAGGGATCATCTGTTTCGATTCCAGTACTGACCCCTGACAGACACCACTTGTCACTGATGTACATTGGGACATTGCAATGTTGACCACTGTGCCCTGGACGTGACCATCCAACCAATCCCCATCCACCAAGCAGCCGATATTCAACAATAACTGCAGTGATTCTTCAGTCCTGCAGTGAATTGATATTTTTAATTTTCCTTCCCCGAACCTAAGAATTGTGTCAAAATTTTCTTCATATCTTGCAAATTAAAGTTAAATAAGTACATTTTTCATTAGTAAAGAATTGTTATTACATTACACGGGTGGATCTGAAGATACTCCTGCAGGAAGCCCTTTTTATTTACATCAGGAAAGAGTGTTCCAATTTTTCTCAAGAATGCTGATGGCTTATCATAGCTAGCCCTGTCAGAGTTATGATATATTTGGACTTAGTCCTAGAAGTAATGTTTTATAATCTTGCAGGCAATACTGAAGAGTCTTACTGCACTTTTATTGCTTTCATGTCTTCATTGTAGCTAATACTTTTTGTCTTCACCCCTACTGAAAAGTGCACTGCTCTGACAATGACAGTAAAACCAGACATTGTTATGTCAGTGTTGTGAATATGTACGCTGTCTCGTTAGCTGCAACACAATTCTTAGCATTTCTTCTGTCATTTGTTTTACATGCCCTTAAAGTAACCTGGGTAGAGGCTGAATTCTTCACACCTCGTGAACAGGATGCATAAAAGAGTGGCTGCTATCCACGCACTGCAGTCAACGGGAGAGGCAGAGAAAATGGAATTGAGGCACAATGCCACTCTGACCCAAATCGCAAAACAAGCACAGCTAAACTAACATCATAATTTGTGCCACTAGAGGTCACAGCAAACTTACTACCTGCCCAGAGCAAAAGGAAATCAGAGAAATAAATTTCAGAGACAATTATTTTCCTACTCTCTTTTCAGGACAGCACTGGTACTTGCAGAAAATTTATAACAAGTTTGCTGCTGTAGCCTCAGACTGATCATGTTGGGAGAAAAAAGAAAAAAGAAAGATGTACACACCTTTTATTTCAGAAATAAAATGCCTAATTGCAATGAAGAAAAATGTTACAGTGTTAATTGTGATGCTTTGGTATTTGGCCTTTATTATGCAACTTGAATAACTCAGAGCTACATTGGAAAAATTGATCAAAAGACAATTTTCTTCATGTGTTTATAACAGTTCTAATTTTGATTTTAACTTAACTCTATGACTTTACTATGACGAAATGTGATCAGGCTATTTTTCTGTAATACTTGAGTTTAATAATTATGGAAATCTGATGCAAAATAGGACCATTCTAGGTACTTTAAAATAGACTAAAAAAAAGTTTTCTATTAAAAGGCGAACCTTTAAGTTCAATTGTTTTTATTCTTTGTTTTCTGCCATTCCTCCATGCAGTCTGGCACGACCTGCAATAAATTAATAATTTTTTCAGTTAATGGAAGCTTCGTATTTGAAAACTGACTTCATTTTTCCTTTGAATCACAACATAATCTGGGATGGAGTTGGTTAACACTCTGTACCTACTGCACACCAAAATTTCAATGTGAGCAGAAGTAACAAGATGAAAACATCATACCTTGAGAACACACTAAATGTTTCTGTGGAGCAGAAGCAAACAACTGCTCTTCTTGAGGTTGCCTAACTTGCCCTTAAGGCCAAAGATTTAGAGAGGTCTGAGTACTCTACAGCACCGCAAAGAAATCACTGGACAAATGATAGAACTTTAGCATAGGAGGTATGGTTGATAAACTTATAAAAACTAGCTCCTATATAGGTAATTAAACTTTGTTTTATTTGGTACTTTCAAATTTGTTTTTTAGTGTTCATCTCAGTAAACCCTTATTGTCTGCCTCACCGTTGATTGCTAAATATCTTTCTTCTTCTTCTTCCCCACACCAAACAGATTTTAACTGCCAGATAAAAAAACAGCAGAAGACCCCTCACACATTCAAAATATGTAAATATTTTATACAGAGATCAGTATAAAATAATAATCAGTCTAGAGTAAGGGAAAGACAAAGATGATAAACTTCCAGCCCCACCACTGATTTTTTACAATGGTGTATTGTCCATTCGCTTGTGCACAACCTTTTTTTGGCGGAGAAAACCAGCTGACTTCCACAGAAAGGGAATTATTTCCTTTTCTGATTTGAGAAAATGAGAAGAGTGAGAGTTTTAAAGAAGGTGGAACTTGGAGATATAAAGTTCTGCTGCTTGTTCAAAATTTAGAATAGTATGTGGGCTGACACTGATTGACAGGATTTTTGTTTCAGCCGGTGAATTTGCAACTTCCAAAATTGATAAAGTTAAAGGAAAAATGGAAATGCGTTCCCACGGAAATATTAACATGGGATGAATGAGGCAGATTCTTTCAGGAGTTATCTACATGTTGTTACTTCTATGCATGTGAGCTTTTTGCAAAGAATTGTAGCTTCCAAAACATAAGCTTCCCTCTTCCACTTGCTTCCTCTCAACTCTTTCCCAGACATAAATATCCTATATATGCAAATTCACTCACACATCTTAAACCTACATCCGCATTTCTGAGCTAGGTATTCATAAAATAACTCTCACTGCATGCAGAAACAGATCCAGATTGTTTGTAAACCCAAACAGATGACACTCAAAAAGTCTTGTGCTGAGGAATTCTGCTTCATCCATGCTGCCTGCAGAATAATTTCATTTTATTTCTCTTGAATTTGGATCTTACTGGCTTAATGCAATAAATTCTGCTATTAGATGAGAAACAGAAAACCAATTCTCTTCAATCTATTGTTTATTTATGATTCAACTCTTTTACAGGTGGAAAAGTACAGTCCGCTTAGCCATTCCCAGTGAAAAATATTCCATAACTTTGATTGCTCTTTTTGCCCTGAATTTACCTCTCTGAGCTTTTGCACAAGTTTTGAGATGGAACCAAGCTACAGAAATTTTTCAGGAGGCAGATAAACGAGGGATTTATTGTAAAGCATAATTACATTCTGTTTTTTCCCTCTGTCTTTTGAAATACTTCATAGGATTTGATTTCGGTGTTTTGATTGATGTTAAACAGTAAGTTGACATTTCTCATAGAGCTCTATTTTATAATCACATTTCCAAGGTGGTCTCAGAGTTGCCTTTTTCTTCATGAAGCAAATACTTTTTTTCCCGGATGGAATTTCTTAATATATGATGACATTTACTTGAAGTTTTATTGTGCAGTCATTCACTTCATAAGTCTCTCACCTTAAGTTGTTCTCATTTGTTCTTGTCCATTCTGTTCTGAAAAAAATAATTTTAGTAGAACACTTCATCACTCTGTTCCTCACCCTGTTTTCCAAGTGTTAAGCACAACAAACCAAAGTGAAAATTGCCCAGTGGCCCTTCCCCACTCCTGCACTTTACTTCCCTACCTCCTAATCAATTATTTATCTATGCAGTGACATTCCTTTTATAAGAGGGCTGCTTAGTTCCTTTCAAAACCTTTTGTGAGCAAATTGTGAAAGCATTTTAGAAAAACCAGGTAGATTGCATGAAATGGGTGATCTTTGTTTCTGTATCTGTTGGACTCCCTCAGAGAATTCTAGTAGGTCTGTAAGGGTGATTTCCTTTTATGAAAGTCTTGGTGTTTCCTTTATGGCCATTTTCATAGCACCTCTTAAAGATGTCAAGCCAGTTGCTACATGTCTCTCATGCCTAAATCTAGGGTTTCATTTGATCTCTTTAGCCTAAATATTTCCTAAAAAAGTCATTGCTCTTTTCTAATACTCTGATCTTCTCACTATGTTTATTATACTTGTTCAGTACGAATAGGATAATTAAGGTTCTTTTATACAGTTAAGAATTCTTCTTTATAATTGAAGTCTCTTTGATCTGCCTACAGTAGAAACTGTTGCCCTTTTCACATAGACAGTAAAGAAGAGTCAATATTGCACTGTTCCCATTTAAGCTCAGAATTTCCATCCATGTGCATTCTGACTTGCTTGTTGGGTTGTTAGTCTGCTCACTGAACTTGATTTTAATCTCTGTTTTAAAATGCAACAATCAAATGCTTAATGTATTTCTAAACTCTGTTTAGACATATAGTTTAAAACACTAGCCCTTATGTCTTTAAGCAGTTTGTTGAGACCACCAGTTTGTGGGCTTAGTGAAGAAGAAGAAAATGGGTTTTGTGATGACTATTGCTTCTACTGTCTTTATGATATAACAATTCAATCATCACATTTATCCCAGAGAATTAGAAAACAAGCATTTCTCACCATAGAAAACCCTCATCTTGTTCTCCAGCACCACATATGACTTAACTAAGAACAACTCTTGAAGCAAAGGTGCACTTACTTTTTTGGTGAAAGCAGGCTTATTTTGTTGATGAAGCTGTGCTATTAAGATTATCACACTGATGAACTCAAAAAAAATTTGTGATCTAGTGATGTTTTTTCAGAGCATTTGGCCAGGAGAAGCCCTAGATTACAGTGCTCGGTTCCAGTGCTTGCTTACATGTATTGCACTTTACCCCATGTCTGATAAGAACAAGATATATAAGCACTCCCTGAAGCAAACAAATTTTTCTATTTACAGCTGAGATGCTGTCATCAGTGGGACACAGAGTCAGGTTCTCTGTTTTCTGGTTCTCTTTCTTTGCTGTGCTTTGCAATGACTGGGTCTGCTCTTATGCACGATACCATAATCTGTGCTGTCTTTAACACACTAATTTTGCTCTGAATACATTTTCTAAATAGGGCCCTATGGGGGACTTATCTAAGTGGAGGCTTGTTTTGTGCATTTTGAATTATTTTACTTATGCCTAATGTACTCAGATAAGCCAAAGTAACATTTCCTTCAATATATCCAGTAGTGAAGCTTTACTTGCTTGCATAATTGACACAAATAGAGGCAGCGATGGTTTCTAAAGCACCTAAGTTTCCAAGAGGGGATTCTGTGTTTGCTTGTTTGTTCGTTTTCCCTTTAGTCTTTGTCTAAACTCCCTATTAATACCTGTTGAAAATTTTTCCTATCATCATCAATTAAATTCATGTTTAGCCTCCAATTTCCTCTTGTATTTTTGAAAATCTAATTTATCGTGCTTCCCTTACTTATCAAATACAAATGCCCAGATTCTTTGCATCTATTTGTTTATTACCAGAATATAATGCAAATAATAATGATGATATTTGTTGTTTTACAACAAATATTTTGATATTTTATGTTTTACAACATAATACATTTAAAGGTTCAAAATGTTTAATGCATTGGTTTTGCTGTTTAGAAAATAAAATTTATGCTAAAAGAAAAGTGCTGTTCTATTAGTTTTATCAGAGGGACAAAAGTATCATAACGTGATCTTGAGGTGGACTTTTCCTTGTCTTGCACCAACAATTTCATAGAAATAGCTGATGTTGCAGAACCTAGAACACTTGTTTCTGTCCAGTATCTGTGCCAGACATCTCTCATATTCTTCTGTACACACATTTCTAGTGTACTCTTCTGGTCCTCCTCTAATTTAAAACTTTATTCATACCCTGCACAGTCCAATGATAATGTGTTGATGTTTATCAAATTCATTGTCTCTTACATGACAATCTCTGCAGAAGAAATTGCTTCAGAAATTGCTTTTAGATGGTACTGATTTTCTTTGTGTAGCTCTCCCCTTGGGTGATCAAACATTACAGATGCTGTGAATTAATTTGTTGCTCTGCTGTGTGTACAACCACTGTGATACTGCAGCACTGCTTTAACATTATTTTTTCTTCATCACAGCATGAATGGAAAAATTCAAACTATTTATAAAAACCTCAGGAAGAGAGCAGGAATAAAAATATGTATTAGATATGATGAATCGTGTTCTTACAAAGGTAAGGGTTGAAGTTGAGGAAAGCTAAAGGGAGTGACTAAAGCTTTTCTCCATGTTACAGTTGCTGGATTAGTCTTTAGATACTGATTCAAGCTAAATATTCCTATACATCAAAAATTGTGGGCAATAGTAATATGAAGAACAAAATGATAATTAAGGCAGCTCTGTGTGAGCTGATCTGCTTTCGAGCGTTCACCTAGCACATATTAATGCTGGGCCATGTAGTGCTGCATGGAAATTACACTGCCCCATATTGAATGAGTTTCTACCTCTAACCTCAGGAGCAGGAAGGCATGGTCATGGTCACTTTGCTTCCACTACCCACATGCTCACAACCACTGCTGGGAATGTCTTTGTGATAATGCATTGCTGAGTGTGTCCTTGGGTGTAATTTTTTCTTTGTGGTAGAAATATGAGTTATGACCTTCCTGGCATTTCTCTGCCTTACAACAGATCACAATCTATTCTTTTTAGTCTCTCTCTCTCTCCTTTTGACTTCCTGCACTTTGTCCTCACTCTAGTGATGGAGGCTGCCATCAGCCTCTGCACATGAAAGAGAGAGTAAGAAGCAATGAACCCCCTGAAGACACTACTTTTACACTTCCAAAGTGAGGATTTGCTGGCATTCAAGCCTAGTCTTTGGTTCACCTCTGTCCTACATTTAATGGAATCCTCCTCAACTGATTGATTGCCTTTAAAACTTGAATTTTCTCCTCTGAATGGAAAATCACAAACTGTGACCGCCTAAGGGCAAAGTTTCTCCAAACATTTAAAGATGCAGAGACACATAGATACATATATATATATATTCTTGTGCTTTCCAGACTAATGGCAGACCAACCAAATTCCCAGAGTATGTGAAATCAAAACATAAATGTAGAGGGCAGCTCATAGCTGCATCAAGACAGAACAGAAACTGTTTTATTTTCTGTCATCTTCTAGGGCTTGCATATTGAATTACCACCTTCATTGTCCCAAACTCTTCTGAAATTGTTCAAAATGAAAGGTACATTGCAACATTCAATGAACTACAGTGTTCCATCTAAAATCTCAAGGTCTCAGAGATTAAGACATCATTTCTGCATGACTCATATAATTTTAAGTAAGTAAGAATACTTTTGACACACTATGATAAAAAAGTAAAAAAGAATACATTCTCAAAAAATATGTATGACTGAGTCTGAGTACAGTGATATTAAGAATAAAAATGAACAGGAATATATTAAGTATGCCTGCCCTGAAGGAAATCCTTATTGCTAGTTTTCTTTTTTTTTAAGAGGATTTTCTGTTAAGAAGATGGTAAAACTATATAATCTTTTCCAAGAATTTCATCTCTGTACACCCAAGATCCACATAGAAAATTGGGAAGTCTATGCTTTAATGCTTTGCTAAATCTGTATCAAAATCAGAGCCTCTCTCATCCACTTCCCTTTTCCCTGAAGAGACAAAAATTAAACAAAATTCTATGAATTTAGATTTTTTTTTGTTTTGAATTTTCAGTACTAATAATTGTCTACACTCTCTCCATTTGTCCTTTAAGAGTCTGAGCTGATCAAAACATTGTTCTCTCCATCCTTGTCCCTTGTAAGTTAAAGATGGATCAGCATTATTCTTAAATTTTTCAATACTCTATTCTATTGCTTCTTTTTCATGTTAGTAAGACAAAATGCTTATAGATCATGGATTTTTTTTAAACTGCCTCTTTCATTTCTGATCATAGTTCTATATAAGAATAAAGAAACAAATACAACCAAATTAATGCTACACAGGCTGGATTTTTTTAATTGTTCTAATTTTACAGAACTGAAAATAATTATGGGTAACCATCTAGCATCTGAAGCTGACTGGAATAATGATACCTTTTAAAAGAATATTTTCCTAATAAATGTCAAAAATTTGCATTCTGAGGCATGAAAATAAGAGTGGTTAAACACTCTCCTGTGCATTCAATCCCCCAAAACCAGGAGAATTTAACAGCAAAGGAAAAGCAGAAATTAAAAAGTAATCAGCATGATTGAAAAGAACAGGGGAACAGTTATAAAAGGATCAGAGTAGTAGAGAGGGACAAATAACGAGACCATTTAATTGCTTTTAAATTTTCTGTTAGGCGTTTGTTAACTTTGTTGTTAGCTGTTTACCAAGGTGATAATAAAGTTTGAAAGAATCCTAATACTGGTGTAGATTAATTTCTTTGATGAGTTGAACAATACAATCAAAAAAGGGCAAGATTTTTCAATAAATTTTGATTTTGAGAAAACCATGACACTGTCATAATGAGAGATCACTCAATGTTTTCTTTCAAAACTGTTTCAGAATGTTCAACAGCAGTGCCTGTATTTCAATATAGAAAAAATCAAAGAGGATTTCTATCTACAGTGATTTAAACATCTTTATGATTTTAAAAAGATTTTCAATTAATTAAAATTTATTTTTAATAACTTTAGAAACAATGAGTAGCAATATCTGTATTCCTGGTGGATGCCAAGCCATGAAGTCCTCTTCTGATATTCGGATAGGATAGGCACAAGAAGGCCTGAAATAAGGGAAAATATGCAATTCAGTAAATAGATCAAGAATTTCAATAATCTCAGACAATTAAAACTCATTTGCCTGGTGTTTAATGCTGAAGAGGTAAGTTTGGAATGTAGGCTGAATATGCCAGGAGATAGTTTCTGTTTTCCTTGGATACAAAAGTATCACTTACAGGGCATCAGTGATAGAAATAAGGTTCATCTTTTCAACACTGAAGCAATACGGTATTTGTCACAGCTGAATAATATTTAGTGTGTTTGCAGTTTTTATGATCTACTGGAATAATATTAGGATCCTACTCCTGAAATAGTATTAAGGTCTGATTATTAAGAGATGCTTCTGCCTGAATTAAGGTGCAAGCAAGGCCTTATGCCAAATTCAATAATATGGATTTTATTTAAGGGTATATGAGAGAGAGCGAGATTATAGTCACCAGCATGTGAATTTCAGCAGCATCCTGATGACTCTTCTTGCGTTCTTCTTGGTGATGAGGGTCGCCAGAGTGTTCTTCTGGAGGCACCACTTTTATACAGTCCACATCCTGGATATCCAGAGCCCTACATGAAGTTCTCACAACTTGGAATCGTATGTGTGTAAGCAGTTTCTTCCTTTCCCACAGTTTGCCATGGTTGGAATTTCTGTCTGAATAGGTTACCCAGATCTGCTTCACCAGGCCTGGCATGTTCCTCTTTTTGCGTCTGAGCTTTTCTCACAGTCTGCACAGTGGAATCTTGTCCAGTGCTAATTCCAAACCTTTCACCTCTGTATATGCCTGAAATTAACACCTTCCTGTTTGCCATCTGAGACTGTTGCGGTAGCTTATCTTGTGGGAACTTGCTCTTTTGTCTGTGTTTAAGACAATTCGTTGCATTCTTTAAGTGTGAGAGCAACAGCTATCTCTAGCACTTTTCAATGTGCCTCAGTTTCCATGAAGATTTTTTTTGTCCAAAGGCATGAGAGAATCACTATTTTTTTATTAATGTTTTCTACCCTGATCTACTTTTTCTCCTTATGCCACCCTTCCAATTTCTTCTCCTCTGTTTTTACTTTGCAGAAGCAGTACAACATCCTGTCATGCAGCAGTCTCACTTGCCAGCATCTCTACAGCTTTCATGTCTCATACAGAACCAAGAATTACAATGTACTTCAGAGGAAGTTCAAAACTTAGAAGTGATAGGTTTACAATGTCTGGTTTTAATTCATCATCTTTGTTTTAATTTAATTAAAACTCCACCTGCTACATCTGCTTAAGCAGGTAAGCTACACCTGCTTACTTTTTTTAGATTTAATACCTTAACTTACTTTCTCAAATTTCTTAGAAGTGCGACTTATACCAAATTTTGAATCACAGCAATATTGAAAATCACAATTTTGCAATCATCCTCTAAAAGGAAAGTGAAGAAAATCTCTTGAAACTTTCACTGAATTCTCAGGCAATAATGCTGAGATGTTTATACCTGCATTTTCCCTGTATAATTCAATAGGCTTTTTCTTACTAAACATAGGCTTTATTCAGTAAAGATTGCTTTGATTACTACCTAAGACACCACAGGAAAATTAAAATAACCTGTTAGGAGTTGCTAGTCATAATTGCCAAATAAAGGGAGCATATACATCTTTTCCAGTTAACTGCCTGATACAATAATTTAAGACACACAACAAATATACTGCGCCAAGAGCACCATTTGTTGTGAAATGCTGTGGAGAGGAGGACTTACTAAAGGCAATAGATAAACTCATGTCAGGTTTTTTAAGGAATATATATTTAATTTAATTGCCTTGTCCTCATGACAACTTTCAATCAAATCTCTGTTACTCTTCGCTTCTAATGGGAGGAAAATCCCAGACTTTTGGGGTTTGTACTTGTTTTTGGTCTTCTTCAGAACTGTTCATGGCAGCTTAAATAGGTGATTTATTTTTCCTTTGAATCCCCATGATTTATTCTCAGCTTGGATTGAGTTTCTTCTTAGCTTGTAGGTTAAACATAGAAAAAAAAAGGGCAGCTTGGATTAGCTTTGATTATTTTTAAAAACCTTTTATCAGTTCTACTTTTCTTGCATCATAGATCATATTAAAAAGCCCTGCAGGTATTGTAGATTAAAATCTAAAATCACATGCCAAAAAAAAATTAAGATGTTTCTTTTTCCATATAATTCATCGTTCTGCAATATTGTAGATCTTATTGTGGAATTTTGCTCTTGTCAAATATTAGGAACAAACTGGATTCAGGAAAGTGTTTAAAATAATTTTAAATAAGACATTTCTATATCTCTTTTTCTTGAAACAGCAAAAAGGTTATTAAAAACTAGAACTATTATTTTCCTTTTTCAATACCTTTTGATTTTTCTGAAAAGTATTCTTGGGTGAAGTTATAAAAGCATATTATTAACATGGCATTTTTTTGACAGTGAATACACTATCATTAACACATTACCAAAAACATCTGTCTATAATTTTTTGAAGCGTTAAAGATAGTAAAGTTCAAAGTCCATGGACTTCTTGGCATTTTATTTCATTTTCATGATTCCTTGAGAGTTCAGAATGGAAATATTTGCATTTAAAAATATAAAATTATTTTTGAGATACTGATATCTTATTTTCTCACAACACTTTCAATTTTTTTTTCTTTGAAAATATGTATTTGCTAATCAAACCAATTTGAAATACATTTTGAAATACATATTTTTTGTAGGTTGTTTACCCATCTCTGCCAAGAAAAATGGTCATTTTGAAATAAAAAACTTAGTTTACGCAGTTGGAAAAAATGAAGTGTATTATAGGAAGCCACCTGTGGGAGATTTTCTGAATTATCAGAGCTCAGTCCTCGGTCTCTATTTTTTTTCACCCTGTATCCTGAGCTGTGTTTGAAGATCAGTGTCAGTTCTCACTTTGTTCTTATGACTGTTCTGTGCAACAACCTGGACCCATTTTTGTAGTACATATAAAGTAAGGTAGCTCCACACATTTCACTGCCAGTTAAATGACACGTGAGTATTTTCTTCCATCTGTCCATTTATTCATGCTTTTCTTTGCTTCCTTATTTGCTCTCTGAATGTATTGGAAAATCAAGCAGGTGACATTTTAAAAAAGTCAAAAATTTGATGAATATATAATAGTAACAGTAATTCTTTCATTACATCATAACCATCCATGTTCATATTTTATTTAGTTATCAGAGGACTTCAATTCTCCCATTCAGAAAACACATGCATATTGAATTCCAGTCTCTCTCCATTTTATTTTCCCTGGTGTGATCTCCACAAATAACCAAGAATCATGGAGTCATTTGGGTGGAAAAAGAAGTTTGTGATTACCAGATTTAATCATTAATCCAGCACTGCCAATCCACCACTAAACTGCATCTGTAATAGCCACATCTACATGTATTTTTAATACTCTCAAGGATAGTGACTCCACCACTTCCCTGGGCATCCTGTTCCAATGCTCAGCAATCATTTCTGTGTGAAATTTTTTCCTGCTATTGAAACTAAACCTTCCCTTGAGCAACTAGATGGCATTTCCTCTTGTCCTCCTGCTTGTTACCTGGGAGAAGAGGCCAAAATCCACTTTTTGACAGCCTTCTTTCAGGTAGTTGTAAAGAGTAATAATGATAATGATAATGATAATAATAATAATAGTAATTGTTGTTATTATTATAATTATTATTATATCCTCCTTTCCTCCAGGCTAAGCAACCCCAGCTCCTTCAGCTGCTCCTCATAAGACTTGTCCTCTTGATCCTTCACCAGCTCTGCTGCCCTTCTCTAGAAAAGCTCCAGCACCTCGACATCTTTCTTTCAGTGAGGGGCCCAAAACTGAACACAGGATTCGAGGTGTGGCCTCACCCTATTAACAAAAGCTAGTGAATGTAATGCAGACATTCTTTAGTTTGGTCTAGACAGTTTAGAGAAACAAGCTAAAACTGAAGATTAATTATAAATTGTATCCACATATGCAAAGTTTGGAGTTACTTTCAGCTTAGGAATACTGGGAAAATTGAGGAATGAATAGCTGCTGACACTTTGACTTTCTCTAATGCTCTTTTCGGATCAATTCTCAAGCCTCTAAGAAAAATTTTGTCCCAAAGGCTGATGTCCAAAAGAAAAATGAATCATGAATACACTGTAACTAAATAGAATCAGGGAAGGAATTATGACAAAAAAGAATAGTTGAAAATTTTCTCAAGATTTCAAAGCTCATTTGAAACTGTGTAAGAATTGATTTCAGGTTCAGAGCCTTTTTCCTTGAACTTATTAACTTGGGAGAAAGTGAACCACGGGTCTTGAGCGGGGTTTTAAACAATTGTAGTGATTATGAACAAAAACCTCACAATAAAACAGACTGTTTTTCAAAAAGGATATGTCAAGGTCTTTGTATTCTAAGTTGGCTTGACGGCAGTCATGAGAACACTATAGTGATAACTAAATACTAGAAGTAGAGGAGTACCTTGATATAATAAATCCTTCTGAGCAATGTAGATTGATTCCTATTAGCAGTGCACATATTTTTTTTCTTTTTGCTGTAGTTTTTGAGATAAATCAAGTATTTGTTGTTATTACTTTAATTTTCCTGTATGTTACATTTTATATCTAAGTGACTGAGTGGTCGGGTTCTCTGTTCAGAGGGAAATTAAATTACCTGAGATATTTCTTAGAAAAATACTTTTGCTTTTTCATTTAGATTAGAAAAATTTTCAGTTCTTTCTGTATAATTTCTGTGTAATAGAATATCTTGTGACAAAAGCTATGATAACAGGTCTTATCTCTACTGCCATACAAATCTAATTATAAATACATGAGGGAAATGAGGGCTTGTGCTCTTGAACCTGAAGAATGGCAACATGAAAAGAAAAATATGGGAGGAAACTGGCAATGGTTTTGCCCAAATGTTTGATATTTCCTTGCTATAAGAAGAATGACAGTCTGGGGTATATCTCTACAATAAGAAAAGTAGTATTGGGAAGCCTGGTTAGTCTTAAAATTTGAGCTTGAATAGAGGTCAACTAGTTCCCCAAAGTGATTTTATAAATCGGTCTTTCTGGAGCAGATTTCAAAGACCCCAGTGTTCTGGAACACTAAAACTTCATTTTTCAAACAAGCCATTTAGCTAATTACTCTCTTTTTAGCTGAGATTTTTATTAGAATTGCAGTGATATGGGAAATTAACAACATCACAAAAATGCAAATATTATTTAAACATTTGGGAGATAGAAAATGAGATGATGCAACAAAGTTATTTTGTAATCTCAGTTTTGGAGCTTACTTTATCTAAATTCTGTTACTAATGCTATTCTCAGTGATCCTGAATGTCATCACCATTACTTTGATAACTAAGATTGGCAGTTCTAACAAAAAAGCTGAGAGATGCACGCTTAATGAGACTGAGCTTTTTCCATCTCTGGAGATATTCCTCTTCAGGTCAGGACTGAGACACATGGATGGGTTAGTCCAAGGGAGTTTGCATCATTGCTTCTAGTATAATATTCATTCTCTGGATTTACTAGTGCAGAAATTGTTCTTCCAGGCTTGCAAGCTGGCAAACCTCATCAACACTAAAGATTTTCTAGTATGTATATGAAAAAATAAAACCTTTGTTTTTATTTACCTTCTTGGTAATGTAAGACAAAGCAAGGCAAATACTGCAGAAAAGAATGTCCTCCCAAAAGGTAATCTTTTCGTGATGATTGCAGCTAGAATTGATAAGAGACCCCGAAAATCCTCCTGTTCCTTCCTGGTCAATCCTGCGGCTACATCCTGGCAGAACTCTTACACATACAAACAATTTAATCTCTCTTTTTAATTAGTAGAGACCAAGCAGTAACCTATATTATTTATCTGCCCAGTGCTGCCCTATGATTCCCAAAATTGCCACCTCCTAGCTCCTGAGGATCTCAGCGACACATTCCTCTCCCACAACCTTTACAATCTACTTTCACGCATTTTGTAAAGCACCCCTGAGTCATTGCATGCTTTACTCAATTTACACTGTCCTCAGTACAAACTTATTCCATGCAAATGTACTGAAACTTTTCATTGTACATTTACCTGGTCGAGGAGAACAGTTTCACCAAAAATATTTTGAAAAAGAAATTAAATACATAAATTCCAATTCAGTTCTGTCTTTAACATGTATGATTTTTATCCCTGAAATGTCTGTAGTAGACAGAATGAGATGAGAGATAAAAATCACATCTCATTTCATACTTTCTCCATGTTAATTTTATTGACCTAGAACTGCTTAAGAAGGGGTACAGTCGAACATCTCTTAAAAGCCTAAGAAGTTTGAGTTGACTGGTTGCAGCCACAATTAGAAAACTAGGAGAAAAAATATTTCACTGATCTCTGAGGCTTCTGCAATGGAATGAAATTGGTTGACTGGTGTTGTCCCAACTAATCCTAGTAAACCACTTCTATTCATAGTACTGAGAGCACTGAGGCAAGCAGCTGCAGTGAATTCACCTGTGTGGCCCAGTAGTCAATTTTCAATAGAAAATGAGAGTAAGTCTACTCAAGCGTCCTCAAGCTAAACACTAATAAGCACAGGTACCTGGTGTCAGCTTACTGGCTTCATCTCTTCCAGTATCCCATTGTAGCTGTGACCAGAATTCCCTGTTTAAAGCCAGACAAGAGTGGAATGAGACAGAATTTGTTGATCCATATTGAATTTCAGAGAGAAATGTCCTTACTGATCTAAGGTAGTACCTGGCTAAATCTAAAACGTGTAGTATCTGACTGGGATTATTTTTATCTCACCTGCTGACAAATCCTTTCTACTTCCATCACAAAGTACTACAAGTGTATTGAAAAGGACATAGATTCATCTTGCCTGCTATTATCTTTCTGCGAATCATCTTTATGTATATTTTGCTTTCTGATGAAACTGCAGGATGCATAACAGTCCAGTGACAGTGGATAAAATCATTCAGTGCTACTATGTGCCATATTTATTAATCTGCAAGAGTATTTTAATGCATCAAAAACACCACACAAATTGCCTCTCCTGAGAAGTAGGACTGCATTTAAGCTTCAGCATAGGAGTAACAACACATTGACAAAGTCGAGTAAATTATTTGTGTAAGTTGGGTTGGATCAGGATCTCTCATGTGATCTTTGAATGTAATTGCCTTTTGCGTGTTTTTTACCCTTCCTTCCTTCCTTCCTTCCTTCCTTNGTAGCAGTAGCCTCACTGTAGTGATGCCTTAAGTTTTACCTTTCATATTTTCCAGATTCTGTACTGCATTAGTATATAACTCTGAACTTCATGTATAGCGTTAGCAAGTCTGTCTAACAGTTTAGTTAGACAAAACAATCCTTTTCCAGCCTTAGAACCAAGGACACCTTTGCAGCTTCGAGCCCAAAAAGTATAAACAACAGCAAATGAAGGAGAGTAAACTGGGAAGATGGAACTTCATAACCTGAAGCTGTAATTGGACAATTAACTCCAATATGTAAATGGACCAGAACTTATAAAAGTGTGAAAACTCGTGACCTGGTGTCCATCTTGGGTGTAGCCATGGCTGGGCTCTTGTACTGTCCAAGGTGTATCCTTTGAAGGCCTTTTTAATAAATACCCACTTTATTCTTTAACACTGTCTAGCTCCCGTTCTAGGTAGCCTCTGAAGGCATCAGTAGCTTTCCATCGTATTTATTTTTTCAATTACCCCATTATGGATTCCCTAAACTTTGCTGCTTTTATCTGAAAATTATAAGGATTTACACTGTCTTTATTTGTTGTGTAATGTCTTAGGAATTGCATTGTACCAAACAAACTTGAGAAGAGACAGTAAAGTTCAAAGTAATATCTGGGGCTCAAAGAAACAGTGGATATTGTTAGAATCTTAGATTTGATAAAATCGAGGTCAAACCTAAAAAGAGTAAAGTATGATGGAAATCAGCTAAAGAACGTAGATCTCAGTGTCAGCCTACAGACATATACTTGCAGTCTGTGCTGCATCTGGATTTCCAGTGGTGCCAGTTAAATAAAATGCTTTAAAAACTCAAGAATATGCTAGAATTTTCTGCCACTTCTCAGTGCAGAAACTTCCACTGGCCTGTACAATTGTTGCTCATGTTCCCTCATAAACATTTCTTTTAAACGTGTCACTAAACCGCCTACTGAAAATCAGTGAGTTGTTGAAAGAGAAGAAGGTGACTCTTAAGGAACAAATACAGGAAATGATGTTATGAAGCCCCATGGACAACTGAATGTCTCCATGAGGCGTGGACAACAAAACTGGACAAGACCTGGGCACTGCTTCCTTCATCCATTCTGTTCTCAAATCTTCTCAGTTCTGGCCAACACCTTGCCCTCCTCTCCACTCCCCTGCCTTCTCCATTTTCCTTTATTGTCTTCATTTCTTGAGAGGGCATTTAAATATTTTTGTATTTTCCAATGTTTCCTGGCTGTTCTTGAACCTGGTCATCTTAGAACAAGTAGAATTTGTTACACATAGAACAACACGCAGAACAAGTTAAACTGTCTGGTTTTGAGTCAATATTGAGTAATTTCTGTGCACACTGTATGACATTTTCCCTGCATGCCAGCTCCCCATATCTGACAGGAGGTGCTCACATATTAAAAATTTCATCTGCCCTGCTGACAACCTGTTTGTGCTGTATCTGTTACTGCTGAGCTTACTGCTTTGTCTTTGTGAGCCATTACTCTCTTTGATTCCTGTTGCTAAGATGTGGCTGTAGTTACCAAGCTGTTTATGTACTTGTGCTTTGAAAGGGAGTCAGAACTGTTAAAAGTCTTTATTGCTTAAATCCTCCTGTGTAATATCACTCACGTCCCCTCATAATAGTGAGGATTATGGGATCTAATCATAACTCTATGGGCATGAATCTCAGCCTTGATATATCTTGTAGCTGAGCTGCATAATGTCTAAGAAGCATTCAATTCCTGCTGTGCTCAACATCTGAGCAAAAAAGAGAAGTCTTCCCATAACTCATATTGCTACTGTTATCATTATTGATATTAAGACTTCATTACTTTAATGCTCAGGTAATGATTCTTTTTCATTATATTGCTGCTCAATATACAATTTCTGTCATCATGGAGTTAATGTTTTTTTAATCAAATAAGGGCTTCTTTCTCATCTGCTGATTTTGGTATAATTAAGTAGTATATTTGTCTTTGGATGTTTTACTGCAAAAATGTGGCAGGCAGTCAAGTGTGCCATTTAGGAACATTAAATAATTCACTCCTCTGAAATTTTATCTAACAGCAGTCATTTTGAAACCCATTAGAATGGGCTTCATCAATAAATAAATATCAGCCAGTTTCCCATTATGCCAAAGTAATGCTGTTATATTTAAAAATGTTCAGATATATCTGCTTTCTGAATTTCATACATCAGAGATCTTTATGCTTCTCTATAACCTAGACTGCATTTTAATTTATTACACTTCTTAAAAACAGAGTACATTTCCTATGCTTTGTCATTGCAGACTCTTCTGTGAATGTTAGAACTATACAGCTGCCATTTCCAAATAGTCTGTGTTTTTCATTGAAATCGTTATTGGTGAAAACAAAAATCAAACTATTATGGAGTCCTAGACAAAATGATCAAAAGCAACTCTGAAAGGTTAGCCAGTTCAGTCCTTCTTCACTAGGAAAAGGTTTTCATAAGTTTTCACTGCTGCTCCTTTCAGTTATGAATTTTACCCTGAATCTTTACTGAAGCAAAATTGGACTTTTTAGCAGTCTGCCCTTGTCCTCACACACACACACACACACACAAACACGCACACATAGAATTTGAACCAGAGTTTCAGGAGCTGTAAAAGAGCTGTACTTATTCTGATCAGGACCACAGCCTGGATGTCTGTATCCTAAGCCTCCAGGATATCCTGTGCCATTTGTACACCCTCGGTCAACATGCTTCTTGGAAAGGGAATAGCAGAGTCACATACCGACAGCACTTCCCCACCCATCCACCTATTTTCTCTCTTCTTTGTCTATCAAAACAGTATCAGTTGTAAGAGGATCTAAGTGGGAGCTGGCCAGCCTATCTCTAGCAAAAAAAAGATATCTCTCTCAAAAAATGGTTTTTGCACTGGAAAATGATTTAATCTGGGTTGAGGTAGAGTGGCAGCTCTCCTGTACAAGAAACAAATAGGGGAATGAGGAGTTTGTGCCCACTAGTCCCGAGCTGAACATGTATTGTCAGAAATTCGGATATCATCATCAGAGGAGGAAACTGAATTAAGCTTGTCTACTTAATACTCGTCTTCTGCATTGCACTTCATGAGGAGATGTCCAGGTCTAGGGCATTACTTTACAAGTATTTTCAGTATGAAGCTGCAAATAAATCAATGGTGAACAGAAACCTCTATTGAAAGCATGGTGAGCATTTGTAAGGTAAAAGGCAGACAGTAAACTTCAGTCAAAATTTCTACTTCTCTACCCTATCAAAATGATATACTATAGTGGTCCTTTTGAAGATTAAGTTCCTTTACTTCTATCCTTAAAAATGATGGCTTATGAAAAATTCAACATTTCTTTAAAAACAAGAATAAGATTTTGGCACCTATGACACATAATCTTGTATTCCTGCAGTAATATCTAGAAAACTGAAATGTGCTGAAAGTTCTTCCTTCCCCAAATATGCTGGTAGGTAGGTTTCCAGAATCTGGTTGTGGATTTCTGGGGCTTGTACATTTTTGTAGGAAATTGAACAACAATTTTTTAAGTTTGTAACAGTGTCTTTGAAGTAAAGAAATACTCTGCACATTACAAACTGACAAGAACAAACTGGTTTGTCACAGCTTTTATTAGCCTTTCTCCTTGACAGCACCTCTCACTGACTGTTAGGCAACCTCCAAAATAATTTTGTGCATGATCTGAGATGTGATAAACCGTCTTTCCCTTCTCTCTCCACTGAGAAGGGTGGTATTAAATCAGATGGAATCTGAAAGGCAGGTTGTTCTTTAGCAGTACTAACACTTGGTGTGTCAAACAGTGCAAATCATGAGTTATGAAGAAGAGCATAACAAAAGGGAGTAAAAAACATATGCAAGGGAGAGAAGATTTGTTGATAACTCAGTAGAAGCTCATGCAGCTGCTGGTGGTTTGTTTCTGTGGAGTGACTGAAAAGGGTATGAACTCTGAAGAAAATGACAATTATGAATTGAATGATGTTTTAAAGTAAAAAAAATGTATAGAGCATTCAGGCTTTTTACTGGAGACAGCCTGATATACACTGACTATACACAGATATATACTGTAACTTAATGACCAGTCATCTCTATTGCTGTAAATCAAGTGTTCTTTTCAGACTCAAATTGATTGCCTTCTTTGGAGGAAAGTGGGGGGAGCAATATAAGGAAATTGATTTATCTCCTGTCTTCTATTTTTCAGATGGCGGTAACATTTCTTCCCAAGACTTTTCAATTTTACTCTCCACTTGTAAAAACTGTAAGAAGGCATTGCCTTACTGATTTTCAGAAAGAAGATTTGCAAATGATCTGCAAGTTAGCACAATGTGATGGATATTTTGAAATTGGCCACGCTTTACTCCTACACTGAAGTCTGTGATTAGTGCTGCTTTTGCCATGGCTGTGCCATCCTTGCTGTGTTGGTAAATCCCTTTAGACATACGTGGAATATACCACGTCAATCCATGTCATTCTGCTAATGTGGTTTATGCCAGCTTTCACAGCGATATACATTAAACCAACAATCTGCCTCACTTGTAAGCTTATCTCGTTACACATAAGTATGTTTTCCAGAATTAGCATGCATGAACTCCTCACTTCTGCAGTAGCTGAGTTTCATATCATCAAAGTTTCATATTCCAGAGAGCATATTGCACAAATAGTCTTTGAGAACCTAGGGCTCATTCTGTCTGATGGATTGGGGCAGTAAATCCAGTGTTGCCACTTCTGAACTCCTGGAAGGACCAGAAACACACAGTTTATGGTCACAAGTATTCGCTTCAGTGAATCTCATCCAGCATTTCTACAGCTGATAAGCTAAGATGTGATATGTCATGGTTTGCTTTTTTTTCTTGTTTAAAAAACATTCAATTGTGAGATTATAATACCAATAATTCTGTTAGGAAAGTAAGGTTTTTTCTTCCTTAATTATTATTGACAATGTGATACGCTGTGCCATTGATTTTTGCAAAGATCTCCAGAAAAGTGTTTTTGTTAAAATAGCTCCATATGGCTGAAAAAACTTCCCAGTTTCAATTAAAAAGGATGAATGGAATTTTACAGACGTTATTTTTTTTTAAATGGTAAAATTGTTTTTAATCTTAATTTTTTTTCCTCATAAAAATCCTAGAGATGCCAGGTGTAAATAGAACTAATCTAATCTATCAAAATATGGTTCTTACAGGTCAAACTGTTTCCTGTTATGGCATTATTTTTATCACATTACCAAAAAGATTACAGAAATATTGTAAATGCAACAATGATTCAAAATACTAACAGAATTAAAACATGATTCTTTTTATGGCCCATACTTGCTAAATTTCTTTCCATGTTTCTTTATAAAAACAGTCAAAAGAAAATTAATCTTACTTTACTGTTTCTTGTGGTTAAGCAATTAATTAGAAATATCCATAAAATTCTAGACATCTAAATAAATCTTTTAAATACAAACCAATTTATTTTCCCAGCCTCTGTGACTGTAATATATACTGGGTTAATATGGAAATGTGCATGATTTCCTCAATGCTTCTGTTGCCTCTCTTTCTGTCCTGATGTGTTCAACAACAGGAAATGCCAACTCTTCTTTTAATATTTATCTCATTTAATATAATATTTGTTTGAAGGTCAGTGTGTACATGTTAACTATAAACGTATATCCCCTGTAAGATCCAAATTTTCTACAATATTAACTTTTTCTTTGAGCTGTGTAGGCAAATCACCAAAATACCAATTACTGAGGAGAAAATTTTGAGGAAAAATAAAATCTTCAAAGTTCAAAACCTGTAATTCTCATGTGCTATAATACAATACTCCTGTACAGAAGGTTTAGACAGCCTGATCCTACAAGTCTGGCCAAACCAAATTGCCAGCATACTCGTCTTATGCTCAAACACTCCTAATATATCCAAAATGGGAGTTTCCCTTGGCTATGCAATGGCCTGTGGAAAGGCAGCAGAACTGTTTGTAAGTGCAGTTAGGGACCCTGAAAGACAAGCTGGCAACAAAAATGGGGTTCTAGAGTGACTGAGTACTACTCAGTGGGTGCATCTTTCCTTTATTCTGTAGGCTTGACCATCTGAAATCATCACTTCAATGCATTTTTGCTATGATTTCCTGCATGCGGCTAGTCACAGCTTCTAGCAGTATGTTAACAGTGAACACACAATTAACAGCAGACTGTAATAAGCAAACTTAAACAGCCTGGAAGATCATGTGTAGGAAAATGTTCCTCTACAGCATATGTATCCATAGAGGGCACTTCATAAAGCTAGATCACAAGGAAGCAAATTGTTTTTAACAAGGCATTTTGCAAGTAGGTGCATAACCATTGACTTGCAGTATATCCTTAACAGACATTAAAGAAGTGTGTCTTAATTAAACTCTTTTTCATTACCCTATTTGCATTTTAGTGTTTGTGTTCCTACTTATGAAATAAAACAATGGATGTTTAATGTATTGCAATTTTACATATGTACTCTTGTAGCTCTTTTATATTCCTGTAGTTAAGATTCCATTACCAGTTCTAATCTTCTAGTTTATACAAATGTCCATAGAACAAAATGTTGCAGTCTAGTATTCTGTCAATTAAAATAAACACAAACTCAGTAAAAAATGTAATTGAATTCACTAGTTGCAAGCAGATTATTCCCATCTCTGGGGTTTTTTTTTGGTAGTTTGCATAAAAAAACAAATATAGTAGTAGAGCTTCACTGTTAATATTGTTTGTCCAACAGTTTGAGCAGTTCTTTTATGCGGGTGAAAAACAGTTGTCATACTCTGTTGTGTGATCCTGCTTATGTACAAGAAGTATAAATGCCTTTTATTTCCAGGAATGCCAGAAGAATGAGAAGACATTAGGCAGTTTCTGACTTTGATCAGCTCTTAATAATGTCATCTCTGCATGCTGCTTGTCTTCTTGTTTACAACTGCTTCTTCATGTTTTCTAGTGTCTTTCTCTATCACACAAAGATTTTACCCCTCATAAAAATAACTGCTATGGTGTGTTCATTTGAGGAAATGTACTACCTTGTACAGTACTACCCTGTCATGGTTATAAATAGTTTTTATTGCTCTGAGTTCATTATCTGAAAAGTAGTCAAAATACCTCATGACTTTAAAGAGGAGCATGATTCTATTTCAGATCAAAGTTAATTATATTTTTAATGCACATGTTATATATAAAACAAAAATATTTAATGTAATATAATTATTGCATATAATGTAAAATACAATATTATTAATCATTATATAAAAGATCTTGTAATA